>VWZZ01006234.1:171882-244382 GCA_013399095.1 Psophia crepitans | reverse complement strand
GACACGGGGCAGAAAAATGGGATCCGCAAAATATTAACTGTAATAACATTCAATTTAAATACAATCCTAATGAGATAAAGGTCTCTGTCTTCCTTTACCATCTTCTTGCACCTTCTCCCATACTGATAATTATTGATAATCACCCTGGGTTCACATGCCGTACCTGACACTCTCAGACAGCAAATCATTTCTAATGGGGGGCGAAAGAGGGAAACTGAGGGCTGGCTGGATTAACTGTTTTGTCCAAGGTCAGAAGCAGGTCAATTTATGGGTGGGAACTGAAATTAGATGCAGGCTGTATCGCTTGAACAACGCTGTCAAACACCAGCAGGTACGTTGGCAAAGCAGGAACGTGAGTGGACCCCGCTGATGCCCCCCAAAACCCCGCCAGCAGCCCTGCACTCCTCTGGAGAAGTGACAGGCAACGTGAATCCCTGGTTTAGAGCCAAGCCCATCCACACACACACTTACCATGCGAAGGTCCGAGCCATCCCACGGACAACAGCTCTTAGCAAAAGGCTTTTTTAAAAATGAGCAATACTTAACTCATATTATGCTCTGGACTGGAATATCTGGGTTTGGTTTTGGCAGGTGTAGAGATGAGACAAAACATCATCTTAGCTCCAGCCTGAAATATCCCAACAGATCTCACTGAAAGATGGCAGAAACCTGAAATCACATCTAAACTCCAAGCAGGATTTACCTTTAAACCCAGAGCAAGATCGTGCCCAAACTGAGCCCTGGGCTGAACATCGATTTCTTCAGCTTCCCGCACTCTCTTTTTTAAAGCCTGGAATGTACCGTCCGATGGCCACGAGTGGCAGGGGATCCCCCTGCCTGCTTCCAAGGGTGCTGAACTGCCTCGCGGCAGCACAACTTCAATGGCCGAGAGCAGAGCGCTGAGTAGGAACCTCTTCTTCCCCCCCTTTCAAGCAATAGCAGAAGTACCCTTTCCTCTGCCCCAGCTCACCGGCACGCACGCGTTCTCCCCCATGAAGACACAGGCATTTTCCTCTTTCCAAAGAACAGATGACTTTTTCGTCCAATCTACCTCACATCATTGATTTCTTCCCTTATTATGCAAATCAGCTGCGTACCCTTCGCTGCCGCGAGCTGGGTGCTGCGGGAACACGCCACGGCTCTGCGGTGGATCGCTGGCCGTGGCCGTTGGATGGGCTAGGACTGACAATCCCTTTTATTTTAAGGCAGATTTTACAAGAAACCGGCAAGGTTCATCCAAATGCTGCTTATTGTTGTTGATACAGCCTGCTCATTACCTTATTCCTGCCCAGTGCTAAAGACTAGCAAAAGAGCTCAGGCGCCAGATATCCGTTTCTGATAGCCTTGTACCCATAATATCTATTCCCCCTACTTAAAGTTCTGACTCCTCAGTTTCTTAAGAAGTTTTTAAAAAATATACTCAAAAGTATTAGCAAGATCACTCTGCTAGATGGTACCTTACACTAAATTTTACCTATTGACATTGCCACTATTCTGTACGGGGGGTTTGGTGGTTTTTTTTAAATAAAAAAAAAGAGGAACAAATATATTTACCTTTGTATGTATAATTTTATCAGAAAACCTAATAAAAAGCTAGTAAAGAAGCAAAGTTAGCTATTAGATAACAGTCCTTGCTGCCAAAAGCCATAATCTGACACAGATTGAGCCTGGTACAGTAGTCAATTAATGGCTCAGTGCTCATACAATAATGACCTACTAACCTGACGGTGTGTTGCTCTCACATTTTGCTATCCCCTGGGATGCTACTGTCACTGTGTTATCTATTGCCTGCTTCCCTATCAAAGAAAATAAGCAGAGCTGAAATGTATGTACGCATCAAGCTCTGTAGTTCATTGCACACCAACCCCAGCAACTGGAGGAACAATAGATTTATAAGTTTATCCTACATTAAACCAAACATGCCTGACTGCACTGTAAATTACTAAATAATAAACCAGGTGGTGTAAGATCCTGACTTGGACAGAATATAAAAATCTATCAACCTGTAAAATACAATAACCATAAACGTGCTATGTAGCTGATGGCTCAGGTAAACCATCCACCTCCAGCAAGAGAGGTTTTTCTGGAGTAAATTGCAACAAAAGGTTTACTAAATTTAGGTCTTGAGCACTTTTTCATTTTATGCAACACCACCAATAGGAGAAATATAATTGAGCTAAAACCAGTGGCAAATGTGTTTGTTTTGTTTACATTTCTTTGTCTCTAATGGAGCTATTTCATGGTAATGTGCTATGTTTCCTAGCATATTGCCACGGGCATTTAGTCTGATCTCTAAAGAGAAGATGAACTACTGCATAAGGGCATACTTCTTCAGTATTCAAACCTAACATTCAAATTAGATTGAAGTAGTAAGAGAGGTACAAAATGGAGCAAGTCGAAAGGTCGGAGCACTTGCTCCCTTTGAATGGACTAAATCTTGATTTAAAATAAACCCACAGCAATTGTGTTAGTGCAATAAAATATTTTGCATGCCGCTGTACACACCATTAGCTCTACCCCAAATTATATCTGAGATTTTTAATAAGTGCTACCTTTGCTACCAAAATTAATTGCCATGAATCACAGGAAACGTTATATCAAGACGTTCAAAAACGATTCAATAAATTATAACTCCAAAATCTACAATAATAATTAATTCCATTTTAGGAGCTTTTCAATAAGGAAAGCAGGTTAAATTTATATGATTTACAAACTGTGTGTACATCCATAGAGGGACAACTAATTGCTGCACGGCTTGACATCATTACAGGAAAATGCTGGGGGATGTAGACAGTTTAATTAGGGGTGGCTCTAAGTTCACAATATGACTGGTATCACAGTGCTTTACTAACGTGCTTACATAGGATGATCACGCAGTAACAAAAATTACATTTTTTCTGTCTGTGCGCTTCGTCTTTGCAACAGAAAATAAAGTAATTTTTGCATACAGGCAAGCTGACACAGTATATATTTCCCTCTCAGTTTTATTCACTTGCTTTACAGACCATAAAGAAATGTTTCTTAACCTAACAAAGTGCATACTCAATTGCAGATACATGTGCTTGGCTGATACGTGAGCAAAACACATACAAATCCTGTGCTCAGCCTCTCCCAAGTTCTCCCATTTAATGCTAAGCACCATAAACTCCCACTGAAATTAACGGGGACTCAGCACTCAATAAACAGAGCTCGTCATCTGGCTGGGTCGAACCTCACATGAAACACCCACCCACACACAGTGGGTTCAAGGGTGCTCTCCCACCTTTTTGGGGGGAAAGAAAGGAATCCTCCCTGCAGGGAGCACTTGAACTGCGGCGAGGCAGGTGCCCATGGGAACTTCTCCAGCCTCTCCAGCAATGCTCTTCCCCTTCCCACCAACACCCAGTAAAGCAACACCCACCCCCACTCCCAGCACCACAACTCAGTGCTTTTGCCACCAAACAACCAAGTAAAAGGGAAACGGGGAAGGACAGGAGCATTGAACCATAGTGTGTGACAGAAACAAAAGACCTCAACACTATGATGTCATTAACGCAGGGTCAGGAGGACAGGTGAGTGGAGCACTTTAGCACCTGGCTGGCACATGGGCCATGGGCAGGCAGTCACTGACCTCCCAGATTGGGCAGGCTTGAAGGACACATATGTATTTAGGTACCCAATGTCACAACTGAAGCCTTTGGTGGCCCTAATCCAAGAAACTCAACAACCGGTAGGAAAAAACCTTACAGACAGCAAAGTCTGTGTGTCTGCTAAGGGTTAAAGCAAAGGCTGCTGTTACAGCCCAGTTTCACCACTACTTTCTCTCTTTACATGGTTGGGACAGATCCTCTAAGCATCCTACTTGTTTATTTTTAAGTAAACTATGCTGAAATATTGTTACCCTGTTATTATGAGACATCTCCACTACCTGTTTTTTACAGTGATTTATCCATTGCTGGACAGGGGAACATAGCATTGCTGTCCTGGAACAGGAGGGTGGCTGATTGCAGTATCCTGTGCCTCCCAGTGCCCAGACATACCCCTTCATAAGACTATAATTTTCCTGTTCTAGCATCAGCATGGATGTCTGCATTATCTGCTCATCTGTGTCTCCCCGTGCAATGGAGACTCACCGTGAAATGAAACCAATTAAAAGGCCAGAATTATTTCAGAAATCAGTTTGGGATGAAGGAAAAAATACTAAATCCAATTAAAAGCGCAAAAGTAACTTAGATAACAAGAATACCAGTGCCCACCCCTGCTGGAATTTGGCCAGGATAGAGGTGGTGCACCCACTGCTGCACCGAGTGCTGTGGGATCTCTGCAAGCACTGAGGGGGCAGCCTTGGGGCCACATCTCCACTCGGGGGACCCCAACCATTGCCACTGCAGCGCATGGGTGCAGGAGACAGGAATCACCAGCAGTCTTCTCCTTGGCATTTGGGTCAGAAAACCACCCCATAGCTCCAAACTAACCTTGTTCACAGTCTCTAATGTTGATGTTGACTCCCAGCCCGCTGAACAGCTGCATCTCTCTGAGTAGGAGCACCTCTTCTTTTCACGTCAGCAGCACTGGGCATACACTGATTGCACGGCAGGGCAAAGGGGCTGCCTTTATCCACCACTTCTACATTCAAAAGGTTTCATTTCACAATTTTATTTTCACTGGAGAAGTTATAGGAGACTGAAAACCAGATTTCCATTTAGTTGCACCAAGTTTAGTCTTGGACATGTGGAACGTGCTCAGCCTATGAAAAAGGTAATGAGCGCTGTATGCATGCCACAGGCCAGTGTCCATGGAAAGTTTTTCTGCACTAGTTAGAAATTTAAATAATTTTCTGGCAGTACATCTTTGATATGTAACTCCATGTTAAAACAACTGGCAATGGTAAAGTAGTCACGGTCTATTTATCTTTATTTAATTATTTTTATGCACCCATCACTGTAGCATCTGGATTCATTACAAAGATTAAATGTAACAATGCATTAAATTAAACTGTCTATAGTGGAAAACGCAAACTGTTACCATCCCCACAACACCCCAGCCAGTCCAACAACAACAGCAGCAGCAACAACAAAACCCCAGATCTTTCAACATGCAGAAGTCCGATGGCCAGAGACACAAAGCCAAGAAGAGGCATTTTACAGCATGCCTGAGATGGGTGCGCTTGGAATTGGGTACCGAATGAAAGGTGTTTGAATTATGAAGGACCCTACAAGGCTTCTCGTTTGGAGCAGCCTACCTCCAAGTCTGCGTTTTTGTTTGAGCTAAGAAGCTGCAGAGCTGAGACATGCATGAAGAGATAGAGCCAAGATCGTGTTTAGGAGACCAGGACTATAAATATTTCGTACCTTTCAGTAGTCTGGAGTGGTGGGCAAGTTAGCAGCAGTTGAAAGAGGTAAATTTTGTTCCTTTTTGTATACGACTCTATTGATTTCTCATTCTACACTTTAAGAAAATGCTGAGATCATTATGTGTCTTTTAATAGATTTCGACTCCGGAGACAAACATGTTGAGAGCTGTCATCATCAAGATGCCTGCTGTCATCGTGCCATCTTCTTAACCTAACGTAAGGAAATTCATATTTAGTGAACGAGGAAATTACTTTGGGTATGTATCGTTCAAATCCTTAAGGATTATTGGCTAATTAGGAGCACAGTAATGTAAATTTGCCTTGTGTCAGGTTTTCAGGAACAGTAAAATAACATAATTAAGCAGTGAACAAAGTAGATCATTTAAGCTACTCTTCACTGACAAATGTATATGATGTCTAAATATACCATGGGCTTCTAAACTAGCAACTAATGAGAACTGACTATACTTGCTGGAAAGTCTAAAACAATGGTTTGAAAGAGTAATCAGGTATGTTAGTCTGGAGTAAATAGCTGTAACTCATACTTCGTGCTACTAAGAGGAGGGAGGATGGTGTTTTCAAAACCTCTGTGGCTGCAAGCCTGTGTCCCTGGCTGGTGGGCACACGTGCACAGGCAGAGGCAGCTCAGGTACCTCCCTCCAAACCTTAACCAGAAACTAGTGAATATGTGTGGCTGCAGCAAAGCCACAAGGAACTTCAGCCCAAAGCCGTGCAAGGTCTTTGCATATGCAATTGCATACGTGGTTTGGGTTTTCATAACCTGATTCTTCTGCTTTTTCCTGACTCAGTTCACCCTCTGTTTCCTGGGTGGTGACTTTGCACGACACGCACTACCAGAGCGTTGTGTTACTGGGTGCATGACCCCTGTTTCACATCTGGTTCGAGCAGCCCTGCCTGAAGTCAGTGTCTGCCAGGTACTCGGTTACATCAGGAAAGCAGCACAAATTGGACACGAGCCGGTGGCAGAGAGCAGCCACCCGTGGAGGATGTTCACTTCCCCCTACAGACCCCAGCGCTCCTGCAACTTGCAGAAAATTATTAATGCAAACTGCAGAGCCAAATTCTCCTCATCCACTCCACAGGAACATTATTTTTTTTTAAACTGTAGACGTTTCAGTTTAATATCTGGACCTCTGCACTGCAGCAGAGGACAGGAAGGCACCTCACACTAGGGTGGAAATATTTTCGTGTTCACATACTGAACTTGGTCTCTAAGGTCTTGGAGCTGATCAGCCCCATGCCTGAATGGGCAGTTCCCCAAACCAGGCATGGGCAGAGGATCTCCTCTGAAAGCCCTTGGACAAGAAGAACGGCCTTCTGCTCACCTCCACCCAATTAATTTATGTTGTTCCTGGGTGTGGCTGTGCTGATGCAGCATCACCATCTCCCATGCACATCGCTGAGCAACGATAGCACGATGGTCCTGACTCCTGCTCTCACTCATCCTTGCATCATAACCTCCGCCACTGGCACATATAGCAGTCACCTGGCCAAGGCCCGGTGCAGGCAGGGCTCGGAGCAGGAGTGGCGAAGGGGCAGGTTTGACATCAGGAATGCTGGCACGTCGCTTCTTGCTGAGCGTTTTGGGTGGTTGCCACCTGCAAACAGCCATCATGTCACAAACAGCTCATGGAAAAAACATCTTCTGATTCTTCCCCTTAGTGGAGCAGTTCATGGGTGGAGGTTTCTATTTTACAAATCAAGGGTTTCCAGGACCTCTGGTTTCCCCACACACACGCAATCTGCCTGCCTGTACGCTCTTACCGTTTCCTTCTTCCTCATACCAACGCTATTATGTCTTACTTCTGCAAATGACCATGATTGTAACATCCAGCTGCAACCATAGCATGAAGCAACCATCTCCTGTGTCCAATTTATTGTGAACGTTATCACAGTGCAAACAGCGGGAATGGTCGCCAGGCTGCAGAAAGCCATTGGTGCCGGAGCTCCAGCTTGTGGCAGGCAAAACTGGCCAAGGGGACGAGGTGGGGATGAGGTGGCAGAGATGCTCTACGCCCTTATCTACTCAACACCACCAGATCTGAAAATATTTTAGAGGATGAGAGACAGTTGATTACCTTTCTTGCAGACGTTAAGAATAGTGCAGAAGTGCTGGCATTGTTTATGGCACGTTTTGCTAACAGTGTTGTCCCAATTCAGGTCTGATAGCACCTGACACGTCCAAGAAAAGTCTAAATCCTAAACACTGCACCACTGCTAATTTCAGAAAACTCTTACAATTAAATGTGTTCAAACTTACTCCTCAGACTGCCAAGGCATATAAATTACTTTTGGTTTCCATACCAGAGTTTGCAATTACATTGAACAAGTCATTTACAACCGTCTTCTAATCAAAGAGATAATACATAGAATAAGTGTTTCAGAGCAATTAAATCTTTTTTCTACCATTAACTAAAAAAGGTTATTTTGCAGCCTCTTTGTGTTGAAATGTAACAGCACAAATATAGTCCTTTGTTATCAGTTTAAAAATTGAAACCTCTGTGCATCTTTTTTTCCTTCTGGATTCAAGTTAAGTAAAATTGCCTTTCATGAGAAATGCTTGCAAATTATCAAAGACTTCTTTTTAAACAAGCTGACAGAGTACAGTAGCAAATGTGTTCCTTGCAAAGTAATTGGAATTTCTATCTAAATTATTCTTGGACAAATTAAAAGTGCCAAATATAAGCCATTTTTTATTGGGAAGAATTCTATTATAGTTTGTAATAAAGGAAAACTAAAAAACGTGCCACAAAATCCCTGGAAAGGTGGCAAAGTGGAAAGCATTTTAGGAAGAAGATGGAGAGCTCTCACCCTCCTATGATGCTTATAAAAAACTATGGTCAGTGAAGTGATTAGGGAAAAACATTGTAAAGTAAGCAGAGGAAAAAAATTATTTCTCAGACTTATCAATATATCATGGAATTAGTTCTTTCCTCCTTTAGAGGTAACATCCAACTGACGGACTTGTCACCATGGGTAAAGGCTATTTTGATTTTATGCACACTAGCTTTTAAATATTAATTTTCATGCAAAAGGAAAATAATTTTGTAGCTAAAACCTCTACCCTCCTTCCCGGCTCCTAATTCAACCACAGAAAAGTGCAGTTGTCGCCCCAAAATGAAGTCATTTTCAGCCCTCTGTGTCTAATCGCAGCGAGAGCCAGTAAAATAAATCAGCAAGGAGTAAAAGTAAAATTTGCAATAACCCGATACTACTGCCTCATCCTCCCACATCTCAGGACATAAAACTTACTGTCAGAAGAACTCACAGCACGAGAATTAATCAAGGAACTCTTAAAATACTCCAAGCACCTTCCTTCTGATGACTAATTTGCCTTTCCTATTGCAAACTCCTAATTTTTTATCTCAATCGATATGTACAAATATACCTCCCCATCAATCACCCGGGGCAAGGACAAACTTCCACTATTTATGTAATACTGACTACAAGATGAAACAAAAATTGACTACAGCTAACCCGGGCCGGCCGCGACAGCCGCGGGAGGGAGGGAGGGAGGGAGGGAAGGGGAAAGGAGGGATGGGAGCAGATGCAATGGGCACCTCGGAGAGGAATGGGGAGGGCGGTGGGAGCAAGAAGCTTCACCAGGCAGCACACATGAAACAGAGGTGCAGGAAAACTTGGAGGGGGTGGTGGAGCAGTGGAAAGAGGCCAAAAGAATCTCTCAGAAATGACCAAAACCCAGCTGAAGTCCCAAAGGAAGAAGTTCAGAATGAACAGGAGAAGGGGAAAAACAGGAAAAATGTCTGAAATGTAAGAAAAGAGCCCAGAATGGCTCTGTGGAATGGGGAGAGGACAGAAGGAGTACAGGTACTGCCCACATTAAATCAGAGTGACCGCAGGAGGACTCAGGGATGTAGAAATCAGGGACATTTTCTCTATCAAGAAACAAGAAGGATTGAAATCCATGGAAGTGTGTGAAGACAAAGTGGAACAGCACTCGCCTTGCACGTGATGTGCACATAAGCACACGCACATCCAACCCATGTGCAGCCTACACATCTGCAGGCTGCTGCCAGACTTTGCCAGACTTCATGGGCACGCACGCGAAATCTGTGTAGGGCTCACGAAGCGCTGGACGAGCCCAGTGCCTCAGGCTGCCTCCAGCCATACAAACATGGCATGGTTTCAAATGTGCAGCTCTTGTCTGATGAGCTGAATGGGCACACTCCTACTAACACACACCCACCCCTCTTTTCTTATTACAGTTGTGCCACTTCAAGGATGTGGGAATTGAATTCAAAAGTTGTTTCTTGCTAAATAGCTGCAAAGAAAACCTGTACTGGGAAGAAGCAGAAGTGCCCAGTAAGTCCCAGTCTCCACTCCTTTGACATGCTCACCTAAGGGAACCTTTCCACTGGAAAAACAGAGAGAGCTAACAAGCAGAAGTATTTAAAAGGGGCTTACAAGAAAGATGGGGACAGACTTTTTAGTAGACCCTGTTGCAACAGGACAAGGGGTAATTATAAACCAAAAGATGGTAGATTCATTCTAGAGGTAAGGAAGAAACTTTTTATGATGAAAGTGGTGAAATACTCGAACAGATTGCCCAGAGAGGTGGTAGATGCCCCAACTCTGGATACATTCAAGGTCAGGTCGGATGGGGCTCTGAGCAGCGTCATCTAGTTGAAGATGTCCCCCTTATTGCAGGGGAGTTGGACTAGATGAGCTTTAAAGGTCCTTCCAACCCAAATTATTCTGTGATTCTATGGTTTCAAGTCCTGTGGTGGTCTCGCAGGAGCACCTGGGTTCTTCCACTTTCCACCCAGGAAATTCCCTCTACTTGGGCTGGGCGTTCACTGGAGCATGAAGATTCATAGATTCAGAGATGCTTAGGGGTTAGAAGGGACCTCTGGCGATCATCTAGTCCAATCCTTGCCAGAGCAGGATCACCCAGAGCACATTGCACAGGATGGCGTCCAGATGGGTCTTGAATCTCTCCAGAGAAGGAAACCCCACACCCTCCCTGGGCAGCCTGTCTCAGGGCTCCGTCACCCTCACAGTAAAGAAGCTTTTTTCATATTTGGAGATGGAACTTCCTGTGTTCTAGATCTGCCACCTCTTCCTGACCAAGAAATAAGATCACAGCAGCCTTGGAGTCCAATATTTCAGGAGATTAAATGCAACAGAGAGAGGAATTAGAAGAAAATAGCAGTGCCTTGCACTGGAAACACATCACATGAGTTCTCAAGCACTGCCTTGGAGCAGAAGGATGTTGAAGTTCAATCATGGACAGGATCCATTTCTTCCTGACAAAAATAGACCAATGTCTTAATCACCAATTTAAAGCCACTTGTGCCATAAACTCCTCCACTAAGCACTCCAAATCACCATACCTACCGGCGCTGTTGAGACAAGACAGGAGAGGACTGCCGGTAGCCCGAAACAAGGAGATGCAGGCAGCAAGGATCTGCTTTAGCAAGTGCTTTGGATGTGCTTAGCTTTGGAGACAAAGTTAGGCTGATGGACTTTAGTAGGACTGCACCTGTGAGAAAGCCACATTATTAAGGTTATAGATGTGCTTAATTACCTCGATGAAACATGGTCCAATTTGTTAATTTAAGTGAGCAAAGCAGTAAATCATGTTAAATACTACGGCGCTGTGGCACTGTGGTACTGCTTCTGAGCAAACTTGACTTTATGTAAAATGAAAAATTTAATTTCAGAACTGAGGACTTTTACTCTCCCCCTTCTGTGGCACTTGCACACATTTTTCTCCACCACAAAAAGCACAGGCAGCACAACACAAAAGACTTTTATGGGGATAGACATTAACCTCCATGAGACAAGGCAGAGACATATGTATATAGATGTATATAGATCTACGCTTGTTTCAAAAGCAGAAAATGTATTTCCCTAATCCTTGTGATGCTAACCAATTCAGTTCATTAAACCCTGGCTAAGAACTTAAAATCAGAGATAAGTTTGCATATATTATAAAAACAAACTAAAACAACAAAAACCTAAACCCACACACCCAAGAAAACTCTCCCCACTGCATCTCCTTTCCTCTCTATCACAAAAAGGCCCAAGAGACTCTGAATTTGACTCTTGATACTACTAGTCAGATCGGTTTTATTAATTAAGACAAGGAACTTATTGGAATTTACCTGGAAAGACCACACAAGTTACATTATTAGAATAATCTCCTTATAAAGAATAGAAACAAAAAAGAAATGTAATTGCAATTCATGTTATGTCAGCATCAGGATAGATTATTACACCCAAAACGTCAACCTACCAAAACAAAGCACCCCTGTCTGGTCTACTCGAGTTAAAGAATTTTATAAATGGGACAACGAAAATAAATGTGAATCCTCTAAAAATTATCACAACTTAATAAATACTTCCAAATTTGAATTATTTGAATGATTCTCACATATTGCAGACCATTTCCAATCGTATTGTACCTGCTAACAGAAAACCAGACAAGTAGCTTTGTAGTGGAATGACTGATGCTGTGGCCAAAAGCATTTTTTTAATTAATCTATATTTATGGCACATCTTTTAAATTCCCCCTTTCTTTAGATGGAGGGTCCCTACAACCTATAAGATAAGCTGAGCAGGAAGAGGTGAAAAGTGCCTGGAGAAAGTGATATCCCCTGTTTACGAATGCCCTTGCTGCCCAGCACCCCAGCCCCTTGCCCACCGCTGGCGTACATCACATCTGGTTGGAATACGCACGCGGGAGTAGGGCGTGTGGCAGGAAAGGGGTTCCTTTGGTCCAGAACGCATTGCACAGCAGTTCGGGACAGCTTAGATCTGAAATAAGTCTGGCTAGAATCTGCAGGCAGCTGTTTCTTGCTGTAGCTCTCAAAGTGCTGTAAATTTGGTTGTTACCTCTGCTCTATCGTCCTCGCTTGCCGAATGCTCGACTGGCAAACGAGAGTCTAAATCAGCTCTTTGAATAAAGAGAGAAAAAGTAAACTTAAAATTGCCTATGTCTTGAAAAAGCTGAGGAAGACTGATAAATCAAACCCTTGTTCCCTAATTTCATATCCCAGTGAAAACCTGGTCCCTTTCGAATGCTCAGAAGGTGTAAAATAATTTCAAAGGGAACCTGGCTACCTTGGAAAGTAGCACCTCCACTCAGGCTGATCTGCAAGTGCCCCGCTCACATTCTCCTTCATACACACAATATCAGGCAGCATTGTGTCTTAAGATTATTAGGCTATGCTGAATATTAATTTAGCCCTGTGCTTACAAAATGACTAACTCAATCAGTGAATTTATTGGAGACATATTTAAGAAGGGGTATTTATGGATTAGGCACAGATTTTAGAAATGAAATGGGAGACAATCTAACAAATCTATCAGGAATAAGATCAACAACTTAAAGTTTAAACCAATCATCTTGAGTATATATTTGAACTTGGATATGCAGATGTGGTGCACAAGTCCCAATGGTTCAGCAATACACTCAAAGGATCAACAGCCCTATAGACAGCTAAATTACTCGGAAAGCCAGGGAATTTATCAAACATGAATTTCAAAGTGGATTCTAGCCTGCAGGAAAAAATGGAAGTGCCCATTAATGTACATACAAAATAAATGTTGTCTGCAAGCTCATTCAACTATTTATTTTTGACACAGAACTGGCTAAAAGATTTTTAATTTACATAAAAAGGTACAAAGACTGTAACCCCTTTGATGGAAGAGATGGGAATAAATATCATGCAAAAGAGGTTTTGTTTGTTTTTTAAAGAAGCACTAACAACCTCACAGGTACAACACAAAGGAATAATTTACGCTCTTTCACATCTATTAGTGCATTATTTATAACTAACACCAATTTGAGAATGTTAGCATTAAATATGTTTCTCACATGTAGAGGAAATTCTTACAAACTGATCATATATTATGGATGAAAATTGTAACAGCTACACTGAAACTAGTTAAAGCAGACATGTCTGAATGGAATGAACACCCAAGTACGCCGGAGCCCTTGCTAAGTTAGCTGCTGCCTAACTAAGGATTTATTTTACTGACCAAACAAACAAATGCAAAAAAAAAGTTAAATTCATGTGTTGTTGACAGATAATTTATTTAAAAAAAAAAAAAATATAAAATTAATTTCAATAATGAAATATTTCACAGCCAAGATTTAGAAAAAAAATAAAAATCTTTGTATCATCCACTGGTGCCCCAGAAGCAAGGGGGCCTTTGTTTATATAGAGGGAGGAGCTGTGCATCATTTAAATCAGAACAAATTAGCAATAAATTATATATTATAAACTTATGATTGCATATTTTTAAATAAAATATACACTTCACCCCTAAATTAAATAATTTTAAATCCTCCTACCAATTTAAGATGTGGCCTACTGCCTGACACAAACTTGGCAAAACTGGCATTCAGAACATACCCCTCTTTCAGAAGAAACTCATTAACTATTTTGCAGTTCATGGGATTTATACCTTCGGTCTTGTGACTCAGGGAGTTGTTTAAAGCCTCACACTACTTGAACCAAGTTGCTATGTCTGTCTCTCAGCTTTTCCTAAGGTTTAGATTAAGTTCTTAACTCTTTCCAGAATCAAAAAACAGATTAAGAGTAGTTACTGTTCTTACTAATATCAGATTTCACTCTGCATTTTTAAAGGCTAGTGACTGACAGTACTGTGTTTCATAAAAATTCAGTGGCACACAAGCTTTTTTTACTCACATAAAAAGTACTCCTTCCATTCAAAATGGGATACACTGGCAAAAATCTGCTTGACGGTGCTGCCATTGCATTCACCAGCCTGGAGCTCACATGTGTGACCAAAGACTAACATAAAACTTCACAGAAGAGTATTTCAGCGTTACCAAGTTGTGGAAATATTTTGTTATTTTGAATAATTTGGCAATACTACAAATGGTTTTGCATTTTAAAGCATGCCTGCAGGGCACAATGGGGCAAAGTATGGACAACCCAAGAGACAGGGGCTGAAGGCAGCAAGATCACATCAGCACATGCCTTGTCGTGGGGAGCTGAGGCATCTGACACTCAACCATGGAGCAAGTTGTAGGTAAGAAACACTTCATACCTTTTCCAGTTCAAAATTTAAACATGGAGTAATTCCGATTCTGCAACGTGTATGTCACTAAGCAGTAGCCCTATTCTCCAACTGCGCTGAAACCCAGTAAAAGTAGAAGCAAGATGAATTATAGCAGCTATCCTACAAGCCAACCGGCATGTGAAACCCATATGGTGTGTGCAGACCACTTTGCAAGACAGGACAAACTGCAACCACCCCTGTGCAAGGCGGGGGGTTATTTCTGAACTTAGTTAAAAAAATCACACAGCGGACTCTCATGATTTATTCAACTTCCTCACAAACAAGAGGTTGTTAGCTTGCACATTAAAGTTTTCAACTTATTGGGAGACATTTGCATGTAGGACCTGAGATGGAGAAAAAATGCTTTATTACTTTATAATACATCACACATAATAAATATTTGCTTAACAAAGCCTGTGTGAACTTCATGCATTAATCAAAATTGAATGTGGCATGACTTGTATGATTAACTCAAAAGTCATATTCCAAATGATAAATAAACTAATATTAACCTTGTGTGTTCATTAATAATGCAGGTTCTCGATAGTTCACAAACACAACTGATACAGTTAATTGAAGGATCATATTTTTTAAATATTCATAATTAGAGTTTCAATATTCCATGCATTCAGGATCCAAACTAATAAAAAGCACATTCCAGGTGCTCTTCAAATTTAAGCCCATTGCTTCTCTTCATTAGCCTCTTGATGTTCTTGCAGAAGCACTGAAGACAAATGTGATGTAACATGGAAATAAACATCATTACCTTTTCTTAAGGAAGGACCTCTTTACTTCAAAAGAAGAGTCATCTCAGCAAAAGTTTCACCTTTGGTCACCAGCTTCTGAGACACTTATCTGGTAGTCTGTACCCTTAAAACCAATATGATTTTCACGTAAGAGGTATCAAACTGCAAAGCAATAACAATATCAATATCATTGTCAATGTCAATATTATCCCATATTAACGTTGCACATGACTAATACATGTCCTGAGAGCTCAGAAATGTATCCTTCTCTTAAAATAAGTAAATAAATAAGACCCCCACAAACAAAGCCACACAAAACCAATCCCCACAAAACCTAAAAACTCCACAGCTCTTACTCATAACTGCGCTGGGAACAGAAGCAGCAGAGCATAAACCTCTTGGAGAGTGTCCAGAGGAGGGCAACAAAGGTGGGGAAGGGTCTGGAGGGGAAGGCGTGTGAGGAGAGGCTGAAGGCCCTGGGCTGGTTCAGCCTGGAGAAGAGGAGGCTGAGGGCAGAGCTCAAGGGGCCTCCAGCTTCCTCCCGAGGGGGAGCCAAGGGGCAGGCGCTGATCTCCTCCCTCTGGGGCCCAGCGACAGAACCCCAGGGAACGGCCTGGAGCTGCCCCAGGGGAGGGTTAGGGTGGGGATCAGGAGAAGGTTCTTCCCCCAGAGGGTGGTGGGGCCCTGGCACAGGCTCCCCAGGGCAGTGGTCACCGCCCCGAGCTGGGTTGAGTTCAAGCAGCGTCTGGCCAACGCTCTCAGCCATCTGCTGTGATGGGGCTGGGCCTGTGTGGGGCCAGGGGTTGGGCTGATGGGCCTGGGGGGGCCCTTCCAACTCGGGATATTCTGTGATTCTGTGATTTCTGCCCACCCGCACCCATTCAGCTGCCTTCCCTCCACAAGCCAGCATGCATCCAAGTAGGGGAATGAGCGACACTGCAGCCTCCTCTGAGGCTGGGTAACAAACTGTGTCAGCGCTGAGGTGGGCCTGACCCAGAGAAGTGATGTTAAATGTGTCACCACACCGCAGGGACGACCGATGTTTCAGGATGAGGGGAATCTGGTTTTCACTGCAAATATTCACCTGGACACCACACAAAATCTTATCTGCCCCCTCCTTTCTGAAGTATGACTTGGTAAATAATGTCAGCGAACAATTTTGGCAAAAATGATTGCTTTTGAGCCCAACTGCGTAGTTGCTCTGTACTCGGAATCCAAGTACGTAGCTGGTTGTTAAAAGCTTTATGCAGCCTATCGTGAACCAGTGCCTTTGGGCGTGTAAGCGACGTGTAAGCTAATCACACCTACCAATTCAGTCAGCATTCAAGCTCCACAAAAGAAACTGAATATTTGCTGTGAATTTGTTTTTCTCCCAACAAATCTTCCTGATAATAAACTCTTCTATTAGAACGCTGTTTAAATAAAAAAAAAGAACAAAAAAACCCAAACCAAACCAACCATCGCCCCCAGTTACTATAAAGTGAGCAAGCAGGTCCAGATCAAAAGTGTTTTGAAATCTGAGCAAATGCCGATGGAAAGTGCTTGGGTGCCGGACGCTGCCCGAGGTTTCGTCCACGCACAGCCGGTATATGCACTTACACGCGTATCCATGGCACTTTTCGCATATACTGTCCTTAATGCACCAGCTGTATGGAAATTATCACACCCGTCAGTATCCAGGACAGAGGCAGAAACACAAGTAAATGACATCCTTGCTACACCGTATTTTATGCCTTGTTTTTATTTCCTTTACTTGCCTTTCAGTGTAAACAGTAGGTGTTGCTGTAAGAGGTCAGTTTTATATGCTGGTGCACCACTGAACTGTTTAGGTTTAAAATGACACTACTGTTTAAGACCCAGTAATTTTCAGAACGTATGATTTACTGCTCTGGCACTCTATAAGCCTCATTTCATACCTCCAAGAATGAACTAGTCAAAGTGTTAAATAAACATGAAGTATAAGGCTTGTTTTCTTTCCAAAAGTGCAAGCACTGTGTTACTCTAATGATTAAATATTGTTTAAATATACAACTGAGTGACTAGTTTCACAGTCAATTCTTTCCCTGTGCTTCATTTTATGTATTAATTATTTTGTGTTCAGACAAAGGCTTTAATTAAGAAGCATAAAGAATTTCTGAAGAGTGGAAAAGTAATGGTTTCATCTGCATTAAACTGACGATAAACAGTTGCATCTTTGAAGCAAAAAGGCATCAGGGAAAAAAAAAAGAAGTAAACCAAGATCTTTAAGCCTGAACCCGTTAGAGGTGGAAGGACCTGACCCGCTCCCGCACACCGGCATACACCTCCAAAGGGCTTCTCCAAAGGGAGAAGCAACCCCATTACTGTTATCCAGCAGCCATGATCTGAGCTGAAGGCACACACACCACCCCAAAATCTTCATCACGCAGAAGGTAACCTGTTCGCGGGGGTGCGGAGGCAGCGGTGCCTCCCGCAGCCCCCTTCCCGCAGCCCCGTGGGCGGGATTCCTGCTCGTCCCTGTCCTCCAGGGACTGTGGAGCCACCAGACTTCGGGGGATTTTTAAACCTCAGTATTTTTAGCAAAGTATCATCAGCCGTGATGCTCCCGAGATGAAGAAGAAATACTGTTACCTCACTGCGATGATGTGAATCTTAAAAAAAAAAAAAATCACCTATGGGAACAGAGTCCTCAACTAAGACCCTTGCTCCAACAAACTTTTAAAAGTGATTTTCTAAAGCAGGAGATTAGTAAAACTATTTAGTGCAAAGTAATACAGGTCATTAAATCCACCGAAAGGTCTGTGCTATAGCAACAGCCTCTCACAAATATCAGCAACATCTGCAAAAGCAAAATCCCGAGGGAAAGGTGCCCATGCGACGTCCGCAGTGAAACCCATCCTCCAGCGAAAGGGTTTGAGGCTTGTGCTTTCCAGGTCTTTAAACACAGGATTTTGAGAAAATGGGGGGAAGGTTTGGACAAGTTAAAAGAAAAAAAAAACCAAAAAAACCCACAAAAAACACAACAAACCACTAGAGGAGGAAGAAAAAGAGTGCTGAAATGTCAAAAAGAAGGTATCTTTAAATTTAAGTGAAGAAAACATGTTCTAGCTGGGTTTTGTCATTGCAGGCCTGATACCAAACTTACTCAGGTTTGTTGGAAGCCATTCCGCTGACTGCAAAGCACTTGGCCTCCAACCCCGTTTCTGGAAATTAAAATTACACATGTAGAGTCACAGTACACTATAGACCAACGTTAACGTGACTTAAATTCCCTCATCTACAACCCCGTTCCCAGATGCTTATAAATTTGCCAAACCTCGTCTCAGCCTGAAAAACCTCCTTTCGCGATCATGCCTGTGACAGGCTGAATTTATTGGAGGTTTCGCCTTTTGCATCGATCAGTGGAGTTCCCAATCAGGACAGCTCGCTGCTCGCCAGGAACGGGCGACGGGAGCGCGACGCAGCACCGAAACAGCGCGGCGGGGCTGGCTCTGCCGTGGCGCAGCACCAGCAGCCTCTGGACCAGGAGGATGCTGAAGCTGCCCAATGACACAGTTTGCAGAGTGGAAAGCAGGATTTGAAATTTGGCAGGAAAATGACCTTTCTGTCAGTAGTTTGTGTTTGGGCAGATTGAGGCAGGAACAGGCACGTTCATGTAACAGTGAAGAATGAGGTTTTGGTCGCCGATAAACTTTGGTGTGCCAGGCTGAGGGACCCTCCCACGGCAACTCCTGCCGAGCGCCTTCCCAAACTCTGTGCCTGCTCAGAGCTCGGCTAACGAGAGGGGAGCTGCAGCAGAAGGCCTGGTGGTTTGCATCCCCAATGGCAAGGGATTCGTCACATCGCATTGCTGCACGGTGTGCGTGCAAATACCGCACACTGGGCCAAACGTGGGACGCAACGTCTGCGCACACAGGACTGCAGTATCTACAGAGGTTCTTCCTCCTCGGTTTGCTGCCTTGGTGGTCTTAAATCAGACCCTGAACGACATTTGAATGTAGGGGGTTTCTGCAGTTTAATATAGCTATACCTTTTGCTAACAGTCACATCCTTCAGCTCTGACACGACTGAAGATAGAAGATCTGTAGGGAAATGTAGAATCAAGAGCCATAAGACACTGGGTTACAGTTCATGAGAATTTGCAATTTAAGTATATGATGACGGGAAAAGATGTAGATGCCTTGTGAAACCTATCTTTTATCCAATCCATCCGCAGGCTGGTTAATTAAAGCCACCGACATTCTGCAAAAAAAGGAGCATAAAACACAATTATCAAGTGAGCGCTTCCTTATACTAATGCAATGTACAACCCGCACCGTTCTCCAACCGTTAAAGATAAATGAATAAGTAAATAAATAAATAAGAAAAAGTGGTTCCTTTTATTTTTGCCAGCGCACGCGCAGCCCGCAGGCCGGCTCAGCAAGCACGGGTACGGGCTTGGGGCCTCAATCCGCCCTCTGATGGAGCCCTGGGCTGCAGCCCGGGCTGCTGGGATCTGCAGGCGTGCAAAATCCTTTTCCACGTGAAAGCGCAGACACTTGCACACAAGAAAAATGGGGAAGAAAAAAAAAATCAGGTCAGTAAGTTATTCACTGTTTTCCATGATGATGAGATTTCTTTATGAAATCGCCAAGAAAAAAAAAACCAAACAGTGTTCCCCTCAAACCTGCCTTTTTCAGGAAGCAGCATCTGAAAAATATACAGGAGAAAACTGCATCACAGGATGCACAGAGTGCTAGAGATGTTATCCTGTGCCGGAAAAATATTGGAGGGAAGTTTTAAGTGCCCTACCTGATGCAATAAAAATCCCAATACAGTATGTCCTAAACTTTGTATTCTTCATTTAACAAAAGACACTGCCACAGATAAATATCACAACAGATTTGTTAATGCTGCACTATTGGCAGCTAAAAACAGATCACTGTAGACTGGAAGACTGAACAACTGCCAACCGGTAATAAATGGATGGCTCAGCCTAAGGATTTACTGCCAATGGGGGGAAAAAGGAGAGCTATGTGAACAGAAATAAACTGAAAGAATTGAAGAAAACACAAAATTTCTTGCAGGCTTCCTTCAAAATACAAATTGGTCGGCAACAGCCAGGGGGAAGAAGGAGAACCCCCTAATAAGCTGCAGAAAGCCGCTGGGCTCCTGCCGCCCAGCCCCCTCCGCTGCAGCAATACCCATAGGCAAGTTTTCCCAAATAATAATAAAACATTTCACAAAATCTTTTTTCAGATAATATTTGTTTAAACTGTGTGTGTCCAAGCAGCGACACAACTATTCTGTCTTAACCATCACAAGAAGAGAATGTTCAAACAAGTATCTTGCACAGGCGTGCAAGAGGACAGGCTGGCTCGGAGAGACACCGACACACGCTGCTGGGGCTGGTCCTCCCTGGGCACGGGCTCTGCACCCCTCTGCACCCTTCAGGCCTCGCGGTGCAAGACTTTAATTGGATTTAAGGACTTCTTCGGCTCTTCAAAAGGCTCACACTTTTTGTTGGCACTGAAAGAGTCCCTGGGGATGCTCTGAGGTCCCTCCGTTGCATGACAGCATCTTTAAAAAGGGGGTCAAGAATTCACGCATAGAAATACTGCTGGTCTTGCCATATCATGGCTTATTACTTTTTCTTACTATAAAGATATGTATATATACATGTGGAATATACATACACGCATGTAATTACACACGTTAAGAAAATACGCATCAAGTGCTCACGGCCCCGAAGCTGCCCTGCCTGAGCCGCACTTGCTGTGGGATGGATCGAGGAGTGCTTCCCCCCTAAGGAGCACTAAAATGCAGATGCATCCTAACAAGTGTGAAAATATTGATCACTGAAACAGCTTCCCAGGACTGACTCCTGAAGTTCTGAGTGGTCCCTCCACCGTTGCAAGGACCGTGCCCCGCTGGAGCCATGGCTTGCTCACAAGGGGCTGCAGGACAGAGCGAGGGATCTTTCCCCAGCAGAGGTGCCACTCGATGCTGTTCGTATTGTCAGCTAGATTTGCGGGCACATGCCAACTGCCTTTTTTCAATATAATTTTAGAAAAAAAAAAATCTAACTGGCCAGGAGAAAGAACACCACAGACTGGTACCCGGTTCTCCACTTGTGTACGCAGGGACGTAATCGATAGAGCCACACCGGCATACGATTGATATAAGGTGTTTTATTTTCTTAGAGCATTAACTAGACCTATCTGGTACGAGTTCCTGTGAGGCACGTTATTGATCTTCACACACCTTATAATAGTAATTTCAGGACAAGACAGACAGCTGTACAGCAGTCCGTCACGGTTGAAGTTACCAACCTGAGCTGAAGTCCCAGCGAAGAGGACCGGTCTGCACACAGGGTCTGGAGCAGCACTAGCGAGCCTTGCTATCTCTATTTAGAAAAAAAAAAAAGTCATCAAAAGGAAGAAAAAGTTCCCCAGCAAACCGAAAGATATGAACTTGATAATTACTTGGAACCAAATTAATATCAGGATAGCTGCCATTATTCTCCGAGGACAACCATTTCATCTATTGTGCAGGTGTACTCTCCAAGAGTGGATCACGCTGATGAAAGACTGCAAGAATTTCAATGACACCTTGAGGGATCTTATGAATAAAATATCAAAAATGGACATCTCCTTTGTATAGGAAAATTTTAATGCAAAAACTGTAACAGGTTTATAAGTTACACCAAGAAAATAAGGAAGGTTTATTCTATCTTTGGCTGAAGGCAGACAGATATTGCCAAGTCAAAAGTTTTTCATAACCTCAAGAGACTCTTCTTTCAAAGCTCGCATTGCCTCTGTGCTGGACTCTCATCTGCGCAGATTAACTACACACTCATAAACCAACCAAACTACGAAGTGACCCTTTCTCCTCCAAGACCTGACAATCTGAAAACGTGCACAAGCAGATTTGGGTACAGGATCAACCAAATCTCTGCTCTTGCACAGGGTGCTTTACAGGAAAAGGTAACAGAGGTGAAACAGAGCAAAAGTGGATTTACTGACATTTAAGGAATAATAGGTTTGCTCTCAAGGAAGGAGAAAACAGCAACCAAGGGGAAGAAACTTAGAGAAATTGACACCCAAATGAATATTAAAGCTATTAAACCGGCTGAGATAGACCTTTATCGTGCCCTAAGTTTCATCTTGTATCATGCCAAAGTCATGCGCATCACTTGGAAATGCCTGATGGTTTGGGGCAGCGAGCACCTGCGGACAGCCCACCGTTTCCATTCGGTACGGGACGGTAAAGGAAGGGGTGTGCTGGTGGCTGACGGGGGCAGGACGGAGCAGGGAAAGCCGGGGAGCGAGGGGCTGGCCGGGGGGAGAGGTGGCGAGAAAGAGACTTCAGGGATACTTTGGGTAGGTGGGGCAAGCACAGCGGGGCTGGAGAGGGTGCTGTCAGGGCAGGGCAGGGGTGGGGTAGGGAAGGATGCCAGTTGCAGAGGACAACACTGCGTGAAGCCACATGGCAGCCAAAACCCCCACTGAGAAGAGTGGAGACGTTCACCCACAAACCTGAAAGAGCCCTGATGTGCGATTACTATGACACCTGTGAAATTATCGTCTGCCACCGCTTTCTAGAAGGTTTTGAATCTTTGTCACTTTGGGGGGGTCAAGGGAGGAGAAGATGGGGAGGGCTGGGTCAGGAGCGGAGGGACAGCACTGCCGGCACGACGTGCAGCGAGAGGCGATGGGTCAAGGGCTGGCTCTGGAAGCGAGCACGGTTCGTACGGCTGCTGCCAGGTCTCTCTGATGTCGTCTCAGAAAACCCGTGGCAGGCTCCTAGGATGACGGCAAAGAAAGGGAGAGCCACGTAGGGATGTCACAGGCAGGGACGGAGAGAGAAGCGGAAAGTCAGTGGCGTGACACGGAGCTGCCCCCACAGCTGCTGGGAAAGCAGCTGGGAAGGGGAAACGCCGCACCTCTTGTCATTACGGCTTCTTGCTTTTAATTTTCTTTCCACGGAGAAGATCACCTTTCCTCCATCCACGTAAAACCCCAGGTACCGCGCGACGGGCTGCGCCTCCCCCCGCGCATTTCTCTGGCGAGGAGACTCTCGCGGCCGCTCTGCGGCACGGCAGCACGCTGCTGGGACCGGCGGCGTTGCCAGTGTACAGGTTTGCCTGCTAATCTGCGTGGCGGCGCTTTGCGTGGTGTAAGCTGTTGAGGTTCAAGGGTGTTTCACTAGCACAGCTTATTGGGGACTGCATTTTCTCCAGGGTACGAGCCAAGCTCTACATCAAAGCCTGATTGAGCAGAAAATATGTGCTAATGTTCACAGCAGTACTCTATTATAGTGTAAGTATGCTTGTAAATATTCACTACATGTTATTACGCCATTTGAACCAAGAATATTGCAGGGTTAAAGGTCAGCCCTAATGCTCTCTCAGGAGGCAGCAGTTTTGAATATAACCAAATGGGATAATGGTCAGGAATACCCAGAGGGGGCAATGTAGCACATCGTAAAGAATTGTGCTGCGAGTTTTAAGTTTTCAGGACAACAAAGATGCCAACGAGATGGCTCATAAGCAGTCATTATTAATGGAATGACAAGGGTAATGTTAAGCAGGATGTCTTTACTATAATAAATCTTGTCCCTGCGCCATTAGTAGTCCTTACAACTGCAAATAGCAGTTAGGTTATAACCTAACATGGCAGAATTTTATCCTCTCAATCTCTAATGTATTTTATAATGCTGTTAAAGTCAGGAATAGCAACTGTTTAAGCTCACTTAATCTGTGAGAAGTTTAAACACGAATTTTAAATGCGAAATCTGCTTTGATAGTAGTTTCTCTTAATTAAATAGATGAAGTAGCTCTTTCTAAGCATACACTGGGCTGTACTAGAGGGTCTGGGGAACACTGTTGAATTTAAAACATTAAATATTTTCTTTCAGATGTAACTCTTGCATTCTAAAAAAGGGACAGTTTTTATTTTAATTTTAAATGCTATTTATAGATTAATTTATGGAATTTTTCTGTTGTTATAATACTGTGATTTTTCAGTTGGAAATAAACACTTTTTTTTTTCCTTGAAAGAAACTCTTTTGGGTAAATAAGAGCTTTTCTTTTCTTTTCTTTTCTTTTCTTTTCTTTTCTTTTCTTTTCTTTTCTTTTCTTTTCTTTTCTTTTCTTTTCTTTTCTTTTCTCTTCTCTTCTCTTCTCTTCTCTTCTCTTCTCTTCTCTTCTCTTCTCTTCTCTTCTCTTCTCTTCTCTTCTCTTCTCTTCTCTTCTCTTCTCTTCTCTTCTCTTCTCCCTTCCCTTCCCTTCCCTTCCCTTCCTTTTCCTTTTCTTTTTCCTTTTCCTTTTCTTTTTCCTTTTCCTTCACTTTTCTTCTTTTCCAAATTCAGTTCTCAACACAGCAAAATAAATCAACATCTCTTTTCATAAAAATGGCATTATTCCAGATTGACATTTTATGATCATTCAGAGTTTGATCCAAGGACAATATATTACTTTCAATGTCTTTCTTCGAGTCATAGCGAAAGTGGTAAAACAATTTCAAAGAATAAACACATAAATAAATGGAGTGGTATTATGGAAGAGCAATTATTCATCTTATTGTATCAAATTGGGATATGTTAAATGGATTCTGAATCTTAGCTAACTGTTTTATAAATATTTAAACAGCTTCACTGCTAGCTATCCATTTCACCTGCTTTGTTTTTCTTGTGCTGATCTTCCAGAAATAGCTATGGAAATCACCAGTTCAATCAACTCTACGTAAGACTGTGGCAGACCCATCATTGCATCATGATAAATTGAAACCAGAGTATTAACCAGGAGTCAGAAGGGTATTAGTCAATATGATCAGGACCATCTTCAACCACTCTGGTGGTCAGCATCCTCCTTGATGGTCTTCTTTTCTGAAAGTTGCCGGAAAACCCACTGAACTTCTAAATGAAATTTGAAAATTAGCAAAATGAAGGAATCGTAATGGTTCTTACAGATCCTTTTAAAAAATCCCAACATTCAGTACGTATTGTACCTGGTAAAAAGTCAGGGAAAATAAATAAAAGTTAAATGTCTGGCCTTTGCCTTATTCCACCAGTCCCTGCTGGCACTGACACACAACGCACCAGATCCCGCTTCCCAAAGCTGTCGTCTCTGCGCACACTCATACCTCCACCTGGCAGTGCAGGCAATCCTTCTGTGCAGAGAGGCAATGGAATTTGGCACTAATCCCTCAAAACACTGGCATCACTGACTTTACCACGGATTAATATTCCCAAGAATTCTCCTAGGGACTGTTTGTAGTACTGGACTTCTGTATCTTTTGAATAGAAGAAGTTTATGTTCTATTATTTCAATTTAATTTTACAATTTATTTAATTTTAGCAATGTTAAATTTGAGATAGCTATTATACTCCCCAAAATTGAAGCTGAGAATAGTTTCACACAGGACACGCACACAGCAAGTCTTATAGCATCTTGTAGATCCATTTTCTCAATGGGAAAATCACAGAATCACAGACTGGTTTGGTTTGGAAGGGACCTCAAAGCCCATCTAGTTCCCACCCCCTGCCATGGACAGGGACACCCCCCACCAGCCCAGGATGCCCAAAGCCCCGTCCAACCTGGCCTTGGGCACTGCCAGGGAGCCAGGGGCAGCCACAGCTTCTCGGGGCACCCTGTGCCAGGGCCTCAGCACCCTCCCAGGGAAGGATTTCCTCCTAATGTCTAATCTAAATCTATCCTCTTTTAGTTTAAACGCGTTGTCCCTGGTTCTATCATTATCTACCCAAGTAAAGGGTCCCTCTCNCCTCCTCTGGACTCACTTCAAGAAGTCCAGATCTTTCCTGTGCTGGGGGCCCCAGAGTTGGATGCGGCACTCCAGCTGGGGTCTCACGAGGGCAGAGTAGAGGGGGACAATCATCTCCCTCGACCAGCTGGTCATGCCTCTTTTGCTGCAGCCCAGGACACAGGGATACAGATCGTAGGTGACATACCCTGTGTCATTCAGCGGTGACAATGAAACCGACCCCACAGAGTACAAGCCCACTGGTTTATTACTGGGGCACCTTGCTAATCACAGAATCATAGAATCCCTAAGGTTGGAAAGGATCTCCGAGATCATCAAGTCCAACCATCAACCTAACACCTCCATGCCTTCTAGATCATGTCCTGGAGTGCCACGTCTACACGTTTTTTGAATGTTTCCACGGACGGTGAGGGGATCACCTCTCTGGGCAGTCTGTTCCAACACCTCACTACTCTTTCCGTGAAGAAGTTTTTTACTAATATCCAATCTAAACCTCCCCTGATGCAACTTGAGGCCATTCCCTCTCATCCTGTCGCTTGTTGCTTGGGAGAAGAAACCGACACCCTCATCACTACTCACCCAAGTCGCACTTTGGGCTGTTGGGAATGAAATCACCTCTCCTTGCAGCAGTTAGGGTTTGGGGAATACATCTGAAGAGCTGTGCATAAACCAGGCTGATCCAAACTGGCCACCTGTGCTCTAAGGTACACCAATGCAGTGAGAAGACTTAGATACCTGACAAGGATCATTTGCTTTCCTCTGACATTTTAGTGCAGTTCTCGTCTTCCGCTTCTACGAAACAGCAGTAAAACACATAAGACAGTTATTGAAAGAGCAAATAATTTGGAAAATAAGTAGTTTTGAACACTGAGGTATGGGATACACCTGCACGCTCTGGAGGCCACCTTGCAGCCCACCGCATACAAGTGACCGTGGACTCCAGAGCTGGACAGCAGTAGCTAGCTGGCTGCAATTCTGCAATATCTTCCAGAACAGGACAGTGTGCGATTGCTCTGTTTAATACACGTCTTTGCAAATCCATTCGTACTCAGAGTGGAACTAAATGAACCTCTTAAATAGAGCGACACAAGTGAGCGGGTGCCCTGATGCTACCAGAGAGTAGGGACTCAGAAAGCCTTTAGACTATGCGAGCTCAGCTTTGTCTCTGTGTAAAGACCTTGCAGAGAGAGGGAGACATGCACGAAAAGAGACTTTCTTCCAACATTTTTGAACACAAAACAAAATTTAAGCCTCAGCTGGTGGGGTTGGTGTAACAGGCTTTCTTGCCATCCAGAAACTACAGCCGACAACTGGTTTTGCTCTACCTCAAACAAGCTGCAAATTTCTTCTCACCCATAGATACACTCCCAATCACCTACCTTTAACAGAGAACAGTGGAGTACATACATGGGCATCCCTTGCGGAGGTGCAGGGCACCACGCAGGCAAGAGGAAAACTTTGCCACCGTTTTCGCTGAAGTGGAAGCCAAGGCCCAGCCATTCACACAGGTCGTAAACTCAGCACCTGAGAAAAGCCCTGGTCCCACAGCTGTTATTAAATATTTTGGCATGCAAAGGATTTGAGGAGCCAAGAGCAATGCATGAAAGCAGTCTCATGGGTAAACAACTAACTTAGACTCGAGGTTTTGATAGCCATAATGGCTGAGCGGATCTCCTCTCCTCAGTGATGGCTATGTGAGGGTTGTTCAATACCTTCCACTGTGAGAGGTTTGTTGGGATCTTTATTTATAGAAACAAAAAGAGCAGTGAGACTTTAACGTACCACCTCTCCATACAACTCTCAGGCACTTCATGGGACACTTCTTTGCCCAGCTCTTGGGTAACTGGGGTGGCAGACTGGGACCCCGACCCCAGGTGAGTGGCCTGGACCCTACAGAGCCAGAGGAGCTGGTCCAGGCTCAGCTGTGTGAGCCCCTCTTCAGCCAGGATCCAAAGACGTGAGACAGACCTTCCCTGTCACCCAGAGCCTGATGACCTCCCCCAGGTGACAATATACCCTTTCTTTCACAGCAAAAGAAGGCCAAGTCATTATTCTGAAGGCTTTGAGTTCAAACCCTGACAATATTTCAGAAGGTAATTACAGAAAGTAACTTGCTGGGGTCTGGGATTTTTTTGGTGGTTTTTTTGGGATGTGTTTTTGTTTGTTTGTTTGTTTTTCTTAATAGAAGGATGCACACAAACATCATCATTTCGATACCATTCTTGAGTTGCCAAAGTGGCGTCCTTATGAGCAATTTTTATTTCATGGAAATATTACAAAAGCACTTCAGAAGTTAGATGAAAGAAGTGAATAAAGGCATTTGGCCACCTCCAAAGTGACTTCCAGAAGACCCCAGTCTTTCCAAGGGTTTCCCTTGTCTGTCACCCTGCCCAGCACCTCTCCCACGTTGTCACTGCCCCTCTTGCATGCCATGGAGCTGATGGCACATATTGCATGGCAAGAGCAGGCAGACCAGCCAGGAGAGGCAGGCAAGAGCCGGAGAGGCACCGCAGATCCGCTTTTCCCACCCAAATGCAAAGCAGAGCGCCGAGTGCTCGAGAGGTCTGCTCTCTGGTGAGGTTCAACATTAAGATGTGACAAGCTCCTTATATACAAGAGGATAAATGATATGCAAAGTCCATACTCTTTGTTCTGACAAGTGTCCAGAGGGAAAATTCTTGAGATAAAGCTGTAGCTTTCTAAAGCACAAGGGTAGGGTGGGCAGAATGAAGATTTTATCAAAGAAGTTGAGCATTGAAACACTAAAAAACACCACATTGCCTTCTCTCCACACCTTTCCACCCTCCTTGGTATGTTGCCCTTACCTCCCACCCAGCCATTTGGCATTGCTGTGCATCATCCTAGCCCACGGGGAGAGGTTCTTTTTTCCTTTTTTTTTAGTAGCTAAACATATATAGGAAGAGATCACCACATAAAAAGTCTCTTTTTTATGCTCTGAGGAAAGACTCAAGAGCTGGTATTACTCCTGCCTGGCCCTGGTCTCACGTGGAAAGACAACTCTGTGTTTCTGAGTGACCAGTGATGGGACAGACACCTCTCTGAAATCCCCACAATGAGACACGGAGCGCGGCTGCACACCCACCTTTCCTCTCTACTTCCAATCCTCACAGCGGTGAGACGGAGAGAGGGAGAAAAAACAGACAATTTCAATAAAATTGCTAAATAGAGACCGGAGATGTCCATCTGGGTGTGCAGGATCAGATAAGCCCCAATACCCATCCAGAAAAGAAACTGGTGCAGCTTTTTACTCTGCTCTGTTTTAGCACCGCGACCCCTTTATATACAGTCTTGTCCCAGTGTCGGCAAGTCTGAAGAAGACTTTCCACGTGTACTGTGAAGGCTGCAAGTCCACACCACCAAACTCTGACAGCACTTACGGCACGTCAAAAGGAGGCAGTTATCTTTTTGAACCAAATTTGGGCATTTTTGAATTAAACCCAGAGATCTGTAAGACTTTCGTTGCATTTAGTATGAAAGATTTTTGTAGCAGGGAATGGATAAATCCAGACATAAAAGAAGTAAACTGTTGATTAAAAGCTCAGCGTGGTTCTCATGTAAATACGACGTCAACATTAAAATTCACTCTTAACTATGTTTACCTCAAAACTGTAGAGCTCATCAATTATTAGACATTGTTTTAATGCACACAGTATGCCCCCATAATATGGCAATATGTCCCAAAGACTTATGTAAAATATCTCTTTTTTAATCATGTCTAGTTTCATAGACAAAAGTAATCACTAAAAAGCCAGTGGCTACAAAAACTGCAAACAAAATGAACCTTTAAAAGCTAATGACTTAAGGGTGATTTTACAGACATATAAAGTATGTTAGGGGCTTACACTATTTGTCATTAACACATATTTTGAAAGCTTGGCTAATATAATGTGACACAAAATTAGTCAAACACAATTCATGCAATATTGTTTAATTTTACTCCTCATTTAACTTGGTTTTAAGCAAAATCATTATGTCACATGATAACATTCACTTGAACAAGAAATATTTTATAATGGTGTCTGCGTTTAGAAATGACTTATTATGAGCTACATGCTGAACACATTCTTAACTATGAAAACTATAAAGCTAATAGCTTAATCATATTTTGACAACATCTACATACTTTATGCATTATTTACAAGAAAGATATAAAATGAAACTACTGAATATCTTGCGCCATACTTCACAGTCATAGTTAACTGGTTAAAAATATAACACATTTATCTTCCGGTGGCTTTAGATTTGCATAGGAATATTTGCATACCATGTTGCAATGTGCTCTTAATGTAAAATTTAACCTTTGTACTTTCTCTCTGATGTGTAAGGTATACTCATTAAGTTAAAAATAACGGTAAAAATAAGTCTGCTGGTGATATACATTCCATGAATGATTCCCTTGAGTGGTGAGGAAAGGTAAAATGTGGGTGGGAAAACGTTTAATTGAATTAACTCCTCATTTCCTATATTTTTATTTCAAATTTCACAGGCAGAGCAATTTGAGTGGTATTTGTCAACCAGGCGAGCCGCACAAAGTTTTACCTTCGGTGCGGAGGCTCTCGGCGCCCTTGAATCCTATGTGAAAAGATGCGTTTCTAGGTGCAAACGGCGGTCGGAATGCCTGACATCTTTTACTTGCACGGCCCTCGGCCGAGCGCCGGCGCTCAACAAGGAGCGTGTGTCTCGGGCCCGCGCCGGGGGAAGGGTTTGCTGTGGTTGAACCTTCGGACAGAGTTCATAGCTCTCACATTTGCTCCAGTTTTCTACAACTCAGAAGCCAATAACGCCACTTTTTTCCCCCTCCAAACGCAGCCAGTTGGAAATAGCTCCTGAAAGAAACGACCCTCTTTTTGTCCGCTCCTTACTTAGGTGATGCTCTTAAAGGAAAGACATCATCTTTCTGTAGGTAAAGCGTATTAATGTTACAGAACAGAAGCGCCTGCGATGCACCACAGCTTTGTTTCATACCTCGAGAAAATACGGATGAATGTGCCGAATGCTGCATAGCAGCTCCGCAGCTTCACGGCTCCCCAGCAATTAACGGCGGCACCTTCTCTTTTCCTTCCCAAAAAATTCATACGAGTACCTGTCTGCAACGCTACTTCTGTTACCGGCCGCCGGCACCTCCTCTATTCCCCCCCCCTCAAAAAACCAAACCCTTTTTGTGTGAAGAAATTCCGCGCGACTTGCTTACGTGCGGTAATTGGACCATTATTTTTTTTTTTTCTTTTTTAGGGCAGATCTCACGTCGGCGTTTCTCTGCGCTGACCCACCGACGACCTCCGCCATTGACCTCAAAGGACTACTTTCTCTTTTGGTAAGAGATAATTCAGTCTCCCTGGTATGCCTCCTGGGCACAGTCAAAATTATGTCTGGTGATTCTGCGGTGTGGACTACTGTCTGCTAAGGACTGAGCTAATACCGCGACATTCAATTAATTCAGGACCTCGGGATGGCCTTGAACTGCCCTCCCCGACGGGGAACGGCTCCCGCCACGCAGCCGCCCCGTCCCCGCGGAGCCCTCACCTCTAATAAACACCGCTCTTTAAACACGGGCAGGAGCGTTTGGAGGATATGTAAATGCATTAATTTTTCATAAAGCCAGTTAGTTAGCGCCCCGTACCCCCCCCCCATCGGCTCTGCGGCAAGGGGGAACGCCTGGACACCGGGAAGCGATGCTTTGCCGCCGCTGCCAGGAGCATCGTACAGCCCCGGAAAGTTTTAAATAAATAGCAATAGGCTAAATTTTCAGCGAAGAGCCAGGGCAGGAATTCAGTATTGGACTTTTACTTGTTTACTGCCTCATCCGGACCTGCCGGTGATGGTTCTTGTAAAGATCCTCAGCGAGGTAAATAAAAGCGCAGAGCCCCAGCAACTGGCTGTTATTACAGCACCGAGCGGAGGTGTACAGAGCGGGAAATAACTCTCCCAGGGATAAATTACATGTGATGAGGGCCAAAAGAATACAGCTCCTATTTCAGGAAGTCTTCCAGGCAAAAGCAGAGATTTGGCAGTTTTAGCGTTCCTTTCAAGACAATACACGTACACCAAAAACATTACTCTTCACAGAGTACCCCAGAGGCCTTTCCAATCATCCGGATGCTCGCAGTTATTCCATTCCCTCAAATTCAACACAGATCTTCTTTATTAATTTTAATTTGTCATCAATAACCTGACAGGCTCTCTTTCGGCAAGAAATACTGTATTAACTGTTTCACTCACTGTGGCAGCTATTAAAAATGTGATAATGATTAGCAGTAATGAGGTCAAATAGAATAATGTGAGTATAAGTTGCTACCAGCGAAATATATAACACAAGAGGATTTATTATGTTCACTTGCTGAAATGTAATTTAAAAACAGGATATTACCACCTGCTATGCTGGCTCATAGGGTTATCCAGATCATTTAAGCATTTCCTGCTAATATGTTTATTTGCTTCTGGCAGATATTACCACTACTGTATTTCAAATAACTACACTTAAAACAAAGTTAATTGTTCCTATCTACTTAATATAAATATGATTATGTAAAGCAACGATTAGATGACTAGCTGGTAAACAAAATTATTTGAGCATCAGTATCATTTAGGAGAAAAATTATGCAATAACATTGAAGGTCGTGGGCAATAAATCAGGTGTGCGCCAAGCAGATCTCCGGTGGAGAAACTTTTTGTGGGTACTAAGGGGAGAGGGGTGAGCGCTGTAAGAGCAGTGCTGCTGGCGTACGGCTCCGCGAGAAGGGAGAGTGGGGACATTTTAAATATCGGGGCAAATTAAGTGAAACATTAAAACTTGATCGATATGAGAAACCGATAGGTAATCTCATTACTCACCTGGATTCTCTTACAAAGGTCTCAGGTTTTGATGTCCTTCTATTACTCTTCAGTTTGTTGATTTAAATAGATTAATCCCTGGTTTTCACTGCAGTGACACAGCGCAATTTCATAGGGACCTGGGTGGAACTGCAGGTATGCTTCACCTACAGAAGCTTTTCCAGACTGGGAAGATAAGAGTTTAATACACCAAAAATAAAAAAACCCACCCTGGTTGAGCTTTAATTTTGAGCAAAGATTAAGGAGTTAGGCCAAATTCTGCTTCTGCTTACTCTGTTTTCCATCCCCTGAACTAAACCAGAATTCAACCTTAAACCTACGCGACGTAAAGCACGATTTAGCCATCAGCACAGGGACTCTGGCACCCTGGGAAGACAGAACTGAAGTCCTGCTGGAGAAAGGAGATAGCAAGAGGATCACTTCTTCTGGGGCATAAGTGAGAGCCACAGGGTCTGCTCAGCTAATTCCTCCACGACCAGGCTGGAGGGACTTGATTTGGGGCAAGTATTAGTCAGCAATTTTGCATGAGGCTTTTCGTTGTCTTTCCTGCATTTGGCTTTTAAATATAATTTGTCCTATAAATAGTAAAATAGCGACAAATGAGCAAAGGCTCATAAAGGATCTGTACAAGAAGAATGGATGTTGCAAGTCAAGGCAAATACGCGTCACAAATAGACATTTTAGGAACAAAAACCAATATGCAGGTATACTTACTTATCCTACTTAAACACTTTTTTAATCTGCCATATGTTTTTTTCATATTATCTTACGCATACCTGTTGAACAAATCCATATATAAAGTGGGGTTTCCGGAGATTTACAGAACCTTTACTTTTTAAAAAGCTAGCTTCAATGGATAGCGCTTTATTCCTAACAAAGAGCGAGCAGGATGGAGTTTGAGGGCAACTACGAACACGAAGCCCTGAGCTGTAATTAATTATAAGGCAAAGGCTTTCTCCACCCACACCTTTCCCAAGACCACCAAGAGCGTCACTCTTCATTTTCATGGAAAAACCAAGACATGTAAAGATCAGGAAGGAGAGGCACTATATTTTTATACGGATAAAATGGCAGTGCGTTACACGCAAAAGAGGTAGGATAGGAATATTGGGATAACGTTTTTCCCACTGCAGAGTCTAGGAGCTTTCTCTGCCTTTTCAGCATCTTTCTGACACCAGCAATGAAAGCGGGATGGTCCTGAGCTTCAGCGACACTGAGACCACAGGAAAACCTAGAAACCATCACTTCTGTTCCTAGCAGGATCACTTCCACGCTACGAGAATGCAAGACTCCCCCCACACGCGATTTCTGCCCTGTAACTAACGCAGAGGGAAAGGCTCAGCCCAGAGACCCTCAGCTGTGCACCGCTAATTATTGGCTGGTGTAATTGAGCTGCTGGAAGACTTTCCCCACGCAAAGTCAGCGTTCAGATTAGCGCCGAGCTTGTACCACCTCTTTCCTGAGTATGGTTTTGCGCTTCACGGGAAAAGAAAGAAAGAAGAGGGAAAAATAAAATAAAATAAAATAAAATAAAATAAAATAAAATAAAATAAAATAAAATAAAATAAAATAAAATAAAATAAAATAAAATAAATTTAAATAAAAAGAGGAAGAGGGAGAGGGAGGGAGATAGATCAGGGCTGTTCAGAAGTCAAGTGATTGATAACTCGGCATGGGGAAGGGCAGAGGGACAAATTAGGCGGCGACTGCTAAGCGCCCGGTGTGCCATATGCTGCGTTGCAATTCCAGGAGCGTCGCTTTCTCATGGCAAAACCAATCACCGGTGCTGTGTCCCGGGGAGAAGTCATTAGGGGCCGCCCGATCCCTGCAACCGTACCCAGGTACCCGTCAGCCCTCCGCGTCTGTGCCGCTCATCTGATGTAACACCACCGCTGGCTTTACATATCAGCTAAATCTGAATTGATGATAGGTACAGTGTTTGTAATCCTACATCAAGCGGCGCTTGTGTCTGGCATTTATTTGTGCTATTGCTTTGGCAGCTTCTTCCAGAGCCTCCTCTCATCTGACATGTCAGGTCTACAATCAAAGAGGAATAGTGAATTCACTTTTACAGTTAGGCAAGCTGAATGCTATTACCCATGTATTTGTCACCAACCTGCAGATCCCAGCCTCTAATCTGCCATCTGGATGGATGCTACAAAGTTAAGAGCCAGGGACATGCATTTCTCAGTAACTACCTGCTGTCAGCTATTATTTTAAGGATCCTGTGATTTTCTTTTATTTTGACTAGAAAAAACAAGGCAGCTGCAGTAATAAAAAGGCATATCAACTAGTCACTTTCTGGCAGATTTGTCACTGGTGTGGATACAGTAGTGGTATTTTTTGTTAGCAAATGTATACAGTGGAATATAATATTGTAAATCTGCAGTGCGTTCTTCACAAAGAAAAAAAAAATCCTTTTTAGAACCTTGTATACCAGTCAACAAAATAAAAAATGAAAATGCTTTTGTTTTCACCTTATTGTACACATGTATTATATTTTTCTTTTACAATATTGTCCATTGTGTGCAACATACTTTGTAAATACTGTGTTTGGTTTTAAAAATTGCTACTGTCCTCCAATTTTAGCACAGTTCCGACGGCTGCATGCTCAGTTACTGCCCAAGTCCCAGGCTGTAAATATTTGCTGAGAAGAATCGGAGGTTTTATGTTTGAAGAATCTGGAGAATAAGATTAACTTTTCAATTAACAATTGAACAATTAACAATTTTCAAATTAATTTATTATAATAATGCTTTGAAAAAACACAGGCAAGAAACACAATGATGGAAAACTATACTGGACCAAATTAATCCCTTGTGTGACTCTATTTCAGTCAACATAGTTATATCAGGATAAAATGATAATTAATTGTTATTAATATGAGTATGAAGCAACTGATGAGAATAGTGTAAGAGTGCAAAAAATGTATACCCGGCTCAGTTCCTCTGGTTGTACACACAAATAAATTCTCCTTTCAAAGTGCCGCACGTCATTTCAGGTGATCAAGCAGTTGTTCTGCTTTTGTATTTTCTTTTTTAAAAGTTCTCTGATAAAGACCCAGCTTGGATTAAATAGCACAGAAGTTCTCGTACGATGTCTTCAGGAAACTGAAACCCAGTTCCAGGGACCCAGGGTCCCATCCCCACACTGCTTCAGGCACGCGCCAGGCCACCGTCCCACGCACAGCCCAGCTACATCACCTCTCTCATGCAAGGACCACATACTCTGGTTTTGCAGAGCAAAAATGATCCTTTGGCCCTAAAACCCAGGAAACTTGCCAGAAACGCACTAGCCCAGCCCCTGAGCGAACGCTTTCACCTGGTTACTGCGTCCCCCCACCCACCCCAAATGCAGAAATCTCCCTTGGTGCCTCCACGCTGCAGCCCCTCCCATTGCCGTGAGCTCGTCCTGGTGCCCATGATGGAGATCATGAGCTGTGCAAACATCTACCTCCCAGCCCCCCAACCCTTCGTGGTCCTTGGGCCTACCGCAGCCACAGTCATGTTCAGCAAGCAGGGCCACGGCATTAGGCAGGATGCTTCAGGGAACTGCACATGAAAAAACTGTGAGTCAATATTTAAAATCTTGTTGAAAGATGCCAAGTGACTCGTGAACAGAGGATGCATTTAAGCCACGTTTTTCCTTCTCCTGAGTTTCCCCTAAAATGGTTTTTTCATCTGATGAATATTAAGTCCCGACAAGGGGAAGGAGGGGATGTGGGAAGGGGACTCTCAGGGACCCTCATTCATCATCCCTGTGATCTCCAACAAGCTGGTGGTGGGTTCAGAACCTACTTCTCTGTTGGTTAAGGCAAATTTTCACTTCCTGCTGCTCCTTTTTCCTGAAGAGAGGCTTTTTGAAGAGCTCGAGTGGAGGAACTGATTTCTCGCTTACGGCTGATGAGTTGTCTCTAACGATCAGAGCGCTGCGTACTTTGGGATTTGAGTTTCGTAAACATGCACAATTTAGATGTTTATTCAAAACATTCAAATCTCATCAGTCTGAGACGGTTATGACAGCTACAAAAAAGTGGACAAATTGTTGATGGTTGAGGAGCAGTCAGGGTGTTCAGGGTTTAATGAATTAAATTTTAATAGTACTTTCAGATGATTCAGAGCCATCCGGTTCAGGTCTCAGATAGCATATGGCACTATCCGATGGCTGTTACTCTTCTCCTCTTTGTCTGCTTCCATTTCACTTGCTTTGTCTAGTTTTCAATTAGACAGTGAGCTCTCGAGGGCTGGTCCCACATCCTGTGTCATTCTGTGTAACTCCCTGTATCTCTGATGCAAATTAGAACAACCGAGCGCTGCTGCAAAAGAAACAACTACTGGGAAGAATTGATGTCGCGTTTTTTAAAGACTGAAATAGGAATATTGAAAGACTATTTATGAGATTGCTTGCACTTACATTTTCGTACCATAATCAATGAAAATAATTTGAAAATATGAAACGCAAATGCTTCTGTGAAAAGCGACTCTACAAGTAGCACCGTACCACTCCGTGTTCCTGGATCGCAGACCAAATCTGCTGCATTCATGAATGCATGGATTTTTATTTCCAAACATCAGCCCTGTAACAGCCAGTCGCAGACCCAAAACCAGTGCTGGTGCTGGCTCATACAGCACGAGCCACCAGCAGCAGCGAAGGAAGACCCTCACTGCCACTGTCCGGCTATAGTTTGCTGTCCTCTTTATATGGGTGGGCACACGTGGGCATGGACTGGGGTTTACCCAAGGTCATGGAATCAGTTTGTAGCAGAACCACGAATAAACCCCAAATTGCTGCATTCCTGGTCCACTGTCCTATCTCTGGACCGCGCAGGGTTGTACATAAACTGCAACACAGTCAGACCCTGGGGAGTTTCAGCTGAAATGCTGAAATGTAGATTCACCAGAAAGCCCAGAGGAAGGATTAACAAGCCTGTTTGTTTGTTTGTTTGTTTGTTTATTTCTTCACGTACTGAAGAACAGGATCTTTAGTACGACACAGCAAACGGCAAACGTTTGAAAGAAAATCTTCAAAAGGGCAGTGTGGTCTGCAATGCCAATGCTCTGATGATGGTACCCGCCAGAATCTAATCTGGGCATCCAATTTTGGGAAGATTTACACATCTCTGAGTTGTCATAAAACAGATTTTACAGGTAGAAGCACAAGTTGCTCCCTGAAGATGCTTTCATTGTGCTTAGTAAAATCTGTGAAGGTTCCTACCTAGTTTTGGATGTGCATGAACTGTTTTAGTGAGATTTCAGTGCAGACAACTATTTCGTACGCCCATCACAACATTGTCCTCATTTGTTCAAGCATGCTTTTAGCAGTTCTTAGAAAACTTGTTCTAACATTGCAGTAGTCCCAGCTGCAGATATCAGGACAGATTCTCCAATCTGCTAAAGCAATTTGACGCTCAGAATTGGCATCTATTGTTCTGAGAGTAGGCACAGAGAGTCAGTGGCATCTCCTCTGCTGTGCTAGAACCCTCTGCCAGCAGAAAGCCGGCAGAAGAAGAGATACAGCATCGTGTGCAGGTCCTTCCCCAGAAGAGGTGGGCTACAGGCATGCCAGGAAGATTCAGAGATGGTGGCAGCTGGAGCATAACGAAGCAAGGAGATAGTCGCGAACAGCAGGTCTAATATCCCTAATTCCAGCTGCTGTAGCAACCGCCACGGCTGGTCTCCAAAACCAAAACCTCCCCACTGCTAACACAGCCCAGGCATATTGGACAAGCAAATGTCAAAGCAAAATATAGAATTAGGTTGTTCCCACATCTTCATCACACATCTCGCCCATCCCTGCGGCCACCACAGCAGTAGCTAGAATTTACATAGAGAGCATACATCTTAACGATAATAAAAGGAAAAGCCCCATTTCTTACTCTGATGCTTATACAAGTCACAAGTGACTCTCCAACTATATTTCGGCAACTAAATGAAAAATAAGGTTTAAACTGAATTCTGATAGCAATAGGATTACAGCTGAAACAGCGAGAGAACTATGTAAACATTACTGCTAGAATCTGTAAATCCGAGTGCTCTATAAGTCAATCTTCACTCAGATGTGCTCGGTTCAGTTGCAGTTAAGATGAACTCAACCTTGAAGTCTTGTCAGACGTACAGACTTGAGCGTGCTGGACTTGCGTACGTGTAGCTGAAGCCAAATGTTGGTCCCCAGCTTTCAGCTCTCTGAAGCGGGTGGGCATGCAAACACCAACAGAGCTGGTCAGAGACCTTCAAAAGGTGCCGTTGACAGAAAGTGGCTGTCCTTAGAAGAGAAATTTTTCCCCCCTTGCTTAAACAATTTTCATTGGGGGGGTGGTGTGTGTGTGTGTGTGGAACCCAAACTTCTTCATATTTTAAAATTTCTTGGAAAAACCTACCTTGATCTTGATTCATAGGATTTTGGTTTTTGTTCTGTTTCCAGAAAGTATATAATGAACACATCTAAACCAAGAATATATTACGATTTTACCAATAATATCTGATTTTAGTGCTTTGTTTCACTACCTAGACAGCAGACCACCTTAAGTCCTGCTACTCCACGTAAACAATACGTGGAGCACTAGAGAAGCAGCTCTTTCTCCCTGTGCTGAAAATACCACATCTGAGCAGAGAGGTTTGGGTAAAACGTTGCAGTCAGCAAAGTTCTTACTGGGTCATTTCACCTAAGCGATACTTAGGTGTAAACGAGAGGATGCATCAGTTCGCAGGAGAAGGTTACCGCTGGATTCACATTTTTGTTGTGGTCCTTCCACTCCGAGGAGATGATGGCAACCGACAGCACGCGCGTGCACCAGCTCCCAAACCAGCCAGTGGTTTGCCAAGAGCAGCTTCAGTCCTGCCATTAGGCTTTCCAAATTGCAACGAGTTTATTCTGGGCAGGAGAAGAGCAATCTGCATGCTTTATTTATTCTTTTCAGAGCTGTCAGAAGATCATTCCTTCAGAGAGGGCATGAGGGTTCAGATCCTTGTGTGGAAAGCTAATCTTCAATACGAAAGAGAACGTGGGATTAGTTAGTATGAAATTCTGCTAATAGATTAAAAGACTCTCTCGCAACCTTTTAAGGTTATTTATTAGTAATTTATTAATACAGTTAGAACAAAAACGACTGTTGTTTTCAGAATTCATTTTTCAGGCTGCAGACTTATACCAGATGACACTCGGGCTCCGGCTCTTTGGGAATACACATCAAACCCTGGTTCATAATTTATGTAATGACATATACTTGGACACTGATTAGCTACCTTATCAGCCCTGTAATAAAGGAAGCATAACCCCTAGTTTATCATTCATTTATCTGAAGTCATTTTGAATAATATCACAAGATTGTAATGTAATCATTATGCTGTACAGCATGTGTGGGCCAGTACACTACACTGTCAGTGTCAGAGGACTGTCATAGTTCATACTACTTAATTTGCTCACTTCTTACACATTTATGAAATTGGAGTCAACAGTCTGGTGGAACAGTAATACTCCGGGCAAGAGACTTACACAAAGTGTTAATGGGGTGTTCAACAGGAGTGTGAAGAAGCACGAGGTTTCGTGGTGGAATTGGAGGGGTGGTCAAGGAGCGGGTTGAATTTCTCTCCATGTCCTCCGTCCAAGGAACATGCAGATTTTGCTGAAGCTTTTCCATGGGCATGAGAATGCAGTTCAATAGCTTAAAAGCAAGGCAACGGGATTTCTTCATTGTCTATAAAGCTGGGAGATTTCCCGAATAAATCATAGAGCTCGTAGCAAGGTCTACAGGCAGAGTAACCACCAGGGTCTTGCATCTTGCTGGCTCTGGAGAAGACAGAAGAAAAAGGCTGCACAAGGAGATCTTGCAGACTCGAACACAGCCTCGTCCTTCTTCCCAGGGATGCTCGTGGGTTTTTAACCAGCTTTCACAATATTTTTTATATCTTTAATTTGGAGGTTTGGGGAATGGTATTAATTCAGGGATTCAGTTTTCCCTTTAGAGAAAGGGTTCTAGCCTTTGTGGGCTAGGAGATGACTTTGGAACTGTGAGCTGGTAGTGTCCAAAATAATTGGAAAAAAAAATAATCACTGAATATATATATATTAACATATGTTTATGCCATTCTCGTGGAATTAACTCAGGGCCCAGCTTTCCATTTTTTTACTATCTATCTGAGGTGCACAAGAACTGTAAGATTACAGCAAAACCTTGCAAGTCTTACCCAGAACAGGGGGCAGAAGTGAAACGCCAGCAAAGACGGCTCAGTGCCTGCTCCGTTACCTGGCCCCGCCAGGCTGTCAGCCACCTTCATGTCCTCTCAAGCCTTAATTTTATGGATCTGGCCCCATCCCTGCTGCTGGTGTCCTGTGGCAGGGTGCGAGGTGACAGTACAAGGGAAGAGGAGAACAAAAACCAGGTTAGCGCCCAAGGATGAGAAATTGAGGATTTGGGGGATTTTCCCTGCAGCTGGCCGGGGGCAGGCGGAGGGGGGCCCCGGCGCTGCCCGGATGGTGCCGTCGCGGACCTGCAGCCCTGACAAATGAGTGGGGCTGATGGATAGAAAAGCCGGTGACAAGTGGCACTGAGATAATGATTGCTGGGCAGCAGGAGCCATTAGGGTGTCATGGAAAAACCCCAAGATTAATGAACAGCGCAAGTTGGATAAGTAATGAAAAAAAGGGAAGGAATGGAAAGAGTAGCATAATGTTTATTTTAAGATAGTCAATCAAGAGAAGCAAATAATTAAAGCTGCAGTTATTTCCTGACATCACTTTAATGAAATTATAACTGCAAAAAATAAAGTAGAAATAAAACGTAGCGCCGAGCACCAGCCTCCCAGCGGGAAGAGGGGAAGGGCCCCTCCAGCCAGCCCCGGCAGAGCTATCGGACCGGTGACGTGAAATGGCTTTTCCTTCTGCGCTGGCCAAACCGATCCGCATGCCATGCTTTGGAGCACTGCGTTCGTCCCTCACATATAAATAACTATTTCATGGGTAAGGATTAAATGTTTACTGTAAAAACAATTAAATTTGTTTCTAGTACTTTTTAATGTAAGAGAGTAAAAGCGAAAGATTTAATCATCAATCTTTCATTCAACAGTTATTGACTAGAAATGTAATTCCATTTAAAATTTCATTTCTATTAGAATAAAAACATATTCCACAGCACCACATTTCTCCACAGATTTCTTGGCAATCAGAAAACTCTTCAGTGAATTTTGGAGCTTCAGTTCAAAGTTGACGTAAAAAGAAATGATGCTCAGCACAGAGAGCAGCAAATTATCTTTGAATACCGAAGAGGGGATGGGGCCGGTGGGGAGCGGTGGGATGACCAGGGCCTTGCAGGGCGCTACCACCCTGTAATTCCTGCGGCGATCCCACTGCGAGCACTCGCTTCGTCAGTATCAGATGCGTGATCAAGATCAAATGATATTAAATGACCGTGATTGCATCAATCCTGGTCCGAAGCAGATGATGCAAAAATATAAAAGGAGCGTGCGATGCCCTGCACAGCTGGAATGGATACGTAACCGCATGCAAAACCAGGAATAAACCTGAAACAGGGATCGTCAGCTGAGAACCACACGGTGCATAAAACAAGCCAGGCCTCCTCTGAAAGACTGAAAACTTAAATATGAATGAAACTTAGGAAATTCTGCTTATTAAAAAAAAAAAAAGCTACCTTAATACTGCAAGAAACAATTCACACTTAAAGCAGATTTTATTGCATTCTGAAAATACTAATGAGCAAAAGACAAAGGCAGCAACATGTGCAAAGCTGTCATAATCTCCTTCAAAGTACTGCAGAAGCCCACATCGCTACGATTTACAAATGAAATACACCTAAACTATGCTATAGCGCAAGCTGGAGGGTTCTGAAAATTTCAGAGCAGAAAGGGAAAGCCAAAACTGGGATAAAAAAAAATATTCCTTTCTCATTTGTGCAATGGTTTATGCCTCTGCAAGGTTTTTCTTCCCAAGATAAAAAAGCCGTCGCCAATTCTTGCTATAGAAATGAGTTAACAGGATCTGGTGCCACTCCTGTGCTTCTGGTGTCACAACTGCTTCACTTAAAGTACGACGCAAAGTCAACTTTTTCACAACCTGCGGCCAATCCGAGAGCGAAACTGGAGAAGGTGGTTTCCTTCAAGGTGCATTTGTTCCCTCAAGATACAAAAAGAAAGCAGAAAAACATGTTCTGGATGGTTAAAAAGTTCAAAGGCCTGCTCAAACACAGTTAAACAGATTAGAAAATCTTTTGACTATTCCTGTATCAGACATTTTCATTGTGTCACTCTTAAAGCACTTAAATAACAATCTCTTTTTTTTTCCTGTGGACGCTGGCAAAACTTAATTTTTCAAGCATTTGTCCATAACCATATTTGCTATATTGCAAAATAAATAATGTAATACATGATGTAACTGCAGAAAGATGCAGAATTTATAAGCTGTGATCTAGGCAAGGAACAGATATTAGACCACATAGTTCCAACATTTTTTTCCAAAGGTCTTTGAAAATGCTGCCAATACTGTCTTCTTGAGAGATGCAAGTGCTGCAGAGCACATCTCCTTCAAACCGTACCTTCGCCACCCTCACCACTCAAACGCAGGTCAAAGTTGAGTAACGTGGTGTAACTTCAAACTATAACTTATGTCGCACCTCCCATCCGCACACCTCGCTCTGTGACAGACAGCGAATTCTGTTGGTACCTACCCTTGAATGGGGAGCTCTTGGAAGAAATTACTGGATGCACTCGGGCACCTACAGCACCTTCAGCTCGCGCCCAGCACGGTGCAGGACAGTCGTGTCCCCCCCGTTTCCCTCCCCGGCAGCGAGCATTGGCTTTGCAAAAGGATCGGCGCCTCCTAATCCTTTCTTAAGCGTAGTTCCTCCCTGGGCTCTGATTACTTTTCTTCTCCTCCGTGTATTCTATCATCTTTCGAATTTAATACTGAATTTTTATTTATAATTTTCACTGGGGTTGAGCACCTGTGTTTTCAAACGGAATATAAAACAGATGTGGAATAATTACGATACAGCATTCTTTCACAGGACTGAAGGCACATTCCTGGCACCTATTATTCTAATTTTGCTCCCTTCTGAGGTCATCTCTTAATTTCAGAGTATGCTGCTCTTTCTGAAATTGTGACAAACAGGGCAAAAAAAGACGCTTGAAGTTTCCCCAGGATCTATTCACATGGCACTCGGAGGGGAAGGAGGTAGGTGTCTGCTTTACTAATGTGCCAGCGTGCAGCATAAAAGGTAACAAGACAGCGTTAAGAGCACGGACAAAGATTGAGTGTATGCTTTTTCCAGTTTCAGCTACACACCTAAAATCCTGGCAGTCCAGAAAGGGCAGGCAAATTGTGTTCGTGGCACGGAGACGCCTGCAAGCCCTGGCCCGGCTGGGGAAAACACTCGCTGGTTTTCAAAAAGTAGGAAGGCGTAAATCACAAGGGCCAAAACCATAGGCTTGGCTTGCCATTAATCTTTATGGGGATGCTGTCAGGTCCGCGGGATTTTAATTACTATAAAGTCAAATCTCCTTTTATTAAGCATTCCAGCTGTACTGGGTTATGCCAAGAGTTACACTCGTCAGCTCCCCCTAATTACAAAACACAGCAAATATACCAAACCCTCCACCTGAATCCCAACCCCCAATAAAGCTCATTCGGCAACGCCACCTCCCCGTTATTTCCATTTACCTTTTTTACCTGAAACTTCATCAAGTTCCCCCCTCTTTGCCCTGTGTCCCCCCACCCGCTGCCGGTGCTGCCACGAGCCACCTCTGGCCTCCACTGAGCCTTCGGTGACTCTGGATGGTTAAGGTGGCTCCGTCCCAGCGCGGAGGCAAGGCAGGCGGGGGGGACCTGGCACCTGAGCTGGCACAGCATCCCGCACCGGGCAGCCCGCACGCCAGCCGCCAACACGCGACACCGGGACTGCGGCTGCCCCTGCCCTTCGCTCCCCAAACTGCCTCCTGCATGATGTTCTCAAGGGTCCAGCCCTGATGCTGTCTCCAGAGCGTCCCAAGAGCAGATGTGACACAAAAAAAACGCTTGCCCCTAATTTTAGCAAAGCTGCCTAGGTCAGAATTGGCCGCTCAGCTCCACTGATGCTGGAAAACGCTGTTGCCCAGTCCCAAGGCACACAGATATGTCTGTGGCAGGGACAGTTCATCCAAACAGTGCCCCGGCAGCGTGTTTTGCTGATAAACCTATTTTTGATAATATGATGAGATCTATGTTCGTTCTACAAATAGATCTCATCATCTGTGTTCATATAAATTGCAGTCTTCAGAAGAGTCTGATACTAAGAAATCGCTGGTCACCAGATACAACCAGTATCTCCCAGTAGCTTTACAGTAGCTGTTCTAGTGGTTAAAAAAATAAAAACCAACCTTATTCTGTTGACTTTAATTTACAATTGCTCATTTAGCTTAAGTGACATCCATAATGCTTCTCGCAGCGAGCTTGACGTGCTCTTGCTTAAAGAGGTGAAAGCAGGGAACAGGTTTTGGCAGGGGACGAGGTGGCACTGCCGGAAAGCCAATAATTTAGAACCAGAACCAGTTATTTACTACCAGGGATCTTAACTCAGGATCTACATAGCGCTGCAGTGGCAGACCCAGAAAAGAGCCTGTCTGCCACAGCACCCTTTTATAGCTGTGTGCTTATACCTGGTAGTGCTCTTTTAAAACGGAAATCTTTCTCCAAAACCAAGAGGATCGCAGTTATTCTGCAGCTTGAATTAGAGACAACTTTATTCGCCCTGCACTAGCACGATGCGAAAAACGCTTACATGGTGCTACATCTATCACATAATTAATCCCCATACCACCACACGAACTCTCATGTGTGATAATATTTCCCAGAAATGTTATGTTACAAAAAGGTCAAATACCATGCCATTTTTCTGCTGGATCCTCCTTTGAGCCGCCTTCACCCTAAGATATTAGATTCCAGAAGGTAACAGGAACGATGGCATTTGATAGTCCACTGAATACGGGTTGACTAAGCAGCACGGGCACACCTACGGAGCAGCCACAGCGGCCGGATTCGGAGGTGGCACACGTTGGAGGAGGCACCACCAGGCGTGTTCCTGCAGCTGCACCGGCTGCGTCAGCCAGCCTGCCTCCAGCACCACAAAGGTCCACCTCCCACCACGGTCAGCCTCCCTGCTAATCTCCCTGCTTTTCCAGGGAGCTTCGCATCCATTCGGGGAGACAGCTGCTGAACCAGGCATGCGGGCTCTCAACACCCCCGTCACACCCTAACCTTTGCACATCACGGGCACAACAATCTTTTGTGTCTACTGGGGTGCGTCTATCTGTATGAGACCTGCTTCCAGCAGATCTAGCCCTAAGGGTGGGACAATGTCACCGTGCATTTTACTCATCTCTTTTCTTCTGATCGTTGTTTCTTTGCGGTCTTGAGCTTCACCATCATTTTGGTTTGGGACCTGCAGAGGAGGAAAATATGCTTAAGAGATGTCACCCTCTGGTTCTCTTCTTTAAATCAATCGTGAAAAATAATACATCAGGCTGCATAATACTTGGGTTTGTTTTCCTGTTTAAAAAAAAAACAACCAAAAACCAAACCAAACCCTGCTTCACAGAGGTCTTCTCCAAGTAAAAGCCAAAGTCAAGAAGGGATGACAATAAACCTTACCTAAATTGATCCATTTTCCCCCTCTCACCAACCCGTTCTCTCCAGAGGTGCAGAGCAATTCCTTTCACTGGGAACCCTCAAACGATGGGCTTGATCAACCGTTCCCCTTCACTCCTCTCTGAAAACAACAAATAAAGCATGCTGAACTAGAACCATCACCCAAACGTTCTGATGATCCACCTTGACTTCACCTGTGGATTTATATGTTATTATTTTTAACAGAACCTGCCGTATTAGTTGTGAACACCCTATGTCCTTCACAGGAAAGCTAAGGCTTGCAGCAGGTTAGGCAGCAATTCCTGCCTCCACACCAGACGTCGTGAAACACAACCACAGACCGAGCGCTTCAGGCTGCCACCCGCACGCTCCCTCCTGCGGCAAGAGGGATCCTTCGCTCTCCTCCCACGAGGCGTGCTCTGCCCTGACGAGGGCCAAAGCAAGGTCCCTTTTCTCGTTAATCTGTGGATCTGATCCGAACCTACCGAAAGCGCAGGGAGCGCCCTGAATTCCTGCGGCCCCTCGCCTGGGTGCTGCCAGCCAGCGGCAGGCAACATCTGAAATAAAACTCTGCCTCGCTTACGGGTAAAGACTAAAGCACTGTGGAACCGTGAGAAAGTGTCCCTTTCAATTTAGCATCGATTAGTCTTTATTGAACGTACAGAGTTCTGCTAACTCTGGCTTCAGGGAGGGGGCGGGTGGCAGGGGGGGGTTGGTTTAGTTTTTACTTCTTTCATGATTCCGAGTGCCTTTGACAGTAATTTTCACTTTGCTTAACTCAATCAGCTATTGATAGAATCCAAACTGAGATGCTGAGTCCTTACAAAAAACCTGTGTTTTTTCTAGTCTTTAAAAAGTACCACTGCCCGTATTTACTCTGAACCATCTGTTACACGTCTAATTAAAATATATTTGTAATGAGCTTATTAGTGCACAGAATATGTCCTGAACAGGATGTCAGTCAAGAACCGACTGTTTTGGTAGATAAGATACCTTAAACTCCTATTAGTTTAACAGAGTAACGCATTGGTATTTTCATCCTGTATAAAAGCAAACGCAGAGAGGGCAGGCATCCACATACTTTTTGTAATAATTTCCTCTTCAAATATGTTGCCGTTTCTTTCTAATACGGAGTCAGATGGCCTCTTATAATTGCAGTATCAAATCTTTGCCTCAGTTTTCAACTGCAGGTGATTTCAAATGATTAAAGATGCACAACAGGGAATAAACAAAAATGCTTACATGCAATTATTTTTAATTAGTATTTGGCTATAAAGTGTGTGCCTTCATAAAAAAGTCTGTTATTCACATAAACATCTGTTACCATACACACAAGGAAACACACTGTAAGTCTGTCATCACATCACCAAAACAGAAAATACTAAGGAAGGCTGGACAGGAAAGCCAACACTTTGAGTTTTTAAACAAAAGATATAAGCATAACTGCCAAAACAGACACTGTACCACACCTTTCAATTAGCGTAGTTCACAATCAAAGGAAGAGCTATTACCAATGGAATTATACTTGAAAATGTTAAAATAGATGGAATTATTCTTTGAAAACAATGGAATCTGTAAGCACAAGACGATTTCAAACTCTTTACTAATTTTGCACCAGCGAACATAATCAAAAGGCTTCCTGTTTGCACAGTATCTCTGGGTACTCTTCTGACAACTTTTTTAAATCTTATTTTTCTTCATTATTTAAGCACTCTCAAAAAAAAAAAAAACCCCAGCCACCTCTGCTGTAGCGTTAGCACATAAATAAACCTGCAGCGCTCAGTTCTGGCCTCATTTTACAGAAACCAACTCAGGGACATTGACATATTTTAAGTAAGCATGCGACAAACAGCAAAGTATGAGAGATATACAGAGCGATATAAATTAATACCACAATAATTGATAGGTGGAGATAAGGCTGCTCTGCAGAATACTGAGAATAAAATGAAGAGGAGGTGTGAGAGCACCTTGCACATGAATTACTGAGTCGGTGGGAATTGCTGAGCTCTGCTGCGAGGAAGCTCTTGGAAATGCCTTGCTGCCGTAACACCTCCAGCAACCAAACTTAACACGTTTCTTCCATCAACAGAGAAACCCGCAGCATTAAGCATGCAGTTTAAGAGCCCAGATAACACAGCTCGATTTGCATGAAAATAAAATCAATTGTTTAATTAAAAAGCACACATGACAGTATCTGCCAGTTGTGCCTCGGCGTTATCTATAGTCGGATCCGAGGTGGAAAAAATCACTGCACCTCAATTGTGGCTCTGCTGGGACCAATAACTAATCATTACAGCAAAGCCAACCTGGGGGTGCTGATCATCCGAAACACGGATGGAGACACCACATGTAATCCTGACCCAGCACCTTGACCCATTAATTGTGCGCACAAATCTTTCTGCATATCCTGAGAGAGCTCATGTGTCTTAAAATCCTTCCTTCACGAGCTGCTAATGAATGTCCTCTGGGTCCAGCTTCCTATTCAAACCAGTACATCTTGGCCCAGAGAGAAGTCAAAAGTACCCTCAGAGTTTATAATGGCAAAGATGACCCTCTGCTAGAAAGCAGATCCGAATCTTTTCCGGCTCCCTTTGATTTACAAGCCTTCTCTTGCATATCAGCATTTCATATATCTTCCAAAGTGTCAGAAATATGAAAGTCATACATTACACGCAAAGAATGGCCCAGTTCATTACTATCATTTTATTTATTTAACAAATACGGTATTTAATCAGAAGAAACTGACAGCTACAATTGTTTATTGCAATCATACAACACAACAATAAATAAACACTGCACATTAAGTAGTAGGTAGAAGGATAACTGAAAACATCCCATATAAAAAATTCTTCCTAAGAACTCCTCACTAACGGACAGTATTTGTAAATCTATTGACAAAGAGCTCCAAAAAGATGGAGCAGTAAATAAAACACGTGAGACCAGACAAGGTAGGTTTTGCATTCAGACAGGCAAATTAATTTCTGGGTTTACTCCAGAGCAGAACCACACTACTTCCAGTCGGCTTTGAACTAGTACAATAACGCATCACACGCTCACTCGTAAATAACACGAGCCACGTGGAAGTCTAACCTGCCTTTTAGTGATAACCAATTTTCCATACCATAAAATGCAAATCACCACTTCTCGGTTCGCATCCGTGACACGGGACCGGGTACATTGCAACCAACCTCCCCTTCACCCGCTGGAGTAGGGTCCCCTCCCCGGAGAAGCCGGGCTGTGTTACAACCTACAGCCCTCGACTGTTTGTTTCTTTCCTTCTCTTTTGCATAAGTGACATTCTGTTCTCAGCTTTGTGGGTCACGAGTTCATTGCAAAAAAAAAGCAAAGAAAACGTATCCCCATTTCATCAGCTTCGGTTTTCATGTCCCATCCCCCCCTCCCCCCCCTTTCCGCAAGCACACGGCAAGCAAGTTTAGTTTTAAGACCCCTCTGCTTTCCTAACTTCAGTGAGAGTTTTGCAAGAGTTAGTGGAGCAGGAGCGTGTCTCAATAACTGTGACAGATGGCTGGGCCTGAGAGAAGAAATAACCATTTTCCTCCTGAAATTTGCTGCAGCGCCATAGCAGGGAGATGCTACCCTTCACTGCGTGGGACTCCCCAGGCTGAGAATAAAGTCAGCACTTTTCTTTATTTCTCTTCTTCACTCTTCCCTCTGGTTTAAAAGCACCTATCAGCCAGCTTGGAACGTTAACACGGAGGGAAGAAGTTTTAACTCCTCGTTCCTTTAAGGGAAACTCGGACGGAAAAGGTAGACAGATCAATCCTGGCAGCGCCTGGCCGGGGGGTTGCAGGACCTGTGCCAGCAGCATCGCCTGGGGACAGCGGGGACCCACCGCCAGCAGCCCACGGACCTGGACAGCCCTGCCCGGCCGAGGGCTGCATTTGTCTCTGCACCAACAGGGCCTCGTCACAGCCAGCGCTGCAGGAGTAAGCCAGGAGGCTGAGGGCCCTGCCCCACAGCCCAGCCCCGATGCCTGACGCGGAGCAGGGGCACTACAGGCCGCTCAGCAAAGGGCCGTGTCTACTGCGTATTCCTCAAATTTAAACTTTGCAAAAGAATCAGAAGGGAAGGAGGGAAAACCAGATGAAATGGCTATTTCAGCTCCACGTGACTATCCCCCTCCCACGTGAGAGCCCGATCCAGGCTCCCGTTTCCAAATGCCCTGAAGTACTGCTCGGAGGTTTCAGTGGGCGTTACGAGGGGAAATATTTCATTGTAGGAGCAAACCCAGAGACCAAAGGTGAGGTGGATTGCTGGGTCCATAGGATAGCTGAGGCTGGCAGGAACTCTAGAGGTCATCCCTTCCCACCCCCCGCTCACAACAGGGCTAACTGCACACCTAGACCTGTCTCCCAGGGCCTTGGCAGGTCCAGAGGTGGAACTCCAGGACACTCCTCCATGGGACATCACTGCCAGCCCATGGCAATCTCAGACATCCCCAGCAGCATCCCCGGGCCCCAACGCCTTCCCTTCCTGCACTGAACGGCGTGGTGTCAGCACAGACCCTGCCCTGGTCGACTGCCAGGAACGGGAACAGAGCTGCGAGCAGGTCCCTTCCACAAATTATCTTCTTGGACCTAGAAATCCCTGCCAAGAAAAGATGTAGATCAGGGACAGACCAAACCATCTCCATAGCATTCAACATGTCAAAGGCAAAGAGCCATCAGTGTTTTAGGGACCACAAAATGAACTAACAGGAAGGTACTGGGCAACTTCTGGCTCGGGCCGCTGACCAGAGGCAGCCACTACGTCCCAGGTCTGCATTCAGACAACGCCCTCCTGGGGTAGATCAACCAGATAGAGAACAACCACCACATCATCCCTGAAATACATTAAATACGGCCCATACTCCATCACCTGCAAATAATTTGCACCAATCTCAGAGTATAGTGGGATATTAAGTATGTCCTGATGCATATATTTCAACTGTGCAGCCACTGAAATCCCTTAAGCTGTGAAGGAACACATCTCAGCCTGAACTTACAGAGAAGGAAAAATAAACTCGATTGCACTTCAAAGACTAAAGGGACAAAGGACCCACAGAGGACAGCGACCAAAAAGTGACTGCCGCCTCCTCGCTAAGTGGGAAATGCAGCAATTCCTCAAATAGCTTTGGTGGCTCCAGATATTTTAGTTTCAAGAGGTATGAACAGCAAAAGGAATCTGCTGAAGCTCTTAAATTATGTACATGGCTTAATTGTGAGGTTTTGTTTTCTCAATCACCTTTTTTTTTTCCACAAGAAGCTGACAGTGGTGACAAAAATATTAAAGCAATGTATGCAAGAAGGTTAAACCTCCATGAGGTCTGCTTGAAGGAGGTAAGTTGGAGCTTTAAAAGATGGTCTCATTGCCGTCAGAAGGAACTCAATGTCTTCTATGAATGAAATGCTTCAAGAGCATTTGTAAGTACTAATTAATGCAAGTCCTAGAGACAAACAAAGCGGTGAGTACCAATTGTGCCTACAACAATGTGAGCTTATTGTGAGGACTTCAAGTGAGTGTCACATCTTTGAAAGAGGAATTTTTGTTCTTCACTTTATAAATTAATCTGTCTCCAGAAGCCTATTATTCCTCTAACATACAACTTAAAAACAGGATGTATTTGGGACTTTCCCATTGAGGGAAACATGAAATAATGCTACAATACTTGGTGTCTAGTATTGTGCCAAAAAATCTCGTGTCCTTTTGTGAAGTTTAACTCAGAACCAGCTGATTCCTTGAGACTCTCAAATGCCACTTCAGCAACAAGTACTACCTAATTTCCACAACCATCTAGAAAAATTACAACTCCAAAGTAGCCTCACAGCCCAGAAGGCAAATACAAAGAATCCAAGGTTATGTGTTTGTTGTTTGGGTTTTTTTTGAAAAATAAAATCTCATGATTATGAAGCAGCTAGCTTGGTGGATCAGGGAGGGGGGCCTCTGTCAACCACTCTGTTAATTATATGCATCACTTGCTTTTATTTTGAACTTTATCCAAAGATTTGCATCGGGCTACCCCAGGTGCTAGCAAATGTAAATGCTCAAAAGCAGTGCAGGCACTGGGGAAAGAATCATGAGAGCACAACTTTTATTCGCTTTGGGAATACTTTGGATAGATGATTGATTTCTGCAAGAATCATGAGGAAACACAGTAAATATCCTCCTGGAAAAGTAAGGAATATTGACATGCCATGTCCAGGCCACTGGTAGTATTTCAGAAATCTTATACCTCACAGCTGCTTTCCTTTTTTGCTGTTATTTTAACCAGTCAGAGCAACAAACGTGGTTGCAGAACTCTCTGATTCTTTGGAACGTCAGAAGTTTCAAGCTTTTCTTAGAACTGGGGGAATCTCAAAGAATGACACTTTCTGTTCCCATTTTTCCGATTATCAGCCTTAACATTTCCCAGAATTAGGTAGAACCTCCAGCACATTTTGTAGACAGCATGAGATGGAGGATTTCTTCATGTTCCAGCCCTGGGCTGTCACATCGGAGTCTCTAAGAAGGCTTTTAGTTAAATGTTTCAGTAAGAAGACTTGTCGAGACTTTTTTTTCCTGAAGCGTCTATCTCCGTGTCCCCTGGTTTCCCGTTTCCTTCTGCTGGCCGGGATCCACCAGGAGATGACATCTCATCACTGCCGCATTAATGCCACAGAGCCGTAAAACCATTCCCTGCCTGCTCGTACGCACCTCGGTGTCTTTCTTGCCATATAAAATAGTCACAGCAATATTATTTTATAAAATCCTTTCTTACGCATGTTTTCTATTTTTCTGCTAATCCCTAATTAGCCGGAGTCGCTGGCCGAGCCGCGCTCCTTTGCACAAGCAAGCTGGATCGTTTGCAGGGGTAGGGACCGGTCCTCAGTTTTCTTTGAAGAGTTCAGGCTAATTTACTAGCAAAACCACTAAATTATCACTGTGCTGAGAATAATAAATCATTAACAGCCAAAATCTCCGCTTCATTCTGGCAAACAGAAATATTTATACGGATGCCTAAGTAGTACAGGAACCATCTGCACCCCGGGGGGGTATGTCGGCTCCATCTCAGACAGAATGGGATTGGGAAATGTTTGGTAATTTCCTTACTTTGCTGCTACATACTACACTCATATGCATCTGCTATACACATAGGAAAATAAATGTTTACTATTTTATTTATGCTTTTTTTTTTTTTTTGCTATTTTACATCTCTTTCTGGATCACTTTCAACACAAACCAGCAGCATATGGGTCTCGGGTTTAAAATTTCCCCCCTTTTTTTTTTTTAAAAGGCTTCCAGGTTCACCGCTGTCAAGTGTCACATAACCCTATTATAGCTGTGAATATTTTCTCTGCAAAGCTGAGAAGAACGTGGTGGAAAGTACTCCATGGCTACTGAGGAGCTTCTTCAGGAGAGATCCATGAACTTCACCCCTCTCTATCGTCGCAGGCTAGAAACAAATATGCTTTTAGCCATCCCATTTGTGCCTCAACCTTTCAGCACCCTTGCCACTTATCACATTTTTCAAGGTCACCCACTAACACCGTCTCCCCAGTTGCCAAATCGATACAAGCAACATCACACTTCCCATAAAAACAGTTCTGCTTAAATTCAAGCCCCACAGAAAAAAAAAAACAAAACCTAAAAACAACTTACCCTGCAACAACTCGGATGCCTCTCTAGTAAGCGCCAAAGAACCCAGGTCATATTCCTTCAAAAACAATGGATGTACAACATTAACTCTGAGTGGGCACCAGAACAGGCATTCGGGATGTCCCTCTGCAATCCAGCAAACCGGTTACCTCTCAGCAGGGTTAGGAAGCCTGTGCCTGAAGTTAGGCACACGGCCGAGCACGCTGATGACTGGGCTTAGCCCCCAGATGAGGCACATTGAAGCTGCCACGGAAGGCGTGGAGGCTTTGTTGAGGCAAGGACAGTGTGATTTAGTTCCAGGAAAAGTAAATGCCTACATTGTAATTTAAATCATTTCCAGTATTTTCTCAACATAAGACTAATACCCGGTAGCGTTTGCTAAAGCCTTTGTATAGAATATTTCTTATTGGATTTAACTACCACAGATAAACTCCAGATCCTGCTCAGGCTTCCCAACCGCACGCAGATGTGAGTCCTTCCTTGCCGTGTGATGGGGGCTCCAGCGTCCCGACCACCCACGGCCTTCACCCCGCGTTTCCCTTTGCGTGCCGGAGGATTTCGCTCCTTGGTTTGTGACCCAGGACTGCCTCCCCCCGCCCCCGCAGGGAACCCCGAGATGGAGGATGGTCCCTTTCCTTTTGAGATAAGGCCATGAACAATTCTGTGCCTGTCCAGGGCAATCTCCCACTGCTCCAAGGGATTACTTACTGTTTCCTAGCTGTGTGGGGAGATCTTTCTTACCTGCGAACTGAGCACCATTTAGAGAGGGAAAAAATATTCCCGTTGTGGTATTTTGGAACCCTACATTGCCCTTTGTATACTGTTTCAGATGGTGTATTTGTGCTACAGAGGGGACAGTTCCCCTCTCCGACCCCTTCCAATACTCCCTTCCCATGCGACGGGTCCCAGAACCAGGAGGAGTCTCAGAAAGTGGTTCAGAACTAAATTAAACTTTATTTACATATAATAAACTTCTCCTGAATGCCATCTTGCCAGAATGGATTGTTTTCTGAAGTCTTGTTGTTGCATTGCATGGTTATACTGCGTGCTGTTATAAGAACCATGATGATTGCAATCCATTAGTAAGTGTCACAATAAAACTCCTGCTACGAAAAAAAGGAGACAGGAAAAAATACCTACTGCCTAGAAACTGGAAATTGGATTCAGGAGACATATTTATTCTGAATTCTGAGTCTGGTTCACTGCATGATCTGTGGCAGCCCTCTTACCGCGTCTGTTCTACGCCTCCCACTTCTGAGAAGTTAAACGAATAGTGTTTTTTCACCTCCGTAAACGTCATTTATATTATCAGATGGAAATGGGCAAGTGCAAAATTACGGCCGTTAACCTTTCCTATGGATTAATCCCAGGATCCACCTGAGGAGCCGTTCACCTGTCAGTGACACTTGGATATCCTCAGGCGATGGGAGGCAGCAGCCCTTCGCGCCAGAAAATAAAGCCTTTAAGTAGGAGCGAAGATTAACTTCACCGGCCAGAAACGGCAGCGGGAACGCCGGGATAACAGCGGAAGGAGAAATTCCAGGCGTGTTATACCTGGACCACTCCAGTCTGCATCTTCCAAAGAGGCCAGACTGCCGCTCAGCACGACCTCCCCTTAAAACCCCCAAACTATTCTCTGCCGCGCGGCACGGGAGCAGCTCTCAGCTCGGCGGCTGCGGCCGTGCTCACCGCCGCGAGGACGTCCCCGGCTCCGCGCAGCACGCAGACATCGCTGGGCGCTTGCCTTCTCACCCGTGCCGATATTCTTCACTTTGTAAAATAGTTCTGTGCAGTAAAATGACATTCCTGCGAAATCCAGATCCCCTCTTACGGGCAGCAGCTGTTGAAATGACTGCTTTACAATGCAATCCCCTTGTTCGGTAATTCCTCGCCTTCCTACGTTGCAATTTACATTTTAGCCAAGGAATCAAACTGGTACTTAAGTATGAGAATAACTGAGGATCTCGCCTTTTTCTCCAGCCAACTGATATCCCAAGCCCTGCTATGACATTATATAAATATTCAAAAAATGCTTGTGAATACCGTAATTTCTCCAGGTCTCACAAATGAGGAATTATCCAAGTAATGGATTATGAATGGAGAAGCGATGTATGGAAACATTACCCACCCAAAACGTATTAAAGCTCCCAAAGACTCAACATGAAACAAAATGTGTTAGAGATTTAACAAAATAAAGCTGTCTCCTGGGATTCAGCCTCACTAATTCCCCTGTAAGACTCCAGAGAGGTGAAAATACATATAGGTACTGTTTATTCATAAATATGATCAGAAGCTGAAAAGCGCACTCAGGAAGATCTAACACGTCTCGAAGTGCCGCTGACCTGGCTGTGAGCTTTGCAAGCCTGAACCGATACCCTGAAGTCCGACAATCGATTCAAGCTCTCCGGTATCAGGCGCGTTTTGCACGGCGCACCTTTCTCCACGCACACCCCACGATCCACAACCGCCTCTGTATTTTGCCTCTACAAAGTTGATACATTTTAAAAATACGTTAATATAGTTAATTTGGGCATTTTTTGAAGGAAAGTGCTTGAACAAAGCAAAAGGCACTGACTAGGTGCCTACTAAGCCCAGGGTCACCGCTGTGCCCAAGCCCAAAACCTCCGTGAAAGAAATCCACGCCAAGTTTACAGAGATGCTGACAGCCAGTTTTCAAAGCCATTGCTCAATTCATTCCCCCGTTGCTGTCGGCATGCCAGACCCTTCAACCATTTCTTACTTCAGCATCCCTTACTCATGTGAGTGGGACAGAAGTAAGGATTACTCATCTGAGAAGCAGTTGCAAAACTGCACTTTGAGGCCACTGCCCTGGAGCCAGGCACTGTGCCGGGGCTGGGTGCGTAACGACTGACTGCAGCGAGGAGCCAGCCTATCTTCTGGGAAAGAAAGTTCCAAGAATTATTTTTTAAGCTAGTTTTAAAAGTTATAGTTCACTGCCTTTTTTTCTTTTTTTTTTTTTTTTCCCTGAAGCTGCAGAGGCTGGAACAACAATGGCTTTTCTTCTCTGTTAGCATATCTTTAAATTATAGGAAACTTGCCGCTTGGCCAAGCTGGGTTGGCTCGGGGCCAGAATGGATGTCTCCATTCTCATCCTTTCCCGTACTCTTTCAATGAGCAAAATAAAATATTTATTTATTTATTTTTTAAGTGAAGCACAGCAGAGGCTGAGATGGACAGATTCCTAATTGCATTGCTCCTGACGGGCCTCCTTCACAAACAAAACCATTTACGAAACCCATGGAAACAAACGGAAAGGCTCATTGTCTTCACCCGGCCTGGGTTTGCGGTCTCGCGGCTTAAGCTTAATTAATGACGAATGTTCTCGGTATTATACTTGATTGGACTTTATTAAAAATGTTTAGATTATAAGGTTGAGAGTTATTCAGGGTCAGTGGGAAGATAGAACGATGGAAGGTGAAACTGCCATGTGGAAAAAAAGTGTTCTGGGCGGTTACAAAATACTGTGATTGTGTAATAGAAAGAGAAAAAAGAAAAGAAAAAAAATAAAAATGGAGGTGTTAAAGTTATTCTTCAGCTAGATTCTTATAAATCATATATTTCCTGACGACTGAGGCACAGAATTATGCTATTTTCACAGCAGTCACATGTCAGCGTTTCAGTAAAACCTGGTACATCTCCTGCTGACTTCAGAAGATGCCCCGTTTCTGAGGGAGCTCCAGGAGGCCCGGCTTCATGAAGGACCTGGAGAACGGTGGAGCTGGGACTAGGTGCCCGTCCCCCCGCCCCACACGATGCAGGGCAGGATGGACGGGCAGTGGGTGCTGGGCAGGCTGCGCTGGGAGGGACCGTCCTGCCCCAGCGGCCGCCAGCACCATGCACCACGTTTTGCCCCGACATCTTGAGTCAGGAGGTGAATACCTGCGCACAGCCCAACGTTGCGTGGAATTACTGCAGACCGTTCTCCTGCGTTTAAAGCCAAAAAAAAAGTCAAAAAAATCTCTATACCCGAAGCCTAAGCACAGACTTATTGTTATAAAATACACCGAGCCTGTGTGAACGCACGTAGAGATGAGAACTACTTACCAAGAAGATGCAAACCACTATTTTTACACCCCAGGACCACCACGTCACCCGGGGGCAAGGGGCTGCCCCCCACATCCCAGCGCCCCGGCGATCCCAGAGCAAAACCTGCGGTCCCGTGTGGGACACGCTCAGCTCCTGGCTCAGCACCCTGCCGTGCTCGAGGCAAGGACCGGGGCCCCCAAACTTGTGCCAAAGTTTGCCTGAGGTTTGCAACTGCCTTTAATAGGAACAAGGCTTGGTCCTTTAAATAGGTGCTACATTTATGGAGCAATGACTAGCCAAAACGTAGGGAAAAACTCGGCCAACTCCTTTGCTATTTTTGATGACACAACAAAGTCTGATTTTCATTAACTTTTGCACGTATGTATCAGGGGTCCTCCTAGGGACTGGGGAATGAATGCACTTTGTTTGAACTCTATAGCTATTATATACTACTTTTTATTGATTTTTTTTTTTGCCTGTAATTCTCAGTATAGTTCTATTGTGTTCATGGAAAAATATTTATTTTTAGTCGCACAATTTTCCAATATACTTGTTTTCATCATAAATGTTTTCCTTCTGTTACAAATGCTGTGATTGCTGGTTACATCTTCCCAGTTTTCTAAAAAAAAAAGAAAAAAGAAAAAAAATTACAAAAATATAGCATGTAAGACTAACGATCCCAGTCATCTTGAAAAGGCAAAAGGAAAACAAAGCATGGCTAAGTGTATGCAGTACGCTCTCAGATGTATATTTATGGTTTCCAACGGTGCCCTGCCCGCATTTTTGGAAGGAAAACTTGCCTTTGAAGCAAATAAACAACCTCGAGAAGAGTTAGCTTTTCTGTTTCAAAATGTTTGCACTAGAAAAATAAATTTGGAGGCCAACTTGCTCCCTGAAACGTCACTTAATTCCTCACTAGTGCGTGGCCCCATTGCCTTCCACGGGTTTATTCACCAGCAGGACGCAGGCAGGGATGAGGGCTGGCACCAGCAGACCCGGCAGCGGGGTCCCTGCCTGGCATCTCCCGGCACGGGGACCTTCAGCCGGCACTGAGAAAGGGGAAAACCTGGCACTGCCCTAACGCCGCGGCGTAAAACCTTGGGCATCCATCCGATCTCTACTGAAACGCCGCTGACCTGGAGTTTGATACTGGCCCTCCAAAGCCGCAACGCCGCAGCTAAGCCAGGACAGCGGCTTTTGCAGATCCTCCAGCACGGCCGCCCGGGGCTCCTGGAGATCTCCTCCCCACCTCGCTCGGCTCCGCTCCAGCCGAAGCTGTCGGCCGTTGGGGAAAAGACTCCGGCGAGCGAGCGCAGAGGAAGGCTGGAGGTGCGAGTGGCCGAGGGAATGCACGAGGGAGTTGCAGCAGGGATGAAAAGCTGTAGCTGGTACCGGGAAGAGTGCAGGGCCATCAGGGAGCCATCTGGGAAAAATCATTTTATTTATAACTTAAGTAATAGCACAAGCCACACAGCAAATCGATTTGCTTTTGGATTCCAGCTATTGTCTGATTGCCCAGACAAACGGCATCCAGTTTAAGTGGAGTCCACAGCAGTAATAACAAAGAAGGAACACAAATTTTAATTATGTTTCCAGAAGTCTGTATAAGTATTGAAGAACCACATAAAAATGATTTTTTTTTACTAACTTGCAGTTGAAAATGTGTCATTAAAAGCTATGAGTCTGATTTTCTGCTCTGCTGGTCAGGATATTAACCAAAATGATAAAGTATTCACTCTTTGAGGGGAGAAAAAGTAGAGGGAAATAAATGCTGAAGGTTTCATGCCGGAGATATTATGAGAATGATACTAAAATGAGAAACTTCATCTCCCTTCACTTGTTGGTCCCAGAATGCTGCAAGCAAGCGCTGGAGTAAGAAGAAGAGACAGCAGAGTGAAGCGGGCAACAAAAATAAGCAGGAAAGGCAAAACCCGTGGTCAGCACGTTGGAAGCACAACTGGCACTTTGCTCTCAGGCTTTGTTTGCGGTGACTTTGGCAGGCGCGGCGGGTCAGCCTCCGACGCTGCGTACCGCGCGCGTTTGACAGGGATGTCAGGACGTGGTCTCTCACATCACCAATGATTCAAATTAATTTCTGCTCTCCTCCGCTCGCATCTTCCCTAATTCTGCAAGCTTGACTTCATACCCGCTGCAACTTACATTTATTTGTAATCTCGCTGCTTACACTCCACTGAACAATAAAAGAACAATAAACTTAATAAAAAGCCCAAGTGATTGGAAATAGCTCTGGGAATGGCAGTCCGGTATGAAAGCTATAAATTTACTTGTATACTCATGACATTGTCAGCTAATTTTTATGAAAAGCCCATCACAGAACATTGCACCAAAACACTGTGATCACTGGTATGTCACCCATCATACTTCCCCTGATAACAAAACAGAAAATGCATCATAAAATGATACTTTATACTACAAATTCATCTTGAAATGCTCACTGTAAACAGTAACAATTCTTTCCTGACCTTGTCTTGCACCTGAACCTTAAATTAATCATTCTTCCTCTGTAACATTAAGGAATACCCAGCGGAACTTTTTATTGAATTTAAAAGCTAAAACTTCAACTAATAATATCATTACTGTTTTGGTTAATATTTCCCTATTCAAATCTACATAGAGTTCCAGAAGTTACGCAGTCTAAAGTAAGTAATGAGAGTTTTGAAAAGGCAATTTAAACATAGATTTTTGTACTGAGATCAGAAAATATTGACTGATATTTAGAGGCTGAACCAAAGCCCACTGAAGTCAAAGGAAAACATCTATTGATTTTAAATGTTTTTGGATCAAGCCCTTAAGACCTAATCCTGAAAAATGCTGAGTATATTAAAGCTACATAGGAGCTACGGATATCAAGAATTCACCGGACTAAATCCTGTTAAATACGTCGTGTTATCCTGACTTAGTCTGAGATACTCAATTGGATTTATTAGGAAAGATCTTCCAAGAGATGGCCAATACTATCATGTTGCTCTACTAGTGGGTGCGCTGCCTGTGTAGGGAACGGGACACTGGTACAGGTCTGTGGCAGGTCCGGATTTACCGTTGGACTTGATGAGGTTTGGTTAGAGCTGCATAAAAATCCGCGTGTTTAATTGTCATCGCTGTAGGAGAAACGCGACACAGCTTTTGTTTGGGGCTAGCGCAGAGAGCACGGCGGCTACCAGGAATAACGGAGCAGGAAATGTGAATTCAGGTTGTCAGCCTTCCAGTTCAATTCTTCTTCTGTCCCTGCCAAGACAAGGAAGGATGAAGTAGTAAAGCCTCCACCCTGTTACTGAATGCCTCAGCTGCGGTCGGTCACACCCAGATGGCCCCATCCCTCCTGACCGATGACCAAAAGCCCCCAGTTTTTATTATCTAGCTTTCCCAGTTTAACTTTTGCTTTAAATTCTGCCATGGAAACCTCTGATGCAAATGGGAATCATGCACAGACCAAAACAGAGGGAACTCAACACGAACTGAAGCACACAACCTGTGCCTGGAGAGGACTTCTGGGAAGGGAAGAGAGTGAGGAGCAGAGGGCTTCTCAGAGCAGCACAGCATTCAATATCTCATCCTATCCACCGAACAGCTGCTTTTCTCAGGGCAAAATTCAAGTATTTTGTGCCACGCAGGTCACAGAAGGTCACCCTGGCTGGAAAGGCTCAAGACAGGCCTTCACATTTCTCAGAGAACTTCTCCCTGCGCCTTCTGAGCAGAGCCCTGGGTGTAAAGATCTGCAGGGTCAGACCCTGCAGGTGGGACCGACTCACCGCCCCCCGAGAGGGCACCCGGTTTAAGGCACTTTCAGCACAGCTTTCTGCTCAGCAATTGCGGCACGCACCTTGCTTTTCCAGAAACATGGCCAAAAGGCACCTCTGGAGAGGCCAGTATCTCCTCACTGCCTACAGAGGGAACTTACCGCAACGAGCTGGGACTCGATATTTCACGCTGCAGAGAGATTAAATGAATTCTAGACAAATCTTGCCACTTTTAATTACTTTACGACTGAGAGAAAACTCGTGCAGGTCAGTGAGATGCTTTGCAGTGGCCTCCATCAGCTCTGGAGCAGCCTGTTGGAGGGACAGCAACGAACTCCAAGAGAAGTGTGGATTAAAAATACGGAGCTGTTAACGAAAGGCCGTACCCAAAGTGAGAAAAGGTGACAAAATTTGAGACTCTGAATTAACAAGCACCACCCGATGTATCGGAAAGCATCGCATCTGAAAGAACTGCCAAGTGCAAGTCAATTTTGTAAGAGTAGGTTTTAGCGTGCTGGTAGCAGAGGAGAAAAAACCAACGTTTTACAAAGAAACTTGACATGGTATTGAGGATGTTTATTTCTTTTATCATATTATGTATGAATCTTTTATAAGTTTTCAGTGAACTATATTAATTAAAAATTAGTTCTGGGAATATTTTGCTTGTAGCCTAATAAGCTATTACGTCAATACAGATTTTCATAGACTATTTTAAATCTGAAATAAAGGGGTCTCCTGAGTATGTGCAATGGAACAAAAATGTAACCAAAAAAAAAAAAAAAAAGTAGAATGCTTAATGCTTTTCACTTGTACAAGTTAAGGATCACAGTGCAGGTCTCACTCCTCTTTCTAAGTAATTTGTATGAGTTCCCTCCAAAATGTTTAATTATTAGCAGTAGTTTTATGGGTTCAGAGCCTGTGATGGACTTTATTATTTTTATTATGAAATTTTGCATTTTGGCCTTTATTGCGATCCATCCCAATGCTACCTCACAACAAGACTTTTCCACCAGTGGTCCTTTGGGCACCATGCTCCAGACACGCCAGGGAAAGCACTGCAATTCCGCTACCCCCGGATGCTCCCAGCCATCAGAAAGTGCAGACAAGGTGAAAAAATGGGTGCAACGATGGCTCCTGCCTATTTGTGACTGCACAGACTTATTGCCTCTGGTGTTCAACCAGCACAACCTTCCCTCCCCGAGGAAATCAGCATCGCCCAAGGAGCCGCAGGTGGTGCGTGTTGGTGGGTCACGGTTTGTTTCTGGAGCTCCTCCCGGGCAGCGGAGCTCCACGCTGGGCTTGAAGCTGGGGTGAGAATGAATTCACCGCAGAGCTCTGCAGCTCCCACTAGCACGGCAGGTCCTTTGCAGTACAAAAGAAACATGAAAAGCTCAAATTCTTGGCCAGCGATCAGCTGAAATCGATTTTCTGGGATTCCCAGTACTGAGTGTGGGTGCCATTCCAGGAGACCCACAAGAGCAGAAAATGTAAGGTCAGCAAAATAGACACCTCTACAAGTAATTCCAGAGCGATCAGAAAGTGTGGTTTTGATGTCAGATTTACACAAATTAACATTTTCCTTTGACTTTTTGTGATTACAATCAAACAGGATCTTTGAAATTTAAAAAAACAAAAATCACATATTTGTGTTCAGTTGGTTTCTTTTCCCATCAGGCTGCCTGTCTGTGTCTCTCCAGCACACGAGCAGACATCAATGGCATCGGGGAGCTGTGCACGTGCGGCACCAGCAGCTGAGCTCCCTCCAGCCACAGAGAGGGACAGTTCCTGGGTGACCACTCACCTTGAGGGAATCTGCCTGGGCTACGGAATTAGGCGATGCAGCAACAGAATTGATCACATCCCACCGCAGGACCAAGGCCTGAATGTCTGGCAGTTTTCAGCTACAACATTTATTTTAACTGTTGTATGTGAAACCTCCCACAATTCAAAAAACCTCAGATATAAACTTCACCAGAAGGTTCTAAGACAACCCCTATACCTACTTACGAAATTAAAATGATCATAAGGATATTTTGCTCATGAATAAGTGACAAATAAACAAACAAAATCCACGTTACTGGAGGCACCGGTCCTTCAAACAACGTCTGCAACTCACAGGTGAGTGTTAGTTTTGTGGCCAGGGACTGAAACCACAAAAGGGACACTGTCTTCTGGAAAATTAACCCTAAGTTGATAAATGCAGGCAAGTTAACGTTCCTTTAAGGGCCATAAATATGGTCCTTCTTGGCTGTTTGCTGTCTAGTTTTTCAATTTCATTTTTAAGGGGTTTTGCTGATTTAGCTGGTTTTTTCATGTAGCAACTTACTGGAGATACATCAAGAAGCAACCTAAGCCGCACAAATGCTTTGCCCATAGGAAAGTCTCTTTGGTCCCTCACCTCCAAGGGAACCAAGGACCTGAGGATGTCCCTTTCTCTCCCCTCTGCGGGCAGCCACGCTGCAAAACCCAACTGCAATGGCCGAGTTTGCTCTGGAATCACAAGGAAGACACCACACCAGCGGGGTGAAGCATTTAGATCAGCCTGGCTGAGAAGTAGCCTCCGGCACACCGAGGCGGCTGCCGACCTTCCCGAGCCCAAACCCTGGATCACCACTGCCCACCACTCCAGGCAGTCCATGATGTTAATCTAAACCAGTATAATTAATTAGAATTATTTAGCCTCACAATAAGTAAAGCATTACACTGTTCGTTGATTTAACCTGATTCCGTAACCAAAGCAAACAGCAGTTAATTGATTTGCTCAGGTTCACACCAGAAGCGTACGACACTGAGCAGAATGCGAAACGCGGCCTCCTCGTTCCCTCCTCAGCGGTTCATCCCCAGACTCCAGCTATTTCTACCGCATTAGTTCATATTTTTAAAAGGCAAAGATCTACCAAAGGAAAATAAACATCACACATCTTTGTGTTACCTAGTTTGCAGGTTGAAACATGCTCTTCATGTTCATATTAATGAGCTGCTTCTCATGAGGCAACCCATTAAATTTAATAGGAGAGCTAACATAAACCTCACATGAAATGAAATAGTTGCAGTTACGTTTACATTTCCTTCAACGGCGTACTTTGCATTCCTGCACTATGAACAAGCTTGCACATTGTATTTAATGATAAACAGGTTTAACGACTCTCTTTAGCTTTTTTTTTTTGCCCCCTTTTTCTCTCCCCCCCCCCAGCTGAATAACAGAAGAAGAGCCTTCCCTGGGCACTGGCCGCAGAACCTCTGAGAGGTCGCTGGAACATGCTAAAGGGTTTTTTCTCATTATTGTAGATTTCAACACTTTTTTACACAATCCATTATCAAGTGATGGAGTTTCCAGTTTGGATAGTGGTGAACCAAGAACCCACCCAAAACACCTTCCGCGCTGTTGGTCTGGCGCTGGGCGGGGGGCTAGGGCACCACTGCTTCCCTGTTCCCAAAGGACTGCAGCGCTGTTTCAAAACACGTTACGAAATCCAAGCTGTTTGGCACAAGCAGGACTTCCTCCCTACTCGGTTCTGCAAAACCACCGGGTTTGTCAACAGCATTTCGTGATTATTAAATTATTATTATTATTAAGTTTTTTAAACTGCAAGCAAGATCACGGCCAGATTGTCTTTCCAAGTAGAATTTAGCACAGGCACATGGCATGTACACTCCAAATGAAATCCTGAGGTCTTCTAAAAGGCATGACTGGCAGCAAAACTTTTCCCAGACTCCTTATAACACAAATTAGAGCAGTATTAAGTCTGGACATACTAGAGCAGGTAAAGCATTTGAATTGACTCCTGACCTGCGGGCTCCCTGTACTGTGTGCAGTTGTAAGAGTGGTCCTGCTGCCTTCACCGCCGCTGGCTGTTGGGGTCACACAACTAATTCTGTAGCTCCATCCCTACAGTACCTGAACATAAATCTAACAGTAAACGTAGCTGCCATCATGTCATGCCCCCAAAACAAGGAAGTCTGTGATAAAGACAGAAGTAAGCGTGCGTCTCCAGGGTTCTCAATACTTCTGCCATAAAATCTGTCTCTTTCTCTGATCTCCAATTCTTTCTCCAATTCTCAGGTATCCAACAAGAAGACGACGGCTGTTAGTGGCGACGCACCCAAACTGGACGCCAGGGCAGCACATTAGGGCAAGCAGCGCAGAGCCGGTCGGTTAATCACTGCCACCTCTGGACCACGCTCACTGCAGAGCAGTGCAACAGGCCCACAAAACCACGGCCGTTCAGGCTGCACAATGAGGGCGAGCTGGAGCTTAAGTCATGTGGCTTTCCTACAAATTCTAAAAATCAAAATAAATGTTTGGCTGAACAGGAAAAAAGTTATACCTAGGAAGCCACTGCATTACTCTCTTTTTTAATTTTCCTGTAGTCGTTGGAGAGACATTGTTTCACGGTTGTTTTATTTTTCTGCCGCAGGATCACATCTCTACCAGCCTATATAATTTTGATTCCTCTGACCAATCTCCTCTTCATCTTTTGGTTCAGCAGGGCTGAAGTCCGCGGTCCTCCCACAGTGCCATCTCCCTCCAGCTGTGCACACACAAAAGCCTTGCAAGTGAAATAACAAAGGATCTACTTTTTTATACATATTTTCATCTATTTGCTCCTTGTATATGCTTATTTAGTCGTATCAATCTTACTGTAAGAATATCTAATTCGGAGAAGCACAGGAATGTGAATCATAAATTAGAAAAATCAATCCACCAACAAGCCCATTTAGATCCTAAAGGTGAAGGAGCCGTTGGTCATCCAAGAGCCATCGGTGCAGACGTCCCAGGAAGACCACCACGGAGCGGGCTGCTGGACCTGCCCTGGTTGCAGCAAGACCTTATGCCTGTGCCTGGCTGCAGATCATGGCTCTTGGGCTGCTGAAGGAGCCAAGAGGGAAAAAACAGGGAAGCAGAGGGAGAGGGGCACGGCGGGAGAAGGGCAGGGTCTCGGGGAGCCCCCGGCCGGGCACGGACAGCCCCGGCGCGCTCCTCGCCCCACACCGCCTTTGCTCCTGGCTGTTCAGGAGCAAGGAGCTGTCATGATGCCATAAGCCTAAATCCCATAAGAAAAATGGGAAAGAACTAAAAGAGGAGGAGAGTAGCTTGTGCTTCAGAAAAAGTAGGGGAAATGGTTGTCTCAGAGAGTTGCAGCATATTTTTTAGAAACATTTGAGCGCTCCTTACATCAAAACATCCTGTGTTCAGAACAGGTGGCTTACCAGCCCGTTTTTTCTCTGTAATTTCCTTATGAAAGCTGCCTTATTTATCTTTTAAACTCATGTGAAAATTACAAAAAGAAAACAAAACAAGTAGGAAAAGTGTTTATTGGAAGAGTTACAGTCTTGAGGAATATTCTCCAAGGGAAATGGATGTTTAATTAAACACACAAGGCAGCGCTCACCCAATGGAGAGACACCTCTGAAGTCCTAACGGCTGCTTCCTGGCATACATTACTGCTGGATATTCGTCAGTGACTTGTTTATTTTGGATAACGCACGCTTCCACGGGCACGCTGGCGAGTGAGCGGCACGCGGAGAGGTGAGGCAATAGTTAAAGTAATGCAATAAATGCTACCGTAATATAACTTCCATTTGGGTAATATCTTTCATTTTCTCATCAAAGACAGGAATAAATTAATTGGAATTGCACTGGGATGCTTTATCTGCATTCACCGATACTACTGCTGACGGTGATCGTGTGGAAAACTTCGGATTTTATTTTTGTTCCCAGGGTTGTCTGTGAACGTGCGTACCAGAGACAACGAGATAAATGCCGAATGCTTTTGTAAACCAAAGAACGGAATTAGTGAACTTGTTAATGAAAACTTATTTGGGTAAAGAATTGTTCCCTTTGGAACGGGTGCTCTTTATTCAACCTTTCAATGTCAGTTATCATTTTTAAAATAGCTTGACCTGGAAGCATACAGTTAAAATTGTGGTGACTGTTAATGACAGTTTTATTGGACACTATGCTTATAGTTCACATTTTGAGGTCTGTATGTAATTGATCTTTCTACCCTACATGAGAAACACTGCAATAAGTTGGTTGCAGCACCACATTATAGATATAGAGAAATAATAATGATGTCACCTTGAGATTCAAAGATCGTGGAATAGTAATAGTCTCCTAGCTCATTCTCCCAACTGTGATGACCTCTCCAGTACTAAATCTTAACAGTCTCAGCATTATTTTTGAATTATTCATGCTAGCCTTTTCCCTCACTACAAAATCAAGGAAAATGAATGCATCATGCTCTGTCAGCTCCACAGGTATTTTGGTAAAAATATAAAATGTTATTTGGTTTCAAAAATCCGTGCAGCAATACAGGTCACTTGCTAGTCTGAACAAAAACAAAAATTCATATGCAGAGGACACGGGACACACTCATTGCAAGTCTGAATGAGGCATTTTGAATCCCTGGAAGTTCCAAAATCCGCGTTTTGATTAATTGCATCTTCATCTGTAGAAATAAAATGAGAATTAAACAAGCATCAATACACACAAACCATTTTTCACTGACTTTGACAGTGCGACATCGCCATCATTTCAGGCGTTGAGCAGGATGACAAAACAGGGAGAATTACAGATTAGGAACAGGGAGCCGCGTTGTTAACATCATATTTACAGCTGAAATTAGTGGTGATGCTCCAGTCAAGCAGCAAAGAAAACAGACGTTTCTTGAACCGTGCCACACGGAACTGCAGCCGCGGTGCCACGCGCTGAAGACAACTCGTCTGTTCCTAAAGGCAGCAGGTTGATAACTCTTCTAGATTATCGAACCCGGATAATAAGAGAGAGCTACAGTTTTATTCCAGTGATGGATCTCATAAAAAGTGCACATGGGAATAAAATAAAATGCATGTAAATGTAAACTCAAGCAGGTATCCTGATTCATCTGTAGCTGGTGACCTTTAAGTTCATGATGAAAAACAAATGTCAAGCTTTCAAAAGACAGGAGTATCCCTGGCTTTGCTGGGGATTTTGTATGCTATCGCACAGACTGTATTAATTTAGTCTGGCATCAATAACCTTGAAATCAGGATTTTGCACTAAAAATCTAGTTTTATGTTTATTCAGAAAGCAAAGATAAAAGGCGACTTTATTTTAAGGGACCCTCCAGTGGCTACAGGGCAAACGTAATGTAACGTTACTGATTTTGCCTACCTTGCTATTCAATGCTAGCTCCCATGGCAACAGATTTTATATGAATACAAAGAGTGTGATGAAGATCTCCCTTTATTTTGCAGAGTTTAATTATGGAAAAGTCTCCTGCCTGCAGAGTTATTTGGCATCCCTGAAACAGCAAACACTCCTGGAAAGCCTTGGTCAAAACGAGCCGGAGGTCCCCAAGGCTGACCAGAGAAGGAGAGAAGATCCTCATTTATCTGCTTTGGAAAACAGCAGAGACGTTGCATGTTTATACTGACACAAAAAATTTTGAACAGACTAACAGGGGAATATCACATAATGGCTAAAGAAACAACACAGGATCAATTAATTACTTCTCTAACTCTAACAAAAACTGCTTTTATGCTACCATTCTCTCCTCAATTAGTTGGTAAGCTGAAAGGCAGTCAATCTGAAGGCTTCACCTAAGCACAGAAAGGAGACGAAAGCATTTAAATTGTGGGGTTTTTCCTATTTTTTTCTTTTCTTTTTTTTTTTTTTTTTTTTTTTTTTTTGTAGTTACTCTAAAAGATTTACCAGCTTTCTCTATACCCTCTTCATTCCAGTTTATAAAGGGACACTCACTGTGATGAATCTCATGCTATATTTTTAAAGAAATAAAAATCCACCCACATGTCAAAAAGAACAACAAAAGCATTTTAAAAAATCACTGGTTTTAATCTAACAGAACATCAGCCAGGACTGTCCCTGTTGCAGTGGCAGTGCTGTTAACATGCACAGCAAAGTCTTCCAGCAGGGAAAAAAAAGATATTACAGACCGCCAGGTAGTCACAGTTCAGTCTAGCAACAGCAAGAAATTGAAGACAATTAGGATGCACACCTTCCCTCCACGCTGCAACTTCGTCACTGCAAACTAAGTCAATTACAATTACAAATAACCCACTTTTTCTCTTCGCCTGTAATTCATGTTGAACTCAAAGGGAGCTTTGCCGTTGACTTCAGCGGCAGAAGGACTATCCCCTTAGTTTGGATATTTGTGTTAATTTCCTACCAAAAGTATGGATTTTCGATCCCTTTGTAACTGTAGTTCTTTCATTCTGCACAAAAAAAGTTCCATATTTACGGTTTACGCCAAGAATATGTTCTGTATTTCAAACACTTCTGTATTCATGCGGTGCTTCGCTGAAGACGGACGGACGAAGGACTCTACACCGCGGGCACGAGCCATGACTGTTGTCGCTGTTGCAGCTCGTTGATGCAGAGACGTGCAATATCTCTTGAAACTCTGCAGGGTCGTCCCGTAACAATGGTGGAGTCATTCCACCAGCGCATTGGGTTTTCCTCTTCTGACGGCGCATGGACATGAAAGAAAACCTTATCTGCCTGCAAGAGCAAACACCGAGCCTGGATCCAAAGAGAGCTGCCCAAAGATACCACCACGGCTCCCTTTGGACACAGGCTGTCACCGCGGTGAGAGCCAGCTCCATCCACGGAGCGTTGGCTGGGAGATGGGCTGCATGACCTAATAGCACTTTTCATCTCTGACTTCTGTTTCTACGATAGCCAGAGTTGACGGCCTCGGTGATCAGACGGTATTTCAAAGCAGAATGTGTGGTCTCTTACTGAACGGTGACAAATGACATTTAACTTGGAAAAATGCAACCTAATATATCTAGGGAAAAATAATCTTAAACAAAGGTACTCAATGGCGAAAGGAAATCTGGCCAGAAGTAAAAGCAAAAGGAACACAAGGGTGATAAAGGCAGATTATACATGAGTAACCAAAAGTTTTCAGAGTTGTTCGAGGACTTGTGACGACACACGCGTCGACGCGCTGCCTCGGAGGAGAGGACGGGGCTGGAGGTTTCACCCATCACCAGCCAAGAGGGTACCTAAGTGTGCTGCATGCACACCTCACCGCCTTTGCTCACGCTCATTGCTATTCAGTTAATTCCTGGCATCAAATTCTCATTACTAGTAGGAACACGTGTATCAAAAGTCAGAAAAATTCAGCTCCTCATTCTTGGCCATTAATCTAAAAAGCAGCATCGTAGCGAGTTTAATCAGCTCTTTTAAAATTCCTTCCCCCTTAATGCCGTAAGTGCGCATCTATTTTAGGCTCTTGATACAAAACCCAGCAAATATTTGCAGATAATTCCTGTACTGCTCAGCCTCGTAAGCCCAGAGGAATATACAGCCAGAGACCTGGATCCCATTTTTAGCCTCCAGTTTCTATTTTGACACCGATCTTCCACTGAGTTGTTAAAAACCAGGCATATAAGCATCTTTGTGGATAGTAACTCCGTTGGTTAAATCTCCCTTTAATCTTTCTTAACAAGTTTATCTCTCCCAAGATGTGATTGTTTTTATTGTTCTTTTTTCAAGGGTGCATATATATCTTCATGCACACGGGATGCCTAAAAAATTTTAAAACCACTTCATTCAGATTAAAAAGGATCACAGCAAATTGCATTTAGGGAGGTCTACCAAGCCCTGCTCTTAAAAAAAAAAAATACATAAAAGAGGAAAAAAAAAGAGTGAATTCTTGGTCTCAGTGAAGTCAGGGTTAAGCCACCCCGCCGCATGCCGTCCAACCCTTCTCAAGACCGCAATACGTTGTGTCATCCTGCAAATTTTGACTGCATTTTGCTTCTACACTGTATTTTTCCCTATTGCTTTTCAGATTTCCTTGCTATTTAGGTCTTCTAAACAAAACATGTGCTTTCAGAACATTCCATGCAGAAAACTGAATATTTTCAAGTGAAATCTTATTTTGTTTTTCTGTGCCCGCACTTACTGAGTGAGCAGAGCCTGGGATTTTCCTTAATGTGAAATATACATATATTATGTTCTGTGAGGCACAGTGATGATTTTATGCCAGCGTAAATGTCATTCCCACATAGTCATTTCATTTGGACTAGTAGAAGTGCCTTTTTTGAGGTGTTTGCACCTAATATTAATGTTAAAATTTAGACTATTTCACGGAAGGATAATGACAGAGGCAATTAACCGGCAGAGCAGGATTTACTAGTTTCCACTGGAAATACTACATCCCTCCTACTCTTGCCATACAGCTAGCTGACACTACGGAACAAAATCAGGATTTTCATTTAATTTGAAACCGTCTAGAAATAGGCACGTGAGAAGTGAGGAAGCATGCCCGCTCCCCCCTCACGATTTACCTACGCGCGTTGTCAGATAAATGCCACCCCGTATCTGAGGTCGGCGTAGGTCTGAACAGCGCTGCGCATTCCTGAACGCCTTCCCAAATCTCGGGAAGGCAAAGAGAGGAAAACAAACAGCAGATGTGGGAATTGGGAAAAGGAAACGGTCATTTTTCCAGCGCGGGTCATGGAGAATAGATTAGTAAGTCCGGGATAGTTTAAACACGCTGGCACAAGCCAGAGGAGCTGGCCTTTGCCCAGGACAAACAGTGCCAAATCCGTGTGAGCAGGGAGCTCTGTGCGTGCGGCCGGCCGCCGGCTGCCAGCTCCGCGTGGTTATCCACATGCCATGTCAATGCCCTTGGCTCGCCTCCGCGCGACTTCGGCGGCCCCCGAG
>VWZZ01006234.1:159507-171746 GCA_013399095.1 Psophia crepitans | reverse complement strand
CCGCGGCGGCGGCGGGGCTGGACGAGCGGCTCCCGCCGAGGACGGCAGGATCTGGACCGAGCCAGCCCCGCGCTCCCGGCTGCAGGCACGCGCCTGGGGCACCCTGCGGAGCAATCGGGCCCTGCTTCCAGCATCCACGTAAGGCTCGATGTCAGGATTGCAGGCTGGATCTTCATCTCGGTAATTACAGGCACCGCCGGTTACAGACTGATGGCATGAAACCTGGCTTGGGAGAGCAAGGGCACGCTGGAACGCATCAGGTGAATTCTGGCTACAGACCCAATTTCGCTTTTATGTTTTACTGATACAGTAGCCTGTGATGCCACTTTAGGTTGTGATAAATCTAGGGGATAATAATTTAGTTCAGTAACTCTGAACCGAACGGGAATAGTAATTACTCCCCGGCACCTTCGTAGACTCATGCAATATTTGAGGCACGCTCCCACCGAGGGCAGGCACGGCCAGACCAGTGCTGTGAAAGTGAAAATACAGCCCTGGACGCATGAAAAGTGGCCGAGCTCCGGTGGACGCAGAGACCACCCAGCCACCGCACGACGAATGAGATGTCATCCACGGTATCCCACAGCTCAGGATGTTATTCTTCTGCAGTCCGCAATCAATTATGTCTGTACAAAATGACTACACTCACTTTTTTTGGGTCTCCGGGAAATCTTTGTTCAAATTGAAGATGGTTTTCTAACAGGCTCCGGTCTTTACCCAATTTTCCAGCTGAGCTGACTGAGGCACAGGCAGGTCAAAAGGCTTACCCAAGGTCAGGGAGTGAATCAATGAGTTGGGTCAGATTAGATCTCAGCCTGTTCTTCGCTTTTCATCCTTTCTGTTACTGCTAGATCACCATTAGAACCAGGTTAACAAAAATGTCATGGATGTGCTTTAAAAATATATATTTTTAAACTTGTTATCCCAATAAGAATTAAGTTCTTTAGATAGCATGCTATATAAGATTAGGTTTCAAGAGGTTAGGCCTTTGCTGCAAGGAATCCAATATCCAGCACAATGTAAAATCACCAGCAGGAGAAATATTTTTACTACTGTATAAAAATAATAAAAATGCAGAGAAGTAAAATTCACAGATCAAATGCTGAAGTCCCCGCTCAGGTCAAGTTCTGCCTGGCTTTAATTGTATTTTGCCTTGGGAAAAGGCTTCAGATCTGGCCATAAATTAGTATGCTGATCCCGTGGCCTGAATGGGGTTTTATTTACTTATTCCCTGAAATACGCTGCAGAATTCAAGCAGCAGTTCAGCTAAAAAGAATTGCTCGACCGAGTCTGAAGGAACTACAGTAGTTTTGAGAACAACGTTGGGCTACCTCTTCCAGCCAACCACTATGTAATTCGATTCGAATTGACCAAAAAAAGCCCATTTCCCCTCAAGGGATGGATGCGTTTCCTGAGCTTAGGCACGAGAGGCACCCAAAGCACTGGGTTTTCCAAATAACCATCTTCCCAGGAGGGAGGTGGAGCCGAGGGACGGGCTGTGAGCCCGTCCCATGCCAGTTCCCTCGACGCGTGAAGATGTGGTTCAGAGAAAGGCGAATATAACCTTTTTTCACAGCTGTTACTAGGCAAATAGAACAGAGAACACGTTAATCAAAGTTTGTTCCTTTTTTCTTCATTCACTTTTATGCTACTAACACACAGGCGTCTTGTTCTGGGCTTTCTGCTTTATAGACAATGGGGAAAGATTGCTTTGGAAAGTCTTGTCAGGAGTTTTACTTTCCTGATCTCAGGATTCTGACAGGCTCCATCGCAGAGGCACTCGAAACTCTTGGCAAAGTTCAGCAATGAGGAAGCTGCATCTCATCAGTTCTCATCTGCAGATCAAAGCAATTCACTGCCAACATGAAAAGACCGTATTTAAAAACTGACAGGATACCCTTAAAAAAATTAAAAGAACAAGCTTAAAAATTCTGGGAAGAATGCATTTTGAGTTTCAAGCAAAATAAAAAAACATCTAAAATGCCGTATTAAAAATATCCTCAGGCTCAAGAGAAACATTTGTGTTTTTCCAGTGTTGAAACAATATACTAATCAAAATGCTCTCTGCTCCAAGTTCCAGTTCAGTATAAAACTATTCAACCGTTATACGGGGTTAAACCATGTTGATTTTCCTCATGCACTTCCAGAAAGGCCAGTAAAAGCTAGAAGCAGGCAGGGGATGCCAGGGAGTTGAAGGAGGCATCCTGGGAGCAGAAAGAACAAAAGTTAGGAACTTTTTAACCAGGATTTGCACATACAGGATGCAGAGCAGTTGTTCATTGGCTCCTTCTCTACCTTACAGCATTATTAGGAATGTAAATGTTACCTCTCTTTTGAGTAGCACACCTCCTTTCTTATTCCTCGGGCTTGCTCTGGAGCTGTCTTTGCCTACGTCTTGTTTTTGTCAAACCGGGAGCAGAAGGAGGTTTCAGCAGATGCCTGACCTTTTCAGGGTGTGCATTTTTACCTTTACCATCTAGGGACTTGCTCATGCTTGAAATTTGCTGCAGGTTAACTTGAATTATTTCATGTTAAGGTGCTTAATGTCACAAACAATTTGTTTTTTCTCCTGTTGCAGGTCAGTTGGCGTCTTAATGGGTAGCATTAAACCGATTTTGAAAGCCGAACATGGAATCGATTTGCCTACACCCACGTACGCCCCAGCTGCGCATCCGCACACGGATCTGCTGACCGTGGGATCAGCCTCTCCCCTCACCTCAGCAGGGGCTACCCCCTCAGGACCATTTGGGAGGGATGGCATCTCCCAGATGGTGTGGAAACACAGCCAGGTCCAGCGCAGCCCGGCCGGGGACACCCCAGCCCTGCGGTAGCACAGCCCCTAACCCCAACACGCTCCTGTGCACTCTGAGCCAAGTCCTCAGCACCTTCTGCGAGCAGGCACGGATGCGGGACAAAGTGAATGTCACCCATTTTGATATTTATAAAATACTTCTATATATGCACTGAATTCACATACCACATACTCAGGCTGCTGTTTGAACAGAGAACTGAACCCAGACCTGAGCCACAGCGAGGGCCAGGAGCCCTGGGTATGGCCTAACACCATGACACAACTCATGCTGTACAGATACCTAACAGGAAAAAGAAGATAAAACATTTTCACACCTCTGTAGATTACTGTAAAATTCTACTGCCGAATCCACAGTGTACATTGTATTTTTGTACAAATGTTACTAAAAGACACAAGAAGTAAGGTCGGTGCCCCAGTGCAGCACTGAAGCTGCACACACCGATGCCGCTGAGCAGGGTTCCTGCCTCTATTTTGTGGTGCTGCTTGGCAAGGAGCTGCACCTCTTCCTGCCTTTCCCTTTGCCTCTCTAATCCCTCAGAGAAACATCCTTTAAATATGTTTTTTTTTTCCAGAAGTATGTATGGAGCTACTGGCCTGTCTCTGCCAGCCGACCCTACTACCAGCGGTTTATTTACATCCTTATCCAGGACATTATTAGCCCTGTCTCTGACTTGTCAAAACAGCAATTCCTTGTCCCTTTTCTTTCAGTCCAAAACAAAACCAAAATAAAGGGAGATTTTATTATCACTAAAATGAATGCTGTGGCTGGACGACGAAGTTGTTGATCTCTAGTTCCTTTTCAAGATGATGACTACAAGCAGGACTATTAACTGGAAACTTGTCCCAATTATGTTGGAGAAAAAGATGCTCCAGACAGACAGAAAACAAAGAAAAAGAAGGCAGTGAAGACTGATCAAGGGAACAGAGAAGACGACAGGGATAGTCTCACAAGCACAACGGATAAGGACGCGGCGGCAGCAGGCAGCTCTCCTGGAGAACATGCTGATGCTGGATGGCATCAGAGCTTTATATCAAGTACTTCTGCGATAACTTCAAGGCAGTATTTCCCTGAAACACGTAATCTTCCCAACATTCGACAACAGACAGCAAAGAAAATGAAGATCATTCTCCTTTCTACCTCTCCTACAAAGAACAATTTGTTCCATCCCACTCTAGTCCATTACACACCCAGTATCTACCACCTACGCAAGTCCACTACACTGAAAGTGAGAAAAAAATCTGCATGTGCTAATTTTTGTTTGCATGGCATCCAGTATGCTCATATATTTGTGTCCTCAAAACGAACGGATGTGCATTACAAACACCTGCAAGGCTCTTCGTGCTCTCACAAGTCCCTGCTGCTGGAGGAACCTCAGCATCTTCCTTTTCGTGCACGACATAGCTATCCTAAAGTTCATCTTTTTGTAGAAAGAAAAAAAGGCCATTTTAATCTGGGAACAACAATTCGTCTCACAGTTGATCTTTTCTGATCAAATGACATGACATCAAGTCCAGTGAAATCAGTGAGAATCTTCTTGTCACCTTCAAACCTCATTTTACACGGCCAACAATTTCTCTGAAGCAAACTGTGACTCCAGACGCATGACTGTTCCTGTTCAAACAACAGGAGAGCAGCCACTGTTTGCCTGGCAATATGGCACTTCCCTTGCCCACGAGATTCACCAGCAAAGACTCTAATTTTCTGCCTGCACAGCAAGGGATTACGGCAGTGTGGGTCAGGCAATACCTGGAGAAGCTCAGAAGCAGCTCCCTGGGGAATGGGTGGCCCTCACAGAGTTTTCTTCAGGGTCCCCAGCTCTGCCCCTTCCAAATGCCAAGGACAGCTTTAGATGGGCTCACACAGTATCATCTGCAAGACTGCTACATGCACATGACGTGATCCCCAAATACCCAAAATCTCGTCAGCTTTCCCTTGCAGGCTCCCTCCGGCGGCAGCAGGGATTTCCAGCTTGGGCCGTGGCTGCTCTCGGCTGGTTGGGAGCGAGCAGTTCCATCGCGCTGGATATGCAGGTTCAGAGCCCCGGCTCGAGCTCCTGGGTCACCAGTCACCTTGGTCCAACAGCCTGACTCTCCCATCGCCTAAGGGACTCTTTCCTTGCCCTCAGCCGCCCAAGCACACAACCACTTGCCATCAGATTTTCATGAAAGCACAAGGACAATGTGAAAATGTGAGCAACAACAGGCAGAAGTCATCTGTGCTTTGCGCCTGCCTTCCTGCTGTGTATTCACGTCTGCTGTGTTGATCGTGCTGCTGCCATCCATTCCTAGCACACGGATGCTAACGCACACAGGCGATCCGGGGGAACCGCATTCCTTCAGTGCAGACACCCTCCATAACAAACCAGACACATTTCTACCTGTGGAGAGTAATTCAATATTAACAGTTTTGACTGTTCTTCAGCGGCTACGTGATGAGGTTTGCTAGTGCTCTGAAGATTACACAGGGCTGGAGTTACACATACAGCTTATAAAATCACGCAGAATTCATACATTTTACATAGACAGGCTCCCCAAAGTGTCACACCGTATTTTAGCATCTGAACTTACTGTGATTCAGTAAAAGAATCCTGCCTCCCTGCAATGGGTCTCGGGCTCTGCAACCTCCTACACATGCATATATCATCATTGACTTCCAAAAGAGTACTGTTGGCTTGAGGGACAGAGGTGTACCTCCTATAATGGTATATACTACATTCTGCAGCAACCTTTCTTCTCATATTTCAGAGTTGAAAAAGGCCTGTCAAAAAGGGGCTATTATGAAAGGGAATTTGAAGACATTCATAAACATCTAGACAGAAAATTGCATTTTCAATATGAGAACCTCAATAGTTAAGGCTACATTTGGGAGATCACTATGGCCCTCTTATTTTCTGCTTACGCTGTCAAAGTTTGAATTCATGTTGGGTTTTTGAGCAATTCAAACAAAGGATACTTTCATAAACATCCATTTCATAAACTACAGCATATCTAATTCTTTGGGTTCTGAAGGCTGAGCTGAATGTAGTGTTTGTAGTCTACTGAGAATATGTCTGGAAAACATAAAACAATCTACTAGGTAAGTTACAAAGCTGTTGACATAGGGAATGAAAATGGAAATTCTGTAGTCGTCTCCTCCATCCACAGTTTCACGCTATACTTTGCCTGATGTTAGCTGATTGGTGCAGTATATCTCGATGTTAGTATCCCATTTCAGAAATGTTCTGACATTATCTATCTGGCAGTTTGAAAAACAGTATCAAACTCCCAATGCATTTGAGTGCACGTTTCAACACAGCAATCATAACACCCATTTCCACCGATGCAAGCGGCAGGTTAGTACCGACTTCCAGTGGATTCATTCCTAAGTCTAAGCGATTCTGCAAAACGCACGCGTGCACGCGCACGCACCCCTGCACAGGCACACGCCGCTTGGCTGCAAAGACCAAAAGGAGTTAACTTGATTTAATTTCCACTGCCTCCCGGTAAACACACAGGTTCATCTGGGACAGAGTCTGCCCCTACGAGGTAATTGATGCCGCGAGTTCTGTGAATGCGATGGCACAGATAATTGTTGGCAACCTCACCTGCCTGTGGCATAGGAACGCAAGCAGGGACCTTCATTCAGAAAAAATAAAGTTATTAAGAACATTTTTCAAATAATCTACGCTGATCACAAAGACGGGCGTATCTCTAAACAGGCTACAATAACCCACTGGCTCGAAGGATGCATTCTACCGCAAATATGCTTAGCATGTCAATAGGAAAAAATATACGCTGTAAATTGTGCTGCGGTAATTATTGGAAATGCTTGAGCCTTGCTGGAATTTGGCAATAGCTGCAAAAGCTCCACTAAATATAGGACTCCAGGCACACTCAATTTAACAGGAGATTTATCAGTGGCCTTATTGACCAAAAATTCCTCTTATTTAACATTTATAAGCCTTTTTACCACACAAATTTCTCTGTAGCATAACAGATAAAATTTATAGTGTTAGCTTCACCAATATCATCAAAACATTTCCCAACAACTTCTGGAATAGAGCAGCCAGGAGATAACTAAACCAGCTGAAGTCAGGCACAGGAAACACCAGAACTTCTGAGGGTTTTACCCTACAGAAAATGAGGGCAATCTCTGCAAATATCCCTCTCATTCGCATGGTTTGCTACCAGATTCCCTAAAGGCATCAGTGGCTGGCAAACCACTCCCAGCACCTTGATTACAGGAAATCATATTTCTCCCAATGCCAAGCTTCTTCGTAAGTATTGAAAATGGTTTGCCTACTAAAATACATTTTTTTCACTCACCAGTAATTCTACACCCCAAACCACCCAATTTCCTTCCTCTCCCAGCACTGGAACCAGTTGTATTCCTGCGCAATGTACCCGGACTCCTAGCTTACTTTCTGCTTTTTTGATAGAGATGGGTCCATGCTTCCATATTTGAAAGTGGGATCAAAGAAGATTGGAGAATGTTTTGGAGGAAGAGGGAGAGAAATAGTTTATTAGCAGGGATTGCAAACGATTTCAAAGATGATGGCAATTTAAAATGTGCCAATCTTTATCTCAACTCCCTCAAATGTCAGGAATTGTGGAGACTAACTGCAGAGACACAGACTGTTCAAATTGTTATGTAAGGAAGATAGTCTCCTCTTATTAAAGTAGCAGTGTTCTTTAATAATCTCAGTTGTGGTTGGAAATGATGTGCCATCACTGGTGATTCCTACAGGTCTCTGTTTTGCTACAAATGGGCCTTCAAACCTCCATCTGCTTCTACCCAGGCTGAAGAATGAGATGCAGAAAATCACCCTTGTTCAGAAACACCCCTTAGACCTCTCTTCTCACCTACAGATCACATCCCACATCATCAAAACTAACTCCCTTGAAAGCTCCCGCTCACACCCCCACCCAGACAGACACCCCACTTCCCAGCGACCCAGCTGCGCGCTCCTCGGCACTTCACACCAATTAAAACAAAAGGATGAACTCCCACAATGTGCCGCGAACAAAAGTCTGGTATAAGAGATTATTTCTATTATTAAAAAACCTATTTTGAAACCAGGTTCAGAGTGCTGTTCACAAACACACACTCTCCTTCAGGGCCAACTTAAGCGCACAACGTGCCCGGATCAAACAGCAAGCTCTGTATTGACATGAACTTTCCAGATTTAAATTTGCAGGACACATCCCTGCTGTTGAGAAAACGCAAGCGCCTTGGCAAACAAAATCAGATTCTGGTTTCATTCAGCCTTTTGTTTTTTTTTTTCCTGGTGATTATAAATGTGAAAAGCAAGACTTATTTACTTGTTCGGTGAAATCATACACGGTTACAATACTGCACTTATTCACAGCTGAGGAGGTTCATGCGGAGAGGTCACAGGAGCATAGGAAGTGATCAAGGCCAGATTCTGACTCAGTAAGGCACATACACACAAAGCCAGAAATATATTATGCCTGCGCTCCAATCTGACAATTTTCTCTGGGGGGAAATTAAAGAACTCCAAGTGAGGTCCAAATCACAGCGATTTTCAGTACTACATCTTCCCTGAGACTCCATCTGTTTCTCTCTCAAGCTAGCAAGAGGGTAGTTACAGCTCCAGTGCCCAAGTCTCTCCTCCACAGCAGATGTTGCAGAAAGTAGATGCTTTCAGAGGTTAGTCCTTAACAAGGAATTTAATCCAGGCTGAAATATTTATGAATTCACATCTCAAGGCCGTGAATAAAAACCTCCTTTTTCGGTTTTCCGTCCCACCCCATTACAGACCCCGAAATTCGTGTGTTGGTTTAAGCCTTGGTTTACTCGGAAGCAAACTCACGTGCTGACACTAGAAGGGCTCTGCACTCAACTGCAGACAGACGCTCCAGTCCCGGGGAAATACTATCCTGTACCTGAAAGTGCCACATCAAACGAGCAATGTCTTATAAGCAACACACTTAACAGCCGATAAAGGAAAAAACTGAAAGAAAATGCCTCAAATGAAAAGCAAAGCCATGGGACACGACTTGAAAAACATCTTGGGGAGTCTGTATCTTCTTACAGCACCAGCGTGAGGAAGATTTCCCCACCGGCTTTGGTGTTAGTGAACTGGACCGGGTGAGTCATAACGGAACGCTGGAAACTCCTAGGAAGAAAATTAACACCCAGCAGTGGCCCTCACAGCTAATGGCATAAAGTCTGACAAGGTATACCAGCTGCAGTAGTAGGGCTAAATACATGAGAAACGGGAGATACATAGATATATAATAAAAAATGTGTGTGTGTGTCCTGCTGACAGTGCTGTCATTGACGAGTGATACATCTAATTAGGAACAGCCTCCTCAGCCTTGCTCTTGTTAAATTACAATGGCGCTACTTAAAGTAACAAGATGAAAATCTGGCCAGTGAAAGGATTCTAGGAGATTTCAGTATGGTGTTCATAATTCTGAGAGCAGAGGGAAAACCCATCCCGAGTAGCCTTTCTACCTCATCTACTAACAGGTAGCAGGATGACACCGCATTAAGTTACAACACAGAACAGGTAGAGGAACGCTTCTTTATGCCGCAGACAACTTGTGCACTCACTATCGAGCCCCAAGACACCAGGTTGTGAGAAGGCCTGGCTATTTTACTTTCCCTATTCAAACCTGTTATAATGCAAACTAAAAGCATATTAAAGATAATCAATTTTCACGCTTCAGGCAATAAGGAGATCATCTTGGGAGAGGAGTCGGAAAAGATGAATACACATTTTGGGGAGGTTTCCAGGTATAATAAAGTTTCAGGAACTGGCTACTTTTGAGAAAAGGTCATCAGGACAGAGATAGTGTTCAGTTTGGCATTGTTCTCCTTCAATCTGGCTTTCTAATATTTTCAAAATGCCTTTTTTTAAGAGATAAAACAGCAGACTGAAACTTCCAAAGTGCTTAAAATGACACCCTAGCATTCACTACTACTTGGGAGGCATTACTGAATCTTAAATTCTATAACTGAAACTACTGACGGGACAGGCACATGCAGAACCTGACTTGCTCCACCTGAAAATCCCAGTCCGATGTGGGGAGAAGCGTATGGCAGGGGGAGAACGTGAGGCATCAAGCAGCTACGCACGCCTCCCCACCGTGCTCCCATCTATTCGGCTCCGAGCACAGGCAAAGGGAGTTTACGTCTACTTGCACCTGCTACGTGGATGTCCCTGAGAATCTCCTACTTATTTTAAGGACGCATAAATCTGTAAGTATTTATTTCTATCATGACGGCGTGTATTCACAGTGGGAAAGCAATCCTCCAGGGACCCCACTGCTAATCAAGACTTCTTTCTAAGCAGCGCTGTTCTCAGTGTGAACATCTACCATGGCCATGCTGGTCTGGAGGTCGCTCCTTCTCATCTGGAATAATCCAGACCAAGCTGCAAGGCTGATCTATCGACACCCTGAAGGACGAAAAGGCAGAAAACAGAACTGACGATCGTTTAGAAACGGACAATTGCAGAGACCAGCTTTCAGACCAGCTGGTTTGTAAACATGTTTTGGTCTGCGCTTTTTTTGCCAAGCAGCAGATCCACCTCCTACTGCAGAAATCTCCACCTTCCTTGCTGTTAATTCCCATCATGATACCAGGTTTTAAAATGTCTGAGAAAATAAAAATCAAGGTCTAAGAAGTTTGGTATCTGCATTCTAAAATAACAGCCATCTCTAGGGTATCCCATCCAGTCCGGAGCTTCCTCAAGTGAAGAGATCCTTCATTTAGAGAAGACATCATCCACACATAAGCCATTGCACTTGTATGGGGCATGCAATGGCAGTACCTTTTAATTGACCATTAATCCGGGCTTCATTAGAATTACTGACAAGCTTCGTTTTCTCTTGTCAGCATATGGCATCACACGGTCTCACCATAGTTTCAATCATCTGTTCACTAACAGCTACTGAAAAGCTAAGTCATAGAGATGAGCTCTGAATGCATGACAGAAATCATGAACCAGAAGCCTGTAACTGGCTGTAATTTATTACAAATAAGGAATACCTTTTCATCTGTTTTTTTCCTTTATTGTAATATGGTTTCTTTGCTACTTTAAATGAAATTCCCTTGATAAAGTGTTCATATGGTGAGATCTGAATTTATCGTTGTCAAACCATTTATATTAATTGCAGTTAATCTTTCATAGATCACACAGATTCGCAGATCACTTCTATCTTACCCAAAATAGGAATGGTTGGAGGCTGCAACAAGCAGAGTGGTGTGGAAGCTCTGGACATATTTACTGAGAGCAGTTTCAACAGTGACTGTAGGCCAATGCTTTGCCTAGGTAGGTAGTAAAGAAAGTCAGACAGGGTGGTGAACATCCTTTGCTTACATTTCCTTGAGAGACTCAAGGTTAACGGAGCAGAAAGCAAAAGGGAAAACTAGATATCATGCTAAAAATATTACTTCTAAAAGCAGCAGGAGTGTCCCAGTGCCATCACACACCAGCACCAGTTGCTGCCCTCTTGTAAGCTTGCACCTAGTGCAACTATTGCAAAGGTACTTTCAGTCGCAGTGGGGAAACTTCTGCATTTTTGACCTTGTTTTGTGTTTTTTAAAAATCAGATTTAACACACAGGCACTAAATGGATGCCATTTTATTTACAGTGTTCATTCCTTACGAAAAAAGGATTTCCAGAACTCTTTAATGACTTTTAAAAAAACATTCTGATCCTTCCCAAGTGGATTCCTTCACTTTGTGATAACTTCTGAGTCATACAACATGACTAAGAAAATTTTTGCTGATATAACTCAGATTAAGACTCAGACACCGATAGATTCTCTGGCTTGAAACTGTGTGGTTTCTTGTTGCAAACTACTGGCACTTTTTGTCCGGGTTTTTTATGACCTCAAATAAACCTCACCCTACAGTCTACTTTTCTCTGGTATTTTCCTCCCTCCTAGCTCCTCCGTGTCCCCTTTCAGAAACTGTATTTCCCAAATGCTCTCCCCCCGACCCCAAACTCCAGCCTAGTTCACTGCCCTCGCCCCCACACCACCTCACTTCGCAAATGTGTGAACGCACACACCCCACACACCCCTTACGGCCCCCACCCCGTTATTTGGAGATGGCCTTTTGCAGAAATCCCTGTTTCTGCCCAGCTGCCTGCCTCGGCAGCAGGCCTGGCTGTGAGCCCGGGAGCGCTGGGAGGGGGCCGGCCCGGCGCAGGTGGGCTGCACGACCCCCGGCAATCTGCGCCTTTTTGCCCGGCCTTATAAGCAGGGGGATGCGGTGGGGTGGCTCTGGCCCGGCGCAGCCTCAGCAGAGGCCGGCCGGCCTTGTGCAGGAGCTAGGCCTGGAGGCCCGGCCCGGCATGGCGCACCGCAGGCCCGGGGCTGGAGCCAGGGCCAGCCGCTGCAGAGCGGGGCTGGAGCCGGCCCAGGCCTCCTCGGGCCGCTTCCCTCGCCCGCCCGGTGCTGGTTTCCGGG
>VWZZ01006234.1:138249-159280 GCA_013399095.1 Psophia crepitans | reverse complement strand
GGCAGGGACCGGCGGGGCCTGGTGCCAGGGCCGGGGGCCCTCTGCGTCCCGGTGAGCGGGCACAGCCCTTCGCGCTGGCCTCCGTGCTGAGTTTGGCTGAGTCTTATTGAGCGGTGGGGCAGCGTTGCTCCCTGGTGTCTGCATTCACGGACACCTGCAGGCCCCAGGAAAGGAAATACCCTGCCTCAGTGCCCGCAGCTGGCGCTGGGCCCGTGTTGGTAATCGCGGTGGTCCCTAGCCCAGGGAAAGGGGTTTTGCAGCGGCTGTGGCAGCCGAGGCACTCCTGAAGGTGTGTTGGCTTCTGTTCCGAGGGGCAGCGGGTGGCAGTGCCCAGCTTTCTGGCAGCAGCCTGTGGTCAGGTCAGATTCGTGTGAAACCACACTAGGATAATGCCTGTCAAATGGATATTAACGTAAAAATCTCCTTTTGCAGTTGATGTGAAAGCTGAGCTCTGCAACTGTTTGTAAGATAGGTACGATACTGTAACTGCACACGGTTTTTAAAACAAAAATGAGTGTAAAGAATTATTTTTTGCCCAGATTCCCAAATAAACCTGTTACTGAGTTGTATCTTATTTTTGCAAAATGCAGCTCTTACGAAATCGTAAGGTGCAGTCTCCACAGTGTTTCATACAGGAAAGCCTTCCATTTTATAAACTGGGGCATAACATCTAGTTTAGACATGACTGTCACGGCATAACTCATGTCCAGACATGTGCTCCCCTTCACAGAAGACAGGGGTTATCTTCTGGAGGGCTCTGTTCAGATGACAGGGTTCCCTTGTGAACCTGATGAAGGTTTTGGCCTCGAAGCCCTTCCTGTCTCCCCAATGCACGGGGGACCGAAGCTGGCGGTGTAGGAGCTCTCCCTCTCTGAACTGTCTCTGTCGCCTTTGGCCTTCCCTTGCTTGCAGGGAAATGCAGCCTAAGTGGAGCCATGATAGGGAATCTCCTGTTGCATTATGATGCCTCCCTCCCTGTGGCGTGGAGCCCATGGAAGGTCTGGTGAGCTAAAAGTCTCCACTAGCAGCTCTGTTCCTGTGGACAGGCACCCCTTGGACAGGTTCCTGCATAGGCTCTGCAGGAAGAAGTGAGTGGAGCTGATGTGCCTTTACATCTGCCCCTTGCATCTGGACCTGAAGGGTTAGCGATACATCAGACAACCTGGCTCTGGTTCTTAGGCTGGTGCTTGCAACCTCAGAACAGAATTTAGATACCACAAAATGTCTTGTTTTAAACCCAAGTTTTTTCTTCAGGTCTTAATTTTGGCTTGGGGCTTTTTCCCTCTTGGACAGTTCCCCCTTCCTTCTTGGGCTTGATTCATCTTTTAAGTTCCTTAATGTGTGTCTGTGCTATGATGTTTGTAAAGCTTTGCCTCTGTGGCAGAACCCCACCCCTGTAAGGCAGGATACTTCTGTCTGAAAACATCCTGTTACCTGAGACTTGCAAAGTTGCTTATTTGTTTTCTTCTGAATGTTTTGTCAGCCTGTGACCTAATGTTTTCCAAGCACAAAGTTTTGTTTGCTTTGTTTACAAACAGAAATGTCCTGAATGTGGACAGTTCTACCAGAAACCTCAAGCTTCGGCGGAAAAAAAGATGTAGCCATGTGAGCTTGCAAGGTGGCTTTAGCAATTCCTATCTGCATTCTGATCCATGACAAGCTAATTACACCAGCAACTGAACAGAAGCTCTATAGGAAACTGTTGTAGTTATACTGCAACTTGTGTTACCGTGACTACTTTATCTCTTGATAACTCTGTAATTAACTTGTCACCACTGTTTAATGCTCTAACGTATGCAGAGAATCAGTTAATGGCATCACTAAAGGGATAGTAGCCTGAAGGAGAAGCTCATGCCCTTTGGGAAGGTTCTCGGAGTTTCCTCGAATGGCTAATTTAAGGACTTGTGCAGAAAAAGTATTAAGTTTGTTATGGGAAGTGTGGATAAGATGGAGAGGCTGCACTGGAGGAATTCTGTTTAAACTGACTTCAGTGACAGGGGAAACTGTTAGAAACAGTGATACAAAAAACCCAAAGCAGAACTTGTCGAAGACATAGATGACAACTTCTGTAGTGTTCTTCCCCATGCAATTAGGGTTTTGGAGGAGCGAGAACAACTGATGTTTATGAATTAAACCTTGACGTGCCAGCTGCCATACCCGTCGTGCTCTAACTGGTGCATAATTTCCCTGTGAGCCCCGTCTTCCACTTCCAGTACAAAGGGCGACGTCCTAACTGGTGGCTGCAAGGTGGTTTCAGCAGTACTGCTCATTGTGGTGGTGGTGCTCTAAGCTTTGTGGGAACAAATTGCAGGTCCTGATTTGTGGGAGTGTTTAACATCAGCCTCAGGACTCGTGAGCCTTTCCGCCTGGGATGTGGCTGGCCTAAATTAAACTTAATTTCTGCAGAGAGCGAGGCGAAAAAGCCTCACTGCTTGTGAGAGTTGTTAACCTCTCATTTTACATCTTGCAGAACAATATGTTAAATTCTGAATGTGTGAAGCTTCTAAACATGTCCTGAAGGCATTAGCATTCAGTCTAGCGCTGTTAAAGATTTCCTGTGTTAGAATAATTTCCTGTTGGTAACGCTGGTGAAGTCAGCAAGTGCCTAACCTGGTCGGTATTGCCCATTCCCAGAAGTTGTCGGGTGAAGCTGAACACGCGTCCCACCAATCGCAGAACTCGTAAAAGCAAGCCCTTGTTAAATCTATTTGTTTTTATTATGGACATCGATCTGCCAGTCGCAATAATGCATTTATGGACATTTTTCTGCAAGCGCAGCGCTGGTGGCAGTTTCTACTGACAAATTGAGTCATATGGACAGTAGTTCAAAATACGCTTACTTTATTGACGGATTGTGCAATTCTCTAGTTTACTGAGTGTTCATAAGATGTCTGGACTGGTGAAGAGAATGTAACTAATGGGAAAATGTAGGACAAAGTTTTAATTTCAGGAGGCTTGAAATCTTTTGAGTAGTGACAGGTTTCAGCATGTGTCTTGGTTGGTTTTGCGAACTCTAACTTCATTAATGCCGTAATTAAAAAGCAAAAGGCCTGGCTTGGTGTCCTTAAAGCGGACTTGCAGTTCTTTGACTTCTTGCCTCTACTGATAGCGATGAAGGTTGCTGTTCTACGAACCTACACTGGCAAGAGCTTCAGTTGTGCTAATTTACCTGAAGGTATCGTGAGCAAAATCTTCCTGGTTTAAAAAAAAACCAAAACAGCTCTGTTGTCTCCTGTAAGGCTCAACGCGGATGTGTTTGGGCCAGCGTTAAGTCAAAGATGCAGCTGGAGGAACAATCAAACTGTAAAACCAGACCAAACCTGTGTTGAGGTATTTTCCAGAAATACCAAATGCAGTTTGAAAAGTGGTGATCTACTTGTGTGGTCCAGACTACTGTTTAAACAAGTCAAATGTATTTGAATGTCAATAAAGCTTGTGTGGCTTTGGAGTTTTATGGAAGTGGAGTAATTGAAAATTTTTCTTTGGAAATATGTCACTGTTTTGATGCTTTTTGTTAATCCAGTTTTTAAATTGTTTCCTTATTTACTGTTTTTTATCAGCAGAGCAAAAGCACCCTGTCGTGATGTCTGTCAGGACTATCTGCTATCTATTTTGATTTATGTTATGCTGAATTAAATGGTAGAAATAATTTCAGGTATCTTCAAGTCACTTGTAAAGTTGGAGCATGCAGCTGAAGTTCTCCACAGTACAGTGGAGGTTCTGAAGGTGATTAAAAATACTTAACAGCTGAAAAAGTCATCTTTCATCTCAAGGAGGAAGAGAGGACTTCACTGATACAAAAGTTTTGACTTCCCCTTTGCTGTTCAAGTGAAATAGTAGTAAAATAGCGCTACTGACAGAGGGTCCGTGGTCTTAGGCAGCTTGGTAGAGAGGAATTAAAGACTCTTTCTGCCCCTCACAGAGCAGGAGCTGCTGGCATCCAGGGAAGCAGCAAGTGTTGGTTCAGATCATGCTGTACTTTCACTGCCCGGGCTGTAGCTGGGCTGCTGCATTTGGGTTCAGAAGGGAACTTTTATTTCACACTTGAAAGTATCACTTCTGTCTCAGGAAGTTTGAATCCCACTTCTTTGGGGGCATGATGTAAAAATCACTAAATGCTTGGCCTTGTTTTTCTACATGCTGTATATCTCTGTGCTGTTGAAGGTGGGCTGCTGAGCTTTTGTTCTTACCTGATGGGTGCATTTTCAGGTTTTAGTTATTACTCAAATGACACTTTCCAGTGCAGTATCGTCAGATCAATGAAATGGATATTTTAATAAAGTTAAATTAGCAGTGTGGCCACTCTGAAGTCAGCTTGGCTTTGCTTTCTGAATCAAGCCATCTGCATGCTCCAAGCTCAAATCTAACTCCTTCCAGGTAACGCTGCATTAGCAGATAGCAAGTATTAGTGCTGTCTTGTAAATGTTGCTGCTGCATAATCATCCTGCAATGATATTTAAATTACCTGGCTGCTTTAGATCAGTCAGTACAACGCACACAATAACATTAGCTTTGGTTGGTTGTATATTCAAGTGTGCAGAAGGTCTGTTAATTAGTTAAACTTCCTAATAAACATCTAAAGTATACTTAAGACCCTGTTAAAATATTAATTTTTCTGTTTCACCTGTAAAACCCACAGGCTGGAATGCACAAACTTGCTTTGGCAGCAGCAGCTGGCTGTTTGACAGCGTGTTTTTAGACTGAGCAGTGTCCTGGAGAAACAACTTGCACAACTTCACGTTCCCCTCATCGTGCTCCACTGAAGTTCAGTGTGATCAAATATAACGTAGCGGGGAGGAAAGGGAAGCCAGTGCCTTGCACAGTCTCCTGTTGGCACCAGAAATACCGCTGGTTATTTGCTGACTTCAAGCTGTGAAATACCAAGATCTCTGGTTGGTTGATTGAGAAATGAGATTGACTTTATTCAAACTGTCCAGAGTTTTCTGTTGGGTTTTGTGGTGTTTTTTCCTGGAAGTAGAAGTTAATCAGTAGGTTTTGAATTCTCCTCACAGTGGGCATGGGTCATCGTCTCCTTTGAGCTTTGAGGCAGGGACAGTTGGGTGGAAGGCTGGTCTGCAAGGGCAAGCCAGGCCTTCAGCCTGCATTGGGCCCTCAGAAGGTGAATCTGAGGCCCAGCAAGGCCAAGTGCTTAATTGGAGGGAAACATTTTGAATAACTGCTTGAGGCTTTTTAAATAGAACAATAGGACTATTTTTTCAGCAATGTTGGTGAACGCACCCAGTTTTATATTACTGGCCACGCGCGGTCCTGGATTGGCACGCTTTTCAGTTGTCTTTATGCAGCTATATTTGATTCCATAGTGAGAGTTTCTAAGAATATGATTAACCCTCTGGGTCATCTTATAATGTAATTATTAATGATTGATTCTGTTTATCCTTGAAATCAATATGAGAAGCAAAATGGTTTGGCATATATTTGGGGTTGATTTCTAAGATTCAGTAAACATGATCTTGTGATAAGACTAGTACTGGTTTATTACTCAGAACATGTTTGATGAATCTGAAGTGCGTAATTAGTTTTATATAACGACGGTGATATGTGGTGGTTTTTACATGACTTATGTTAATATGGCCAATAGTGTTAACATCTCCTGCCACTAATAGTTAGGGTGGGGATGTATAGTAATTGATCTTCCTGGGAGTGCTGTAATGTAAAAACAATTCAGGCTGTTTGAAGTATATTTTACAAGTGTGCATTGGGCCTTTGGGATGTTATACTGAAAAACCCAATTGTATAGTTACCATGGGAACCCAATTAGAATAGATTGCTTGAGTTTTTTTCAGTCTTTCATCTTGACCAAAAATGTAATGTACTTTAAATGTTTTCATATGGAATTTTATTCATATACTGACTTGATATAATAGCTGTTTTTAAATTTTAGTACTGAAACCAGAGAGTATTACGTTCTGCGGATCCTGAGGACTTGTCTTTCAAGGAGAATCTTCCTTTAGTGTTTAAAAGTTGATGAACTGAGTAAAACGCTACTTATGAATCTAGGAGCTCTTACCATAGTGCTGCCATCACGTGTGCTTTCCAGGCTGGGGTTCTGTGAAAGTAAACAGGGAAGTGTCTTGAAACCCAAGGACTTCTGTTCTAGAGTATGGACACAGTATGGCTGGAGCTTTTCATGGCCTTTAAGGATGCGATTTTTGATGTAACCTCTGACTTTTCTCTGTAATTTCTGTTCTGCTGACATACTCAGAGGTTTGGGATGCTCGCAGGGTGGATCTGTGATGTATTAGCTTCCTGCACTGTCTAATCTCCTACTGTGCAGGAGCTGTATTCAGCACCTGAAGGCATTTGTGTATCTTCAGGTGTCTCGGGAGCATCCTGCTGCCTGGCTGCAGCCTCAGCACAGCTCTTGTGTGGGAACAGAAGTTCTGGGGAACTTGGGCACATCTTGATTGAAAGGCCAGGGGGGACTGAGGCAGGAACTGGGATCCCACAGCTCAGGTCTGAGGCAGGAGCCCAACAGGAGATGGGCTTCACTGCTCCTCATCAGGCAGCTCTGAGCTAGTGAGGATGGGGACAAATTAAATTACTCTGTGGTTTGGTTTTTTTCCCTCACTTCTGCTTGTTAATCAATCCCTTCAGTTTATCCTACTCTCTGCAAATGCAGGAGGAAACTTGCAATTTTGGTGAAGGGATGGGTGACAGTAAGGTTTCAGTGTTTAAGATGGGTCCAAGTGATGCTGGTGTCTCAGTTCCTAGAACATGATGCAGAATGAGGTATCATATTTAAATGTGGCCATTCCTGTGGCATTCAGAAGAGGTGTTGGGTTCTTTCCTTCAAAATCAGCCTTAGGGCAACCCTTCAACTAAACGTGGAAGGAAGTTAGTGGTGCATATAGTGGACTCTTCAAACAAGGCAGTTTTTTGCAAGATAGGAATATGATTTAGAGCGATGTTTTGGACTTTCCCAGCCCTCTGATGTTTACTGGTGGTCTTGTACAGTTTTCCTCTATTTTACTTAATTTTTAGGAGGAATGGGAGGTTGATTTAAAACCACAAATTGAAATCTAAATTGATTTTAGCATTTGGCATGATTTCTTTCCTAAACGGGGAGAGAAACTATTGCAGGTAAAACAATCTGTTATGAAAAGGGATGTTTCCTGACCAGTTTTGTCCCAGAGATGCCTGCTGGGCTCTGAGCTCCTTCAGTTGGGATGAATGTTGTCTGCCTGACGGAGCAGTCCTTGTCCACCTGTGAGCACCGGCTATCTTGGGAAAACTTTATTTCCCAATGGGAAGGTGGGGAGCAAGTGGGTCTTGCCAGAATCTAAAGCAGCATGTGCGGTCAGACCAGCCAGGAGGTGGGGAGGGGGGCATAAGTACCTGTTAGAGGGTAATTACTTATCTCGTGGTGCCAGTGAAGCACATAGGTGCCAGTCCGTCGTACAAGTGTGTCCAGGCTCTAGTCATACTCGGGTTGCGAAAGGTGCAGGCGTGTCAGAGGAAGGCTTGGGGTTTCCCTGCTTTGGTGGAGGTGGTCGATGAGCCTGCCTTGGGTTCCCTGCCACTGAGTGGCATTTTGGTGGCTGATTCTCGCTCTGCCTGGAAGAGCAGATGGGACGGAGGCTTGCCTTCCTGCTGGCATGCTGCCTTGCTTCCCGGTACCGCGGGGATGCCGGGCTGCTGTCTCGGCACACCATCCATCCCCGGCCATCTCGGCAGCTCTGCTACTCCTTGGTTTCTGGGGAAGCGTAGGAAAGGCAGAGGACAAATGCAGGCTCTGGGCTTTCTCTGTGTAACGATGGCTTAAATCAGCGCACTTAGACAGTGGTGTTTTCCTCGGTCTTTGGCCCGGGTTTGAAACGAGCTTCTGGGTCAACCTGCTTTTCAAGGCAAATATTGTAGTTTTACCCTTCAGAAAAAAAGCTGGGTGTTGCTATGTGCCTTAAGTCAAAGTTCTAAACTGACAATAGAAATAAATTGCTGTTTTATTTTTAGCTCTATTGCAGGCATTGTAAGTAATATGATTAGATTGCTGATCTGCCTGACTTACTGAAGACGTAAGGAATGATCTTTGCAATGCCTACCTTGCAAGGCTGTGGTTGTCATGTCACTAAATACTAATTACTTGATCTTCATTTTAAGTTTTTAAAATAGTTAAGATGTAACATTAAGATTAAATATTACTCTTTTCTTGTAGTAGTTAGAAAATGGCTGCAAGTTCTGCCACTGCCTTGGACTTCAAGGCTTGATGTGTTTGAGAGGACTTGGAAAGCTGCAGATGTTGGTATCGTTTCTTGAAGAGATTTATCGTTTCTGAAGCGGATATGGTTATCCTCTCCCGTGGAGTAGTGAGTTCCCCCACTTAAGTGGAAGTGTTCCCATTGAGCTTTGGCTGCGAGTCAGGACTCTGAGGCTCAGCTTTGTTGGATGGTCTCACTGATTTTCAAAAACGTGGTGTTTATAGCAACCTTTGCAATGATACAGTGATATAAATTTCTAAATACTGACCTAATGTATCTAAATAGTGCTGAAAAGAAAGTAGAGGAGGGGGAAACTGTGTAAATGCCAAGGAAATGGCAACCATGCTGTATTTTAAAGGGGGAAGTAGAGGAGCCTGTTGCATCTTTTTGGTGGTGGTATACAGACAATTCTAGCCTTAAAGAATATCATTATAATAATTGAAGTTAACATTTCCTAAGTACATTTAAACCCCAAATATAATCAAGAATTCACTTGCTTTCATGTCTTAATGTGTTATTTCCTAAATCAAAAAAGGCTGTTGATTTTACTAAGTAGTTCAGAAGTGTGCTACTGCCCGTACAAATATTTCTTAAGCTGATGCTATGTCTTAAGGCGTTCTTATTCAAAATGTCAGAGTTGTGTAGTGCTTGTTATGGAAGAAGTCTAAGATGTGCCATTTGATTTTTCATTTGACTCCTAACAAGCAGTAGATGACCTAACGAATGTTAAAGTTCCTGACTGCTTGTGAAAAATCAAGGTCCCTTTTAAACGTATGTGTAGTGCAACTTAGAGCCCGTTTAAAAATCTGGTCTAGAGTCGGTTATAAGGGAAACGCCACTATTGACGTGTACTGTCCTTCCTGTGGAATTCAAATTAAATCTCCATCTAACTGAGTGTGTTTTTCCTTGCAGGTGGAGACCTCTCGTCTACCATGGCTTCAAGGCTTGTTCCAAAAGTAAGTTTCTAGTAAAACACCCGTGCATTTTCGGTGTATGTTGAAAGCCCAGCATTACAAAAGAGTTCATGTAACAGTTTGTCTTCTCCCCAGCGTCCAGCAGTCAGTATTAAGAATCCAGTTGACAAGATTGATGCTGCATTGTAAATCTCTGTAGCTCTGTCATGGTTGGTAACAGGCATCAGTGGACCTTTCCCCATCACACATCTATCTGCTACAGAGCATAAACTACAGGGTAATGCTACATTTTCAGTTAAAATTTAGCTGTTTGCTGCCCTTTCCTAATAAATACCTCATTTATTGAAAACAGGCTTAATTTTGAGGCTTGACGCTTCAATGGGATAAATGTTGGGCAGTAAAGTAATAGTATACTAAAATAAGAAAACATGGCTGTTGATCAAGAACAATTTACCTTCCTGAAACAAAGGTATCAACACATTTCTAGTCAATAACCATATTTTTCAAATAATTAAAATTAACTTTGAAGATGTAAATACATTTTTCTGCGGAATAACTTTATGTAACGTTACTAATGCTCCTCTAGGAAAACATTTCTAGTACAATCAACCTGGCCTGTCTATTCCTGCTGGCAACTTCTGTCGCTGTTAAAGATGTCTTAATAGTGGCACCTCACGTGGTTTTAGTCTGCTTTATTACCTTTCTAAGACATGTTACTTATTTTGGCCTATTTTATGTCTTCTACCCCTCTGTAGAAGATTTTGTTTCTCTTTACCACAAAAGAAGATTGTTTTTATGTTTAAAATTGGTTGAAGAAACACAAGAAAATAAATTCTTGCTTCACTTTTTTCTGTTAAACAATCATCAATGTATGTGTCTCCCAGTTGCAAATATTTTTTAGCAGGTACCCGGAATAATGGCAGAGAAATATGTGATTATCTTCTGCAGAACCAGGCGTGGTAGGAAGAATCACTAGTTCCCTCTCATTCAGAGCTAGGTGTGATATAGCTGGCAAGTGACATGAAACTAATAATTTATTATCTAACCTTTTCATTTCTCCCACTCTCACTTCTAGTCGAAAGGTGCAGCATTAGCTGTTAGGGGACTCTTCCTCCCTTGCTATGTGGAAAGGCGCAGGGTTTAAGGTAAAACACCTCAACTCTCGCAGCCTCATCTGCTGTGGGGAGTGGGGCTCTGCCGGGGACTGTGCGGCCACAGCCCGGGCTCCTCTATCTGCTGCTGTTTTCCCCCATTCTGGCTGCATATTAAATATATGTGTAATGTAGCTCATGTTTCCTTAGAATAGTGATCTTTATAGTGTATGATTAGTTTACAGTGACACAATATGCACGTGGCATGTGGTTTTTGCAGAAGTCCATTACCACCGATGCAATGTGCTGAACAGTTTTTAAGCAGGTTGCTGAAAAGCGGTTTCTGAGAGCGGCCAGGCGTGGGCATTCTCCACAGCCCTTGTATTTGCCTCCCTGATTCCGCAGCCGTGTTGCGGTGACCAAAGATGTATGTTGGGTTTGCGTGGAAGGGGCTGAAATGCGGCCGCGGTTATGTGCGTGAGCATACATCAGGACGTCGCTGTACTGGGGAGGTTTTAGGTTTGTGGTGTCCTTACGACAATGTGGCAATTTTTCTGCTTCAGGAGAAATTTAATTCTCAGTGTAATTCTGTTCCTTTCTAGATTTCTTGTAGTTACTAAATTCAGACTGAATAAACAGGTTCTTGTACTAACTGTGATGCTTTGCTCTGTTAATTTAGTGAAATGCTTGTCCATGCTGTCCTGAATCAAACTGAGACTGATAACAATAGGAAAATTTAGATGTGTGTGCCAAGACTATAACCTCGTGTCTGTGTACCAGCCTTTTTGATGCTGGTGTTCTGTGTGCATCTAGTCTCCTTTGTATTTTTAGCGAATTCGTAACTCACAGTTTGCCACTTCATTTGTTTAAAGCTGTTCTACTCACTTCAAAAAAAATTTCAATGGAATTCTTTCCTTGAACACAATTCAGAGTCCTGGTTTGCCTTCAGCTTAAAAAGGAACACTATTAATGGTTTTGTTCATATTGCTTAGATTTATTTTGTTGTTATTCTCTAGCTCCTACTCTTCAGGTATAGCTGTTTTGTATTATAAAGAATGATGGATTATATAGGAAAGTTTCTTTTGAAGCACTCCTGATATTGTGCAATGCACTTGGGGGTCAGCTACACTTGACTGATGCATGATTTAGCCGATGTCCCTGCCACTTTCTGAGATAAAGCTGCTATTTTATCAAAAATGCCAGCAAGTGTGATTTAGAATTTATACACCTCCTTTTTCAAATAATTGTTCTGATTACTTTCTGGCACGGCAATAAAATGATAAAGGTAATTGCACACAAATGTGAGATAGCACCAAAATACAATAAAATTAACCTGAATTAGCTTGACTTGTCGATGAGAAGTATTTATGAAATGTATTTTTGCAATAAGGGAGACTGATATTATAGCTGGAAGGTGAGTTATTGCCTTAATGTAATACTGTTTGAAATTTAAAAAAGAGACTGTTACAGTTGAAGGTGATTGTGCCTTTGAAATTAAGTTGAAGTGATTCTTATAATTGGCAGCAATAATGCATTGTGAAGGTAATATCTTTTATTGTGTTATGCCTAGTTGCATTATCTTTTATTTAGCTGGTCCTGACTTCAGCTCTGCAGAGAACGCAAGAAGGAACAGATCAAGAATTTTGCGAATTTAGGTGGTAAAAAATTTGAAATGTTACCTGACACTAAAGTCATCCTTCTGCTAGCTTTTTTTCTTTTTTAGCCCATTTTCAGTTCCCCTGAACCTCATACCAGTTACTTTTGATTAAACTTTTGTCTCTTTTCCATGTACGAGAGTAGTTGCCGTACATGTACGTACACAGCTGAACTCTGGTAGTGTGCTGCAGCCTCGCTATAGGTATGTATGTGTGTGCACCAGGTGGTAATTTGGGTACTTAGATTTTGTATTTCCACAGTGCCTCAAAGTGTAACCTCTTCCAGAGTGTGTACACACTTTTACAGCGAGCACTTCAGTGGTAATTAAGGAGTAGACCTTAAAATGTTGACTGATATCTTGATTTTTTTATTTTTTGAAGTGAACACTTCTGGAAGATCCAGACAGCTGCGATGACTTGCTAAAACTCCAGCCAGTAACAACTAGATACTAATTTGGGGGACCCTCTAATTCTTAGACTAGGTTCTTCATCTTTGACTCTTCAGCATGGTATTTCTTTCTTTGTTTGGTGACAAATTCCTTAATTATGAGGTAGTGTTTTACTATTGTGAGCTGAACGAAGTGTGCCATAGGGTTGCAGTGGTTGCACAGTGCTTCCAGCTGAAGCTTCTGGCGTATGATTTCCAGTCTAAAAATAAGGGGGAGCTTAGTCCCTTTGTAGGTCAACCCTGAGGTAGGAATGACAGTACACTTCCACATTCCTAGGCAGATACACCAAGCAGTGTGCTTTCCAGGGTGAGTGTTGGGAGATTTACGGGGACCCCCCAACAGCAAGGAACGCACACAGTTGTCTTCTCTGCTAGTGGTGGCATGATTTGATTATTGCAGAAATACCTGGCCCTGCCCTGTCTGCTTTTTCCCCCTGTTCTTGGCACTCCATTTCTTGACCGATTCTGTTCCAATTAATTATCTCTAGGCAGCCCACTGTTCCAAACAAGATATCCTGAAGTAAATGGGTGTCTCTAAGCTTGTCAGGTTGTCTCATGCCTTTTTTTTTTTTCCTGGGCACCAAGATGCATCTGAAAGGTGATGTGACCTGGTCTTGCAACCCTGATGCCAACACCCTGCAATCACTGATTTGTATAGCTTAGTAGCTCTTGTGTTCCAGTGGCATTGTACGCTGCATGTCAACTTCTGACTTGTTTCAAAATGTTCATCTTAGCTCATGCTATCAAATGAGGACCTAAATATTCTACAGTACAGCAGTTTAAACTGCTGCGTGGCCACCGCGGTGGCTGCTGCACTTGCACGGCATCTAAGTTTTGTGTATAAGAGCTGGGGGAAGATAATATAGCTGTTTTTTTGGGTTTGGAGATGTATCAGAGACAATAGGGTATCTGAATTCATGTTAGTCCACTGAGCTCTTGTGTTTTAGTATTTGATATTAGTGTCTCGAATCCAAGCTTGGCATGTGGGCAATAGATGATGTTGGGAAATGCACTTCATGAATGCAGTCTGGAATGCAATAGTAATAACCTACCTGCTCCTTCTAAAGGAGGAAACTTTGTTTTATTACAATTAAAGTATCATCCCTTAAGCAAAATGACGAAGTCTGAGGTAGCCCTGGTAAGTGCACTGGGAATCTGCTGTTTGACAGACCAGGGTTGCCCCTGTCTGCCAAAGCAAGCAACTGAAGACTTAGCCAAAGAGCCAGAGGCTACCACTGCTTGGAAATGCACTTTCATAGCGTGGCATTTCGGGGTCTTTTGATTGCCATCCAAAGAGGATTAGTAGTATAATACGATGGGACAACAGAAACTTGCTTTTGTTGTCTCTGATTGTTTAATAAAGAATTATGTGTTTGCTCTGGTGGAATACTTTTAAAATGCCGTGGAAAGCAAATGTTGCTCTCTGTACGTGAACACGTATCCCTCTGGTTTGTCAGGGGCTTCGGGGAAGTGAACCTTTTGCTAAGTGCAGATGAGGACTGATTGTTTTTTTTAGTGGCTGCTGTGCCAGTGTATATTTGTATATGTTCAATTTAATTCTGTACCTTCACATTTTTTATGGGATTAGTCCTTTGGAAGGTAAAGAAATTGTATCACCCCAAACTAACCCTGGATTTGCTTACAGTCTGTCTGACATTTCCTTTCCTGCCCTAGCCAGCAAATTGAGAGTAGGTTTTGTTTTCACACCCTCTGAAGTTACAGGTTTGGCTTAGCCAGGGTTAGATTCACTTAGAGAAGCATTGAAATATTAGTAGAGTACTGGAGAAGATCCAGGCTGCTGTGTCTCATAATGAGAGCTGAATGTTTTAATTCTTTTAAAATAAGGAATGGCATGCCAGTGGCACAAACACGATGTGCCATCCAGAGGCTGGCCATGTGATGATTGAGCACAGGAATCCAGGCCATCAGTGGTGGTTGAGGAGCAGCATGGTGGGGTTCCTGGGAAGCTGGCTGATGGTCCTCCCATGCTGCAGTGTTTGTGCAGGTAGGAATGCTGCTGTCCCCAAGCTGTGGGGACACAGCTCTGGTGAGACTGCTGTGGGAAGGCATTGGTAGGGGCAACGTTGGCAAACTGTTTTCTGGGGAGTCACTCATATTTTCTTTTGAGTGCTGTGGATGGCAGAAGCAATGCTGTCACTGCTACAGCTCTGCTAGTCACAGCAGTAGTTGTTTGCCAGCAAGGTGCAGAACAGGCTTCTACCAAAGGCTGCGGGAAGATTGGGATCATCTTTACCCCAGGAACTGGCCAGCTTGGCAGCTCTTCATGTGGCACAAGAGAAAATGTGCGGTATACTTCAGTGCAGCTTGTGTTTAAAAGCCTTATCTGGATTACAGTCCTGCTCTTCCGCTGAGGAGGTGTTTATTACTGTTGCAGCAAGGACAAAGATATGTGGACCTGATATATGGGGCTTTATTCTGGCAAGCTGGAAGTTTGCTCTGGATGCTATAGGAAGAAGAAATACCCGCATATAGACGGTTCCTGTGGGATCTATAGGGGGAAGAAGTGGCTTATGTCCAGATGGGTGGTCATCTAGTTCACAAAAGCCTGATGCAATATATAAAGGACTTGTATTTTATAGTGCCAAAAGTATTTTTAAATGTTATTTTACTTGTTAGCAGATTATGTTGACAGAGTTAAATCTGATTAGGTGCCATGATGGTGGTTTTTCTCAAGACTGACTTCTTGAATTTAAGCAACAAATGCAACACCTTTTTTTCTTCCTCAAAATTTAAGTTTTGCCTTAATTTAAAAACTGAAGGGTACTCAGCTTTCCTTGGACTAATAGGTTTCTGTTAGTTTGAGGGGTGCTATGTGTGATGTTCATGTGTAACGTCACAGGAAAGGTTGTTCAGAAACTTCATTATTAAGTAAAGAGCGGTGTTGGCAGGACCCACCCCGCGTGTGTCTGGGTTGGAGGGCGGCAGCAGCCCTCCCTGGCTTTCCGTGAGGCAAGGAAGAGCCCAGCCCTGGGTGCCAGGACACCTTTCTCAGCGTCAGCGGTCCGGCTGAAGATGTCAGACCTCTCGGGACCTGTTTGGATCAGAGCATCCTTACAGCTTTAGAGCTCAAGGTGTTATGTTTAGCTGGAAACCTTCAGATTCTTTTTCAAGAGTAGGAAACAGCTTTTCTGAAAGTTTGTATTTTATCTTTGAAAGAGATTCTTCTTTTTCTTGAAACTGTAGCAGCCACTGTTCATTTGGAAGGTGAAAATATAGACGATTAATCAAGATATTAACCAGAGTAGGCTTTTAGACTTGTGTTTTGATCACATGCATCCTGTGGTTTTTTTCTAGTCCTTACATTTTTCCCTGCTTTAAAACAGAGTGTAAGAAATGGCTTTCTTGTCTAAGACTAGCTGCAGAAGGTTGGAAAATTACCCTCCACACTGAAGTACATGTGCACAAATGCATTACCTTTGCTATTAATATCTTTTCCCGTAATTTTCATGTACAATGGATTGTTTCCTTTTAAACAAACATGTAGAAACCAGTAAAACAAGTACAGGAAGTTTTAAACTATTAAGGAGATGCTGAACTATAGCTGAATGGAAATCTTGGATGAGTGGAGCACTGGCATGTGTCGGCTCACCAGCAGCTGTGCCAAACGGGGGGTGAGACTCGTTAGTCGTCTCTGCAGCCCCAGGCGGGGTGGCAGAAGCTTTCTGCAATTAAAACATTTTTGCAAACAGCATTAGGGATTGTGTTTCTAAATCATAATTTCATGCAGTTGTCTTTACAGTGGTAACAGGAGATGTTAATGACTGGATTTTCTTCTACTCAGCTGTCGCAGCGTGGAACAGCCATAGGGCGGTTTCCAAAACCCCGGCGAAGGGTATGGCTGCAGTGGCAACCATTAGTTGCCCTAATTGCAGTGCTCGCTGCTGCTGTCTGTGTTACATGAGTGATACGCTGACCTTTACACTTCAGAGTAGATGAGGTGTTCGTAAACAGTCAACTCGTCTGTTCCGCTGACCTTGCTGCTGTGGACTTGAGAGACAGACACATCTAACTTCTTATTTCTGATGATGACTCTTTCCCTGATAGTTTTTGCCTTGATGAATACCACTGATGTGATTTGGTAGGGGTTTTGTTATGATAAGGCTGTAAGCTTAGTGAATCAGGAAGAATGACTGTAGCGAGATGACTGAAATGAAGTAGCAAATTGCCAAACCAGTCCAGGTACCTGTGAAGTACTCTCCTTAAATTTAAATCCAATATTTGAAGCTTTCATTGAATTTTAATTCAAAACTTGAATCAATAACAAGCAGGTCTGAGATCATTGCAGTACTCAAAAGAACAACACTTAAGAGTTCAGGACTGGTATTTCTTTCCTGTAATTAGGATGAAGAAGCAACTTCCCTGGCATTTATTGATCATCCTCTCAAACTCAGCAAATGCCTGGTATTGCTTTTTGGCAATCACTGATATTACATGGCATCATGGAAACGGGGCAGGTGCTTGAAGTACAGCTCGTGTGCTAGGTTCCTGATGAACCATTTAGAACGCTGAAGTGGTGAGTCTTTAGGATGTGTTTGTGGAGAATCGGAAGTAAATGAGTAAGTTGGTAGTTGTTGCACCTTGAGTGGGGTGGGCCAGCATCAGCGCTGTCCCAGCGAAACTACCCTCAAACGGCGTTGATCTTCTTGGATAAACACATCCAGAAATGCAGCTTTTTCAGCTAAGAATCCCTCTGGTTTGTGCTACTAACAGGTGTGGTGCTATTGGGGATCCTCTTGGGCAACAGTGCTGACAATTATTTCTAGTGTTTGAAGCCAGTATATATAGTTGCAGCCTAGCCCAATGTTGGAGTAAGAATGCGTGAGAAACCTGGTATGGCTTCTGGGTGGATTCTGTATTTTTAAATAACAGTAGCTTTCATGGTGTGGAAGTAGAGAATTTTCAAATGTGCAAGCGGTGGCTAGACTAGGAATGGGGAAATTGCAACCATTTCTGGGTTTGAGAGATGGCAGTGAAATAGGGGAAAGAATTGTAACGTGCTTTCATCCTGCTGGCTGTATGTACCTTATCAGGTAGCTCAGCAACTAATACTTTCTGTTAAACTGAAAGGATCAAGAGACCCATTTCTTGGAGGCAACTGTGACATCTCACTGGTTAATGCACTTGGATTCTCTTAATTTAAAAAAATAAAATTGCAGTATGTGTGAGGACACATTGGTGCAGGTTTAACAGTTGAATATGTTATTTTTGCCTTGATTCTCAGAAATATTCAAGTAAAAAAAAATCATAACTCGTTCCATACAAGCTCAGCCACATGCTGTAGCCTAATGGAAATACTCTGTTAAACCAGGTGCAGGGGGTGGCAGATGGGGCGATCATATTTTGATATGGCACGGTAGGTTAATGTTGTTGCTAAAGCAGAGTGAAGGAAATGGAAAAGCCTGTAGAGGCAGCTCCAGCAGGCAGGGCTCTGGCCCCTTCCTGGTGGGGTGGGTTCATGTGCTCAGTAGCACTGAAGGGAAAACGTGTGGAAAGGTGACATCTTTAGTCTCTTCGGCCGCAGCCTGCAGGCAGAACTTGTGTTAAGACAATTCCTGATGTCCTGAAGGCTGAACGCTCGTGGTGGGTGCAGACACATCCACCGCGGTACTGCTGGACTCTTCCAGTGGCAATCTGTGGTCTCTGGGGTTTTAGTGCTGTGCACACACACTGTGAGATCTTGAAGAGGAGAACATGGGAGGAGTTGGAAAGCTATGTTCATGAAGGTATCTTGCATTTTTTTCTCCTTTTCGATTCAGTAACAGATCTGGGGATGGTGCTGATGCTTGGGAAATGCTGTGGGGCTTGCTCTCTTGACTTGTCTTTGGGGAAAATACAAACCTTTTGGGACAGCGTGAAGCATGGAAACACTTTGCTATGGATTTCTTGAACCTTGTTGATCCTTGAGATTTCTCTGCACTTCTCTATTTTTCCATTCCCCAGTGTGGATATGAATTGGATTCTAGGATCTCAGAGCAAACTACGTGGAATTTTTGGGGGCAGTTACAGTAGAACATAAAAAATATTTTTGAATTATTTACTGTAATGTGAAAGACTATAAACGGAAATTTAAATAAAATCTCTATTTAATCAAATGGGAGGTATATTTTAGTACTGAAAATCTTGGCTGCAGCAGGGCTGTTAAGCTGAATTACAGTGGAAAGCCTGAGAGGTTAAGATCCTTATATGCAAGTCATCAAGCTAATGCTGGCTTTTGGGTTCACAGCACCTCATTTATGAGATAAAACTCGTTGCTGTTTTGCATCCTTAGCATCTGAACCCTAGGAAAGCAATTTGAGCTGCACATCTCTTTCTTGGTGGTGTTCAGTGGCGTTGATGTGTAATTTAGGAGACCTTCGCCCTCCGCAGGAGTGTGGTGCCACTGAGGCACATGCTGTTGCGAAGTCGTGGGAGCATGCCTGGAAAATGAGGCTCTTCTGCACAGGACATTAACTCATAAATCATGCTAATATTCTTACTGATAAATCTTCCACTGTGAAAACCTTTTGATACTTGTCTGTTATTAATGACAAAAAGGACTTAATTCTGTTGGCTAAAAACAGCCTCCCAGTTTTCTGTAGAGCATTTAGCAGTCAAGTGAGATAGAGACTTTCATACCCTGAACCTACATTTTTATTTCTGTAGCAAGACTCCAGAGGATGGCAGGAGAAGTTTCCTCTCCAAAAGTCCTATTTCTTTTCTTGCTAATTTTGAGATGTTTTGGCACAGATTTGTAGGTATCACAGTAGAAGGAGAAGGAAGGTGGAGCTCATGTAGTACCTGATGAAAATTCCTCAAACCATTCATTTACATAAGCTGGAGAAAAAAGGCAGAAGGCAGTTTAGCTGGATTTATTAGATTTTTGCTTTAAGCTGCCATTCATTTCTAGCTCTCACAGCTTCAACATGAGTGCTACAGAGAAAATAGTGTTGAACAGATAGTGCCTGTATTGAAGGGTGTGGGCAGTAGCAGGTTCTCAGTGCCCACCATTCTACAGTAAATTATGTCTAAACATTTGGTAGCTTCAGCTGACCAAGTTTAAAGGCTGTTTATTTGCATCTGAAAACTGCTGCAATTTAAATCTTGGATAAAATTTCACTTTATTTTGAAATATGTTCCTGCAGGTAGTGCTACCACAATCTTCTCTGGCTCATCTGAGTAGCTGTAGGTAAACAGCGAGAAGCCCAGTAGTACCTGGACAGAGGAGAGCATGCACTGTACATCTGCATGGTGCCCTTTGTCTTTGAGGCTCCCAACCCAATGGCATATGTATGAGGATACATGTCATGCCGTTTCATTCTTTTTATAAAAATAAACCTTCTAAACGTTGCTGCCCAATGGGTATGATAAACAAGACCGAAAACACTAGTTGTACTCACTCAACGTTTTCATCTATAAGGCTTAGCTCACTTGGTGTGAACTCACAGGCTTATTTATAGTTTTCTGTTTCTCACTGCATCCTGTGTTTTGTTATAATGAAAAAGCTGTCCTCATACACTAAGTGGTTATATTCATGGAGTACATGGTATGAGGTTCAGCGCGTCTAGTTTAGGGCTGTCACAAATAAAAATGAAGAATGTGTGCTGGTTTTCCACATATGTACACTTCTATGTTGCTTTTTTATGAAGATTTCTTCCATGGGGTGCTGCTCCAAAACATTCACGCGTGTCTTCTCCTTGAGGAGGGAGAAGGAACGAGGAAAAAAATTGGTTAAAAGGAGAGAGTTTCTTTGTAGCACTAGCAAACACTTGATTATTTAGCAGAAAGCTGATTTGGATTACAGTGAAACCAAAACCACCAGGAACCTGCAGTTCCTCAAGCCCGGCACAGAGCTTCTCAAAGCTGAATAACTGTGCTTGTTGCTGTGTGTCTGTAACTGGGGAATTGTGTAGGTTCTTCCCAAAATCCAGAGGTTGAAGTTTACTTTTACCCTGGTGGGGAAAACTGAGTTTTTAATTTTCTTCACACTGATTGTAGTAGTCACAGATGTGACTTCATGACGCAGCACTTAATAATGGGATTTAAAATGAAATTCGCTCATTTTGAAAAAACAATTATTGTACAGTTGCGAGGAGTGGCCTGCTGTAGGTCATGCATGGATTGTCCTGTCTCCTGATGCACCCTCACCCTGTCATTGTGCTCTTCATTCGGTTTCCCAACTTAATCACTCTGCATTTCACCTAGTGCTTCATTGGGCTTTCAGCTTCATCCCCCTTGCTGTACAGGGACATAGGTGGGGTGGGCGTCAGAGCAGGCGAGAAACCTGAGTCAGTACTGGGGAAAGTCACTTCATGCAGCTGTCTGTGGGAACGGTTGGGTCTGGATATTGCAGTAGCGGGAATTTTTATGTGTAAGGCAAAGCTGCCTGCGCTGAGCAACTCCAAAAACCAAAAAACCTTGTTGGGCTCTCAGTGTAACCAGGATGTTTGTTGGTGGAGTTAGCTGGTGCAGCCTTACAGCTTTTTGGGTTTTTGTTTCATTTTTTGTGCAGTTTCACTCAAAATCAGGTCTTCAGAGCAAAGGTTTTTTTCTGCTGGTCATACAGCACCGATGATGTGGTCTGAACCTGCAGTTTGGTGTCTGCGTGCCTGCAGCAGATGTAGTTAGAATCCCAGACTGGTTTGGGTTGGAAGGGACCTCAAAGCCCGTCTAGTTCCAACCCCCTGCCATGGGCAGGGACACCCCCCAC
>VWZZ01006234.1:88023-138161 GCA_013399095.1 Psophia crepitans | reverse complement strand
GTACTGAAAGGCCGCAATTAGGTCTCCCCGCAGCCTTGTCTCCTCCAGGCTGAACACCCCCAGCTCTCTCAGCCTTTCTTCATAGCAGAGGGGCTCCAGCCCTCGGATCATCTTCGTGGCCTCCTCTGGACTCGCTCCAACACGTCCACATCTTTCTTGTGCTGGTACTTGTGGTGTTCTGTCCTGGTTCTCGCCTAATGATTGTACAAACCAAACTGTAAATACAACTCAGAACATCTGCTGAGTCAGGCCAGGTTTTTAGCCAAGATGAATTTGACAAGTATGTTATTGTTGGTGTTGTACAATATTGAGAAATGCTTGGCATCTGTTTCTGACTACATCCTATCAGTAATTGTAAAACCAGGCTAGTAACAATGGGAATAAAAAAATGTTTCTTTTACTAAGGAATGATTGATTTTTTTCATATATTTTTCCAGCAGACATATTCTGTTTGTGTTCCAGCAGTCATTTGCATAACACTGCTGCTCTGAACCACTGTATGTACTTTGTTGTCACAATAATCCTTTTGAAATCAGTGTCAAAACACATCGGATGTTACCTGGTAAACCAGCCATGATGCTGCTGCTACTGGAGATCTTTAGGAAGGTCACTGTTCTGCCGGTTAACATGTTTCTGGAGACTTTTATTTAGCTGCTGACTTCTTAGGATGGATCACTTTAAGTTGGAATTTTGAAAGTAGAAGCCATAGTTGAGGACACTTGAAATATGTTGTTTTCTTGCTTTTTTTTAAGTTACTTCTGAAAGCTGCTCAAAATATCTTGAGGTGAATGTTCCTTGGTGAAAATGCATGCAATTAAAGAGGAGTTTGTTTTTTATGAACAGGTGAATTCCAAACAGGGAGAAGCTCCGTGCAAGGAGAAACACGCGGTTCTGCTTAGCCCTGTGGGAAAGCTCGAGATATCTGGATGTGAAATAGGCTTACATGAAATAAAACTTCCAAAAATGATGGTGCTGCCAAGTGGGTAAGTTCACGTCCTATTGATTCTGTGTTTGTGTGTGGTAGAGGAAAGATTGCCCAGAGGATCCATGACACGACGACGTGCGCTGGTTTTTACTAGCTGTACTGGGAACACAGTGCTTGCTCCTGCAAGACGCAGAAACAGCTTCCAGTACCTTTAACAACTTGGCAGCTCCAAAATGCATTTCTTTTGCTGCTGTGTCAATAATGTTAGAAAATAAATGTTCTAAAAGAAAAGTATTTTTAATGCAAGTTTTGAAAGTACGTCCAGCCCCCTAATTTTGGACACGCTTGTATATCTGTCACTGAGGATTAAGACCTCCTTGCATCTCTTGCAAATTTTTCAAACCTGTATCTAGAGAGAGATGTGTATGTGTTCCAACAGGCAGAACCAGGACTGAATTGTTGTTTTAATTACTGTACATTCCTTGAGAGCTTTGGTAGGTTTTCCACAGCTGTAATGTCTTCTGGAGTTCAGAACAGATGGATGATGCACATGGCAGTGGAGGTGGTGTCTCAGATATGGGGCTGGTTGAAGAGATCTTGGTACGTTTTACTGTCAAATGTAAGTGCTGTTCAGTCTGCTAAAGTACGTCTGGCCTGGTCAGATCTCTGGTCTGTGCTTTTTCCTTGTTTGTGAGGAAATGCTCAGGGAGATTTTTAGAACGCTGAATTTTTTTCAAAATTGAGATGCAAAATTCCTCTAATCCTACTTATTTAAGGCTGGTCTCTTCAACTGGTTTAGGTAATTAAATCGCAGCCTTTGCCACAGTGTTGCAGCAGAGCTGCTTCTGTCAAAACTCAGGTTTGCTTTCCCTGCGTCCATATTGTCCTCACCTGCTTTTTGCTTCTGAAGTTCTCCGTTGATCTGTGGGGTTTCCCCTTTTCTGTTTTCCTATTTTATTTTCCTTGTAATTTAATGTGTGTAAAATTAATCAGCAATATGAAGCATAATGTGTATTCTGATTGAAATATGATTTTGCCTACAAAAACCCTCAAGCCACTGGATTTGACAGTTTAGCCATCTCCAGTGAAGCAGAAATAAGTACTCAGTTTCTTCATCTGCTAGTTTCAGTGTTGGGTTTCTGCTGATGAGAATCAGAAGTAAAGCAGTACTTAGGATAAGGCCAAAGCTTGCCTTTGCAGAGCGGTGCCTGCCTGAAGAACAGCTAAGCGGACAAGGACTCTTCACCCTTGAGAAAAGGAAATGTCAGTGAGTGGGTGGAAGAATAGTAGGAGAGAAGTCTGTGTGTTCTCGAGGGTGATGAATGAGAAATTGTGTGGTGTCCTCTGTAATGCTAGACATAGAGGGAGTTGCATGAAAATAAAAGCTGAAGAGAAACCAATTGTGAAATTGTGGGTACTTAGAAATACAGGCTCGAAGTGAAGTGGCAGGTTATTGGAAGAAAATAATTACAGACTCTGAATTAGCAGGCGCCAGGAAGGTGGATGGGGAGGTATTGCTACACTGAGGGTGTTGCTGTAGCCCTTCTGGAGAGGGAAGGGCAAGGCTCTGTTTGACTTCTGTACTTTGTGCTGAGGTTTCGAATATTTCTCTTGATGGGTTGTCTTCTCTTCTTGAACAAAGCTTCTAGGGATGGAAGGCGATCTTTCAGGCACACAGACCTGTTCTCCAGGCAGTCCACTTCCTTTTCCTAATTCCTTCATTTTTATCTGATCTTGTTCTTTCCATTTTCTTAGTGGTGAGCTGACTTCAATCCTGGGAGGCCAGGAAATTTTGAGGCTGTAGTGGCATCCTGATAACACTTAAATGAGCAGGTTGCATAATATATATGCAGAAATTGTTATATTAGAGGAACTGTTACTCAAGAGCAGCTCAAAGTTAATGGTAAGCAGAATATTCTTATGATTACTTAAGAACTTAAATCTGAAAGAGTTGAAAGGTGGGACTTCCTTGTGTCTTTACGGATGATAAAGTTCTAAAAATTTTAAAGCCATCTGTAAATGTTTGTGCTGAAGTATAACATTTAATCTCTTCTACTCATCGCTAGTGAATAGTTGTTAAATCCAGCCTCATTATTTTCGACAGAATAAAATAAAAACAAAACAGTGCCCAGCGTTCCTCCTAACTGACTAATAAACACTGTAAGAACATTGGGTAGGAAAAAAAAGCATAAAAAACATAAAAATTGATTTTAATGGACCCCTGTCAGAGGACCATAATGAGTGCAAGTCCAGTAATAAATATTGGTATTCTGCTCCACAGTGCTTGGGACTTTTCATGTAGAATTGCATGTAACAATCAATATAGATTTTAGGGTTTTTAACAACGAAAATAAGTAAACCTTTGAAATATATAAATTCTTAAGACTTGCAATCTGTCAGACAAACCTGCTAGTTGTAGAAGAATCTGATAAGAGCGCCTGGTTAATGGCATAATCGGTTTGTGGAGATCCTGCTCTATTTTACAGCTTGTAAAATGCTGGGCAATTAATCACCGGAGATTACAACCTATTCTGTGATGGCTCTCCTTAAAACTTAAGAACACAGACTATAATGTAGACTAAAAGGAGAAGCAACAAAGTAAAATTCAGTTTTCAGTGTGCTTGAAAGAAATTGATCTATTAATGAGATGAAACTAATTGTAATAACCTAAGGTTATTCAGCTCCTGGCAAAGCTGGCAGGGTTTAAAAGTCAAGACACATCAGAGCAGAATGGCTTCTGTTTGGAGAGGAGGAATTTAGTCAAGCTTTGCAGATGTATGTGTATATGTACACAAAATTTCATGTATAGAAAAGGGGAAATTCAGCGAAACAGTTGTGAAACTTTACATTTACTGACTGATTGAAAAATGGTTAGAGACAATTCTAGTCAGCAAAGTGCAGCGCTGCCTGTTGGCTAACTTAAAACAGTAACTGGGAATCACCTACTGCTGGTGCAGTGTTTCAGCTGGGGATTGACATGTGTATCATTCAGGTTGGCATTGTCAGTTAATAACGCGCTGAAGATGGAGCCAAAACGGTTGATCTCCGTATCAGAATGGCTCTGGGCTAATGAAGCACTTTGAGTTTGCCCATACGCTGTTCGATGGTGGTCGTGGTAGTTGTAACCTCCATAGAGGTGCCCGCTCTGGGCTCACAGGGTGTCCAGAGATCCACATGTTCCTTAGCAAGCTGGTGCTGAAAGAAGCTGCTTTATGGCTGCCAAGTGGGGCAAAACATAGGCTGAAGGTGAAGCTTGATTTTATAAATCTGTCTAACACTTCAGATTCCTAGTTTGCACTTTCACAAATAAAGACCTGAAAGTGTATATATTCTGTATATGTTAGTACTGTATCAGCTATTGTTTTTCTTTCCGCGTATGCAAGTATAACCATGTTGAACAAAACTGATGCTTCTCTTTCCTCCAGTATGCCTGCCTGAAACACTAAGTTTTTAACTGTTTTCTCATGTCCAAAAGAAAACTCACCTTCTTTACTGCTGTTGTACTTCTAGGTGTCTCTAACAGCTTTGAAGTTTCAGAATTAGTTCTATTTATCATTCCACAGTTGGCTGTGGTGTTTTCACCCTGAGGTGTCTCTGTTTTGAGAAGCCTCATCTTACTCCTGAGCTGGTGGGGTAAGTTACCCTCATGGCAAGCAGGGAGTCACACTGGTGCCTTCTGTTAACAGGAACAGAAACCATGCTTGGATTTTCTTGGGCTAAATATTTACAGCAGGAGATACTTTGGAAACATGGGATGTTGACTTGGCAGTTGGGATAGCTGCAGGGAATGGATTTTCCCTGTGTTGCAAAAATCTTAATTCTTTCAGGAATTTCCCATGTTCTCTCGGGAGAATTGTCCCAGGGTTCCCAACTCGTGTGCAGTCAGCACATGGAAGGGTTACCTAGCCTCCACCCTCTAATGTGGGGAAATACAGGGGCAGCTGGAGGGTGCAGTAGTACAACAGCCCTTGGGGGCAACTGAAACCGCTTCCAATGTGCGGTTGGAAAATCCTGTCCCGCTGAGCATGGCGTCATGAACAGTGTGACCTACTGCTACGTACTGGTGAGTGTGCATGTGAAATGAAAGTTAAATTTGCCATCTGATCAGTGAGCACAGATCCCAGGTTACGCTGATACTGATATCCACTGTAGGCCTTAAGGATGCCACCATGAGAAGCTGAGTTTTTTCACTTAAAAGCTTAGCTGAGCTGGCTGTGGTCTGTGACTGCCATCCTTGGACAGGCCCACTGCTGGGGCAAGATGTGGATGATTTGGGGACAACCACCCCCAACTGCTGGGCTCCTGCTCCTCCAGCCCGGGGGGCTGCTGGGGTGAACAGCCAGCTTGAGCTTGCAGAGGACTCTGAGCTCCCACCTCCTGCAGAGACAACGCGTGCAGGAGGTGTGCTGCTCCTGCATAGACTTGGGGAACTGTCAGTTTGTCTGTATGGATGCGAACTTGAATTCCAGAGACTGCGGAGAAGTTGCTGGCGTTCCATGCATGATTGAGAAGTGAGGTTGGGCAGGTTGACTTGCTTTACCACTGCTTGAACGGTCAAAATGTGCATTTTCCTGGTGGCGTAGGAATACCCCAGACTTCCCTTTATGCTGTTTTCAGAGGAGAGATTCTTTTGGAAACAATGTGATCCCATCTGCCCTCTGTATTTCTTGCAGGTTATTTGTAATTTTCTTTAGTGTTTCATTTCCCCACATCTTACTGAGAGAGATCAGAGAAGGAGGAACAAGGAGCCAGTTTGGCCATTCTTGTATTATTAATCTGCCTAAACCTTTTAAGGGTGAATCTGCAGTTCAAGAAGTTCGCCAAGGTTTCAGTCAATCTCTCTCTGCCAGTTTAACATTATCAGAAACTCCCCAGAATCTCAGTTTAAACAGGTTTCCAGTTATTACAGATTCAAAGAAAATCTCAAGTGTGTGAAAAGGCAGTGGATGCAGCGGTGTACGGGAGTCTGATAAGAGCCTAGAACAATAACTTGGAGAGGTGTGAACCACTCCGTTCATCTCTGAGGTATTTAATCATAGCCAGTGATGATGGTTTAAATGTCAACTTTGCTAACTGTTTCATTCCTCATACTGTAAAATTTACTGTGAGTGATATCTCACTTTGATGCCACAAGTGGGAGGCATTTGGGAGAGTGCCACTCCTCCTATTTTTCCAATAAGCATCAGCCAAGGCTAAGAAACGTAGCGGAGCTCAGGGGCATACTAAAATCCAGCTGAAGGAGGGGTAGGTATGTGACTACTCTGCTCAGCTGCTTTGAATAGATTTCTGGTTTACCATGAACATCTGATGTGGCTTATGTGAATAGAGGGTTATTGGTAATGTAGGTTGGGAGAGGTGCTGCTCTTCCCCATTCAGTTCTTCCTTAAAATGATTATGTAACAGCACAGATTCTGTAATTAAAATGGTACAGGGTAAAACCTGAATGAGGCAAGGTACGCATTTGCAGTGAAGAAATTAGTGGTTTTGGGATGATCTCCAAATGCAGAGCGGGAGCTGGGAGGGGAAAGGTGTCCTAGAGACCTGTTTGAAACTTAAGCTACTGGTAACATAGGCTCTGTAGGCTCCTGGGTCTGTCTTGAGGAAAGACATGGTGTATCTGGTGGAACCAAGCCACTGGGTTCTGTTCTGCAGAGCATGGTATTTCCACCACTGAAGATGGGCAACTGTTTACAACCATTACTCTTGGGTAAGTAAAGCTTTGTTGCCACTTATTTTGAAGACTGAGACCGTTGTCCATATGGAGTCATCCTATGGTCCACACGCAGTTCAGATCTTAGAATCATAGAATCTCTAAGGTTGGAAAGGACCTCTGAGATCATCAAGTCCAACCGTCAGCCTAACACCACCATGCCTACTAGATCATGTCCTGGAGTGCCACCTCTAGAAGTTTTTTGAATGTCCAGGGACAATGATTCAACCACCTCTCTGGGCAGTCTGTTCCAACACCTCACTAGAGGTATTGGTATCTTATGGCTAATAACACTTAACTTTAAACATTTCTCCACTCTTTGGAAGATTTTATGTTTGGTTTTGGTTTTTTTAGCTGGTACTGTAGGAGTGTTTGTGTTCTGTAAGGTCGTAGCCTTCTCATAGGGGAAGATGTTAAAACACCACCAACAATCTTGTATATCTTTCTCTACACCTTTTATTTCTAAATATCTGTTAACTTGTGGCACTAAGCTTTCATAAATCTCGTCGTTTTCTGCCGTTTGTCTTACAAACAAAACATGCAGATGATGCTTGTTACTTCAAATTACTTCAACATTCCAGAAAGGTGGTATATTAAAGGGGAAAAAAAAAAAAGAAATATTACCTTCTCTGGTAGAACTGTCTACAAATATCCAGGCATCAATCTTTATTTCAGCAGATTCAATGGATGTGGCAGGAAGAGTTATTATATAGCATAGTCCTCCTTTTATTAAAAATAAACTGGGCTAGGTTTTTTCGTAGTTTCTTGTGGAGACGCTACAGATTGTTTATGCTGCATCAAGATAAGAAAAGTTTTTATTGGAAATAGTGTTTCAAAAACTTAAACAAAATAAACTTTCTACGTGCTTTTAGAGTTCAGACTCTGTCAGAGCCTTACACGCTGTACAGCTGAAATACGTGGTTTCATCTGGTTTTAGAAATGGTTTGCAGGATGAGTTTTACTGTCAGGATGGTGAATTTTATTTTGCATGATTGGCAAAGCCCACATTCCTCTCACTTAAACTGAAGTGACTCTCGAGCAACTCCACTGTAATCAATACTATACTTCAGATGTGTAATTTTTCCTGACAGCGCTGCTGCGTTTCTATTCACTTGTCAAAGACAGTATTACAGGATTCAAATAGGAATGGGTTTTGCAAGTCGTCATGGTTGTGTTTTTGTCCATAAATCTAGCTGGAGAAGCCCTTGAGGGCTCTATGTAGGAAAAAATAAAATCAAGAGCCAGGTTTCTATTGCGCACTTGTTCACGGTAATAATGTGATGGTTTAAAATCTTCAATGTAAACATGGACAATGCCACGTCAAAACACTGGAAGACCTATTTCCGTCTGCAGAAGCACAAACAGTTTTGCTGTGTGTGAACCTCGATGGTTGGCCAAGACTTCTAAAGCAGGAAATGCTACAACAACCCAGCAATCACATTTTACAGGGATGATATTTTAAAATGGCAAAAATAACAACAAAGTGTATTAGATAATATAACTTGTGCAGACACCCACTTGAAAATGCCGCAAATATGATGGGTTTATTTCTAGCGCAGAAGATATAGAGCTGTAATAGTGCTGAAAAATCATTTCACCAGAGGAGTGTGAGAATTTGTCTATGCAGCATCATCTCTTCAAGAAATTTCTCAGGAAAGAAACCTTGCCCTGACACCCTGCCCTGTACTACGCCACGGCCGCTATGCCTGGTGTGTCTCTTCAGGCCGTGAGTGGAACCTTTCCATTTCTCATGCCAGAGGTAGATTAATGCAGTGGAGCATTTTTCTATTGCAAATCGTTGCTGTAAAGATGGGAAAATGGGCTGCATAATGACATGGATTATGTTTCTATTATGTATCAGAATTAGTGGGTGTTCTGAAATACTGCAACTCTTCATCCTGGTTTTCTCCCCAGGCTTCTCTAGTCCTCCGGAAAAAATTATCTAGATGCATAAACAGATAATATTGAGAATAACTTAAAGCCAAAGAGCTGGTTTGAGCCCAGACAGAGGGGTATGAGCACAGACGCCTGTCTGGGTGACAGGAACCCTTCTTGCAGCTCCCCTGAAGTGTTAGAGAATTGAGTTACAAAGTGCTTTGCCAAGAAGTGCCCGTGATACCTGCCTGAGGAGTCTCGACCGTGCGAACGCTGCGACCAGAGCACCGCACCGTGTTTGAGCAGTGCCCAGGTTGGGTTTGTCCAGAGTTTGGTGGCTTTGCCCAGCTACAGCCGGAGGTGGTGGCTGCAACAGCTGGTCAGCGTTTGCTCCTTTGGTTCCTGCATCTGCAGTAGAACTCAAAGATCACGCACTACCACTGCTTGTGCTAATTATCGCTGCTCTTCAAATGCCTACCTTAATTCCCTCTAGAGAGAATGTAAGATGTCTAACTCGGTAGGACAAGGCACAATAAATCATCGTGGAGTCCAGAGCCGTGTGGCAATACGTGTCCTTAACGCCCGTGCCGCCGCTGCGGTGGCTCCCCTCTGCTCCCCGACTGCTTTTCAGGTAAACAGCAAATGATCTTCGGAACACCATGCCAGAAAGGAAGGAGTTAAATTCTAAAACCTTATTCTGTGACTGTAAATGCCATTTTTCTTTCTTCACAAATGTAACCTTTTAACATTTATTTTTAGCTTTTACATTAATATATGTAAAAATATTAAAAGCTCTTGTATATTACATTAAAAACTTATGTCAGCTGCCCTGCTTTTTCCTATTTATTAAAACTTTTCAAGCAGTGAAAACATTTTACTTGTTAATGAGGGGAAGAAGGAAAATTAATGACATAGAGCTTGGATCTTCCAAGATGTCTCCTTTTAACCATGCAAAACCAGCTCTTTTTCCCACACTATGGAGTTTAATTTCTGTGTTAGGGTTCAGTAAGCAAATGCAAATAGATTTAATGATTTGCATCAGTAGATCACTTCTCAGTTTAATATCCTCTGATATTTTGGTCAAGGACTTTTTCTTTGGAAGGCTAGTGCTGTTTTGTAGAGTAGAAATATTAATAATGGTGGCATTGTTATGTTCAAGTAAAGCACGGGGAATGTATAACTTATTCAAAAGCAGCTTCTCATATTATCTTCTCACTAGGATCATGCAGTGGAAAAGTTATCCAGGAAAAGAGACTTAAGAAATAATTGTGAATTGCTGATCCTATTAAACATTTAGGCCTGGTTTCCATATCACATTTCATCTTATTCTCGTTTTGTATCGTTTTAAAATTCTGATCAGTGGTGTGAAGCACCCTGGCCCGGGACAGAGCTGTGGCTGCTTTGCTGTAGCTGGTGCTAGATCAGCCAGGAAGGCTGAAGGTTGCAACAGGGCACTGCTGTCTGTCCCAGACCTCAAGCTGCTCCTCAAGGCCTTGAGCTTCTGGTTTTTTCTTTTGCTGTCAGTACCTCAAGGTACGGAGCCATTCCTAGAAACATGGCACCTTAAATTCTGGCTGGTTTCTGGTGGTTAAACCGAAGTGTCTAATTTACGTAGCCTCAAATCCAAGTTATGTTGAAATCTGGGAGCTGTCGATTCACTGGGAGGGACTGAGTGGTCCCACATAATTCTTATAAATGTTTCTACAAGTATTTAAAGTGTATGGTAGGCAGTTAGCAAAAAGCATTAGGGGGTGACTGAGCTCCTCCGTGGTATGGGCATTAGATGCCAGAAATGACTAAGAGTGATGGAGTGAGAATTTGCCTTGAACTGTGGAAGCCACCTTTAAGCAGCTGGAGTCAGAGTCCACATCAGACCCTTGTTCTCATGCAGGACTTCAGCCTCCCTGGTATCTCCTGAACAGGCAACATGGTAGGATTCAAGCTCTCAAGATGCTTTCTGGAGGATATCAAGGACAGTTTTGATATGTGCCTTGCCAGCTGCTGGTCCCTGCCCACAAGGTGGTAAGTGGCAATGGACCCAGGTAAGGAGAAGGCTCTTGCTGCCTCTGTCAGCCCAGCCTGGGGAGAACGGGTTGGACTGGAGCCCTTCTGAGATCTCAGATTGTCCTGGCAGCCTACGATTGCACTAAGACTTCTCGAGGGGAAAAAAACCACACCAAAACCAAGACTGCTCATACAAGGATTGAATTGGAGCTTTGCTTTCAAAGATACATTGTCCCCAAATCCCAGGAGCATTAACATGCAACAGACCAGTTCCTTGATTAAAATTACTTTCTTTTATGGATTTTAAGAAAAGTGTTTTCTATTAAAATGGAATATGAAGCAACATCAACAAGACTGTCAGAATCCAGAGCCGCAGAAGTATCGTGGTCAGATACTGCCTTCAAAGCTGCTAAAGTACATAGCAGACCCCAAACACAGAGTGCAGAAGCACGTTACGGGAGAGCGGTGCCGCGTGCACAACGTGTTTGCACAAGCAGGTAGTTCTGAAGATTGACACCAAGGGGCTTTTTTTGGCTGACGGTAGATCAGTGTGTCTCATGGGAGTTAGTAGAAGGGCAGAAACTGGGAACGATCACTGTCCCCTCTTCTGCTGGCTTGTGTCTGTCGCCTGCCTCGTGTTTTCTGTAATATCTTGATTTGAACAAAATAATAATAAGGACTTTTTCCAACAGCATAATTATTCTGCTTGGTTTTTAATAGTTTATCTCTAGAAATCTCTGGTATATGTTTTATGAACTTCCTTTGCCTAAGTTGAATGTCCTAGGAACAGAGACCACCTTACTGCATCTAGATTTTTTTTTGTTTTTCTTCATTATGGTGTCAGTTCATTTTGATTGTTTGAATGAAATGATAGTTTGGGAGTATTTCTCTTTTGAATCTCTTCCAAATTCACAGCTTGTTTGAGGTGAGCGTAGGGTAGAGGACATGAATTCTTGGTCTGTATTGGTTGCTATTGCAGTTCCTGGAACTGTGCTGGACTTAAGGAAATCACGGAAAGAAGTCAAAGGTAGCTGGTTTTAATTTTGCAGACCTCCTTGCAAATGAGGTGAGAAGCAAATGTCAGTCTAATAGCACTGAGCAGAACTGCATCCTCCTCAGATTCTTGGGGGGAAAAAGCATTAGAAAATATCTGAGTCTTAAATGCATTGTCAGAGGAGTTATCGTCTCTTCACCAGGAAAAAATGCGAACTGCCCCATCTACTCAGTGCCGGGATGGCTTCCTTGGTGTCCCCAGTAGCTGCCTTTACTACGTAGTCCTTAAATCTAACGTTCCCAAATTCCTTGCAACAGTTATTTGTTAAAGGATTAAATGAGAATACTTCCGAAGGTGGATATGTGTAGATAGACCCCTGGCAGCCCATCCTTGCTAGTTCTCAGAGGTTCTGGTTAAGCAGGAGTAAGTTCCCACTGGCTTTTGAAGAATTTAAGGCTGTTTAGTGCGTATAATCCTTCAAGTGATAAATACTCACAATTGCCTCTTTGCTTATTGAAATGAGTGCTTGCTGGTGATAAAAGCTTTTTTCATTGCTCCTGAACTTCTGAGTAAATGTTTTATACCATAGACAGCAAGTGTGTCATCCTGGTGATCAGCTAATCAAATTAGTTTTTGAACAGCTATCGATTTCTTTAGTTAATTTGGACATTTGAGAGGCTTACTGTTGTAGCCTGCTAATACGTAAATTGCCATTCATACTACTAGATTTTTTTAATTGTGTGTTATTTTCTGAAGGAACTTCATAAGAACATAGATTTGTACACGATGCGAAGATTGTCTAGTGTGAAACAGGGCTGTTGCAGAGGACCTCTCTTCTGCTTTTGTGCTAGTTCAGAGGAAGAAGGAATGAGGTGAAGTCAAAATGTACTTCATGTTCCTAGTCAATTGTTTTCTTGCTATTTGTTTGTGTTCTACCTGTTTATTAATGCACGTACGCTTGGTTTTGTCACTCCACAGTTAGGTTTTGCTCGTGTTCAGGTGATGAACATAGTCCCTCTGTGCGTCCTGCTTCTGGCAGTGCTTCACTGGTGTTAGGCCATCTCTAAGGGTGGATGAGTTTGTTGGTTCATGGGTGCAACGGTGCACGTGCATGTGGCACTGCCGCCGATTTAACACGGACGTACACCCATGGATAGCTTTTCTTGGAGATGCTGGGCAGACGCTGCCTGGTTTGGTGTCGGCTTGGCTGCAGTGATGAGGAATGGCATCAAGCACTTACAGAGTTCTAGCTGCAAAAATGGTGACCACTTTCTACTCCTGATGGAAAGCCTCTCCGGAGCTGGAAAAAACAGTCAAAAAGACTAGGTGCTGTCACATTCGTTGAACTAGACAGCTAGACATGTTTCTTGTCACATATGCAGAACCAAGTAGGTAGACTACCTACCTTACAAAAATTTAGGATCCACAGATTGTTTTTATGATGGAGTGTGTGCAATTAGCTTATTTTTGCAGTTTATTTCAGTCATGTGCCCTGTGGTTTAGCTGCGGTGCAGCCCGCTCCACAAGACCAGAGTGCTGCTTTGTCCTGGTGTGACACTGAAATGCTTCTCAAGTCCTCACTTAGCAAGTAGCAGCAAGCTGTTTGTTTTCATCTTGCCTCAGCCAGCCTCTGGCACTGAAGTCACGCCTGTTGAAAGATCTGAAAAGTCTAGGTTAATAAGACAGATGCTTTTATAGTCCTTCACGCTTCGGTAGGAAACATCTACATTTTCCTAAAAATGAAACGAGTTTTGTCACAGATTGCTGTTGAAGTGAATGAGTCTTCCTGAAAGAGTGGCTGTTGGGTTCCTGGGTGCATCAGTCCATAGACTCATAGAATGGTTTGGGTTGGAAGGGACCTCAAAGATCACAGAATCACAAAATATCCAGAGTTGGAAGGGACCCCTAAGGATCATCAAGTCCAGCTCCTGACTCCACGCAGGACCAGCCCAACCAGAGCAGATGGCTGAGAATGTTGGCCAGACACTCCTTGAACTCAGCCCAGCTTGGTGTGTGGTGACCACTGCCCTGGGGAAAAAGATCATCTAGTCCCACCCCCTGCCATGGGCCGGGACACCCCCCACCAGCCCAGGCTGCCCAAAGCCCCATCCAACCTGGCCTTGGGCACTGCCAGGGAGCCAGGGGCAGCCACAGCTTCTCGGGGCACCCTGTGCCAGGCCCTCAGCACCCTCCCAGGGAAGGATTGCTGCCTCCCAGCTCAGCTCCAGCTCCCCTCTTTTAGTTTAAACTCATTCCCCCTTGTCCATGCTAAACATAAAAAGCTGCTCACAGTAGTATGTGTGGCCCTCAGACAGTAGTTGCATTTATTGACGTACAAAGCATTATGGAACTACACCAAGTTTTTGATGGCTGTTGCGTTAGACCTAGAGCTCCTGTGGTACGTGGTGCTACAGTGGACTGATACATAAACTGCAGCTGTGCTGACCAAAAGACAACTTTTAGAAAACCTCTTGTGATCGATAGCTGCACTTAACGGCTTGATGTGTAGACGCCTGGATGTAAGGGAGAAGGAGACTATTTCCTGCCTTCTTTTTTTTAAACTCTTTAGGTTCAATGATCTGACTTGGGAGGAGTTTTTGAAAGTTTAAACACTGTGTGAAACTTGGTCATAAATATAAATCAGCTTATATTAAGGCAATTTGAAATGTAATACCTCAATAATTTGAAAGTAGTCATTCTTCACAGCTCATGAATGTTCTTCACCTCTGAAAATAGTTTGTTCTAATTTTAAATGCTGACATGAACAACTGAAGAATATAGAAAATGTCTTCTGTTTATACCTCTGAAATTCAGAAGTCCAGACTGACCCGATCTCTGGGTCGCACCCTTTCCCTCCCCAGCACAGAGCACCTGAGGCTGGCTCGACTCTCTTCGCCTCTCTCTAATTCTTTGAAAGGGTCTGATTTTCTTTGATTTCCTCTTCTGATGGTGACTGGGACAACTAACCAAGGTGGGTGCGGCCTTTTGTGCGGGTTTGGTGTTTGGTTTTGGAGGCTTTTTTGCGCTTGAAACATTTTGGGAGGGTTTTCTCCTTTTGCTGCTCTGATTCTTTGCTTGTCTGTTAACCCAGATCTCCGTTTCACTGCGCGCCAGCGTTGGCTGCAATTTCTGTTGGTCATGGTTGGGATCACCTATCAACTCCTGTAGGTCAGAAGTTTTCGGTGCGCTGGGTAATATTGCTTGTGACTCTGAGGTTGTCCAGATGCTCTTCATTTATGCAGATATCCTCTGGGTTTTAAGATTTATGTTTCAGTGTGAAACAGAGGATATCCTCAGGGTTGTGATAGCATGTCTCGCTTCCTGTCTGTTCTGGGAAATATGTTTTTTAATTCTTTTTCGTAGAACTTATAGCAATAACAAAAGCAGGCAACAAAAGGGTACAGGAACAAAAAACCATGCATGATATATATGATTTCCAGTGCATGCAGGTAATTTGAAAACGAACAAAGAATCTTTTGTCTGAAATAATGATAAATCACAGTTAAAAAGATGCCAAATGGCCAGAAAACAACCCCCAGGTATAGCGCAGCTGAAGGAAAACAAAAAGTAGTTCGGATATACGTTCTGGATAACCCTTCCTACGTGCTGATAGTGCTGTGTTCTCATCTCGGGTGGGTCAGACTCAGCTTCCCTGTGATGTGGGTCTAGAAGTGTGAATTTTTTTGTAAGCTACAAAATTGCATGTACAGTAAAATTTCGGGCTGTGAAAGCCTAAACAGGCACTTGTCGGGATTTTTATTTTTTTTTTTGTCTAGCATGCTAGGACTAAAAATTCGTTTTCATTTTTTGTTGGACTTTTTGTAACTGGTACTGGAGTGGCAGCCAAGGGCTCCTTCAGGTTGGGTTTCGCAAGCATTTGGATCGCTGAAGGTATTTCTGAATTATATCGGTTAGATTATTGACATTCATTCCAAAAGCTTGCTGCATCTTAATTCTTAGTTTTATAGAAATTTTAAAAGGACTATCAGAATGAGCACACGGTTACTAATCTATTAAATAGTAGCATTGCCAAAATAACAAAATAAATCCTACTGATTGTGACACTTCTGTGTGTTACATTTTTGCTTTGTCTCAGTTCACGTTGTAACTTTGCCTTCGCTCAATACTTTTCTTTCAGGTCTATCACTTTGTTATCAAAAACCTATAATAATTGGGATAATTTATGACCAAGCTAACTCTAATTCACACAACTTCACTACAGGCTCTGTCAGGGTAGCTCTCGCAGAACTGACCGGCCTGCTTTGTTTTGGGGTCCGGAAGAGACATCTGTGTATGATAATTAGGAAATACCTTTTTTTATTCATCCAGCACTTGTAAATTGGGAGTCCTGTCAAGTACTGACTTTCCGGCTTGAGTAAACTTTTCAGCTGGTAAGGTACTGAATTTTTAAAATCGCATCTTCCTAAGTAATATTCCTTCATGCCATTGCTTCTAGCTGAGTAACCCGGCATACGACTGCCTTGTTGATTGAACGGATACCGGTGAGAAGCGCATTCCCCACACCCTTATCGAACAATGCGAGTGGCAGCACCTCTCCATGCGTGGGTGGGCAGCGTTACGTGGTGCAGTGACTTTTGTGTGCACCAGAAATCCCAGAATTAGGTTTCAGCCTATGGAGGAAATCATCAGTTGGGCTTGTTCAGCCTGGAGAAGAGAAGGCTGCCAGGAGACCTTCAAGCCCCTCCCAGTGCCTGCAGGGGCTGCAGGAAAGCTGGAGAGGGGCTGGTTGCAGGGCAGGGGGGGCCAGGCCAAGGGGAAGGGCCTGAAGCTGCAGGAGGGGAGCTGGAGCTGAGCTGGGAGGCAGCAATCCTTCCCTGGGAGGGTGCTGAGGCCCTGGCACAGGGGGCCCCGAGAAGCTGTGGCTGCCCCTGGCTCCCTGGCAGTGCCCAAGGCCAGGGTGGATGGGGCTTTGGGCAGCCTGGGCTGGTGGGCGGTGTCGCTGCCCATGGCAGGGGGTGGCACTGGGTGGGCTGGGAGGTCCCTTCCCACCCAAACCAGTCTGTGATTCTGTCATCAGCTGAATAGAACTAAGGACCTGTTGCAGTGGACCTTTTCAGTAACGATGTTTGTTGTTGTGCAAAGGAGCTGCGTTGGTTAGTTGGGGTTACAAAATACCTTGTATCCTCCCCAAAGAAATGCGTTGCAGCTGATCCCCCCAGTAGCACTGTCAGCTGTATTGTGCTGGATGACCTCGCTGCGTGCACAGGGAGGAGTTGGAGACTGGGGCTTGGAGCTGTGCTGAACCAGGCAGCGATCTTTCCAAGGCTCTGACAGAGTCCTTTTGATAAACGTTATGCGTTTGTATTTGTTCATCTCTGTAAGTAGACGTTGGGAAGAAGGCAATGGCCTTTCTTTGGCAATGCTGATTGAAACCTCCTTTCCCCTCACCCAACACGGGGCAGCTGGTACTGCAGCAGGCCGAGAGCTTAGCACCAGCTTAGATGCTCATCGAGGGCTGCATGCCATGGTCATCCTGGACTGGTTGGGTTTCTCAGCACAGTGGCTCTTTTGTTGTAGCGCTTCAGGATTTTCCTGTTGCTGTTCAGCTTTTGTGATGGCCACTGCTGCCTGGGGTTCGTTCGCTTGTTGGCAACTCTCTTTTTTGTCTTGTCCGTGGTCGTCTTCGTTCGTGGGTCTGGGATAAATATGGAACTGCACTTCTCGTTGCACTTTCATTGTAAATTGCTCCATAAAAATTCTGTCTTTGTAGTTATTGTTTCATCTTTCATACTTGAGGGAATACATTTGCTGTTGTATCTGTCCTGTGCTTATGCATTCCGAGTTGTTTTCCCTTCAGTGTAGGGCCGACAAAGTCCTGAGCAGTCTGTTTATTAAAGCACTCTTTTGAGTTCCTGTACCTTATCCACTTCTTCCTGTTACACAGAGGTGACATCAGAGGTACGGTGTGGGGTTCCAGCTTCCTGGGCGTTCTGTGGCTGTAGTTGCAGGAAAGACACCCAACTGTACCTGACTGTAAGTTTTCATGGAGCGTGAACTGGCTCAGACCCCGATGCCTTGTCCTAAGAATCAGAGGAAGATTTTCGTTTCTCTTCTGTAACTCCGTGCATCTCAGATTTCCTAGCAATTTTTCTCTTGTTCTAACATGCATGTACAACAAGAAAGGGTTCTTGGCTTCTCAGTTCTTTAGTGGGAATTAGCTGGAAGAATTCACGGTGCACAGTTATTCTAGGATAGCAGGCAAAAGAAACATTTGCAGTTACTTGGTGATGCTCTCTCACCCTATTTAGATGTTTTTCTACAGGAGTATATGCAACTCGTGTGCATGTTCTCAGTGTACAAGTGTACATTAAATTGTGAACAAAACTTATGAAAATGTTTCTTATGAAAATGCTGCAGTTTAAACATTTGCTGCTACTTTTTCATAATCAATAGAAAAGTCTTAACTTTGGGCTCTTTACCACTACCTTATGGCGCCTTAGGAGCTAGAAGAAATTTCCGAGAGGAAATTTCTCCTCATCTCCAACCTGAACCTCTCCTGGCACAACTTGCAGCCTTTCCCCCTTGTCCTGTCACTAGTTATCTGTGAGAAGAGGCCGACCCCCAGCTCACCACAACTTCCTTTCAGGTAGTTGTAGAGGGCAATAAGGTCTGCCCTGAGCCTCCTCTTCTCCAGACTAAACAAGCCCAGTTCCTTCAGCCGCTCCTCATAAGACCTGTGCTCCAGCCCCTTCACCAGTTTCGTTGCCCTTCTCTGGACACGCTCCAGGGCCTCGATGTCTTTCTTGTGGTGAGGGGCCCAAAACTGGACACAGTACTCGAGGTGCGGCCTCACCAGGGCTGAGTACAGGGGGACGATCACCTCCCTGCTCCTGCTGGCCACACTATTCCTGATACAGGCCAGGATGCCGTTGGCCTTCTTGGCCCCCTTGGTCACACTGCTGGCTCATGTCCAGGTGAGCATCAACCAACACCCCCAGGTCCTTTTCCTCCACACAGCTTTCCAGCCACCCCGCCCCCAGCCTGTAGTGCTGCCTGGGGTTGTTGTGGCCAAAGTGCAGGACCCGGCACTTTGCCACATTGAACCTCATCCCGTTGGCCTCTGCCCAGCGATCCAACCTGTCCAGGTCCCTCTGCAGAACCATCCTACCCTCCGGCAGATCGACACTTCCCCCCAGCTTGGTGTTGTCTGCAAACTTTCTGAGGGTGCACTCAATTCCCTCATCCAAATCATCCACAAAGATGTTGAAGAGGATGGGCCCCAATACCCATACCAAACGTTTTTGTTCTGGTTCAGGCAAACCCACCCGTCGCTCCCCCGCTGTGATAGCGTAACTGAGAGAGCAAGGGGGTATTTTCTCTTTTGCTGTAGGAGTAAAACTGATTCCACAAAAACAAGTCTTGGTTTTGTGTGGGTTTTATTTCTCAAGCTGCACTTATTAGTGTAATACATGGCTGGAGGAAGGAGCAGGAAAGCTGTTCTGGAAGTGGAGCACGGTCAGTTTATTAGGCTGCATTATAGGGACTGTTTTTCTGCTGAGGAGCCGGACATCTCCCCGAGTTTCGGGTTATGGAACAGTTATATCACAGCCCAGCTGACGTTACGAAAAGTACTGAGCTCTAAGGGGAGGCTGAAATCCATTCCGGTGTCCTCTAGCTTTGTTCTGGAAAACCTCATTTAGGGTGAAATCCTCCTGGCCTCTTTGATTTGCAAGGGTTGAAGCAGTGCAAACGCCGTTCTGTTTGCAAGGCACAGTATTTAGCCATAACGCAGATGCCTTCTGTCGTAATGCCTGTGAACGGACTCCACATGAATGTGAATGAACGCGTAGAGAAAAATTAAGCTGCAGTTTGCTTGTATTATTGCACATTTTACAACAGAATTGCTGCCAGTTGTGTGATGTCTTAAGTGTTTGACATCAGATACAGTGCTGCCAGAGCATGTGTTTTGATCTTCGTGTACCAATAAAAAGTTTTGTGCCTTTATCATCTTAAAATATCTTCAAGGATAGAAAGCTCTCTGTAGCCTGATAGCTTCTGGGTTTAGGAATGTTAATGTATAAAACTGAGGAAAAAGAGTTGATGCCAGTGTTTTTAAAAGACATGAAAGTATAGCCAGTTATGGTAATGAATATCTTTATTGAAGATTGAATCTTTTAAATCAGCCTCATCTTACTCTTTTTTTCTTTTTTCTTTTTTTACCCTTCTTCTCTTCCTGTCACTGAACACATCCCAGGATATTTTGCACTGGTTTTACTCTGGCATCTTCTCAATTCTTTCGTGCCGTTACCTCTTACTAAGCGCCTTTGGACTGCCGTGCTTGGAGGTTCAAGCAGCATTTGTGGCGCTGGCTGCTGTAGAAACGCGGGGGGTTGGCTATGCCGAGGAGCCAGCCCTGAGAAATGAAGCAGCGTTACCACACCTTCGTCACTTGGGGATGCAAAGTGACTTACTACAGGTCACATTAAGGTTGGCTGCCATTCTGCAAATAGCACCCACGTACCAAAACCCCCACTTTCCCCATACATTATGTTCCGGAAGCTACAGGAAAAGTGAGATGATGCACACCAGGAGGCTTTGGACCTTTCTTCCTGGTCTGCTACAGGGTATGGATGGCTGGAGATGTCCCATCGGACACCTTGCCATGCTGCTGAGGACAAGGACAGTGGGAGAATACCAGACTGAGTGTGGAGGAGGCCATGGAGGAGCTGAAATGACGTGTTGGTTCCCAGAGAGAGAAGCAGTGGGATATTGAAATGACAGCGGTGGTATGTCACAACTGTGGTATCACCAGTCCTGGTTTGTGCAGCCATTCGTGATGCAGCTAGGAAGGCTGGATGGCAGGTGATGGTAATCCTCCTGGGAGGAGACATTTGTGGGGTGAGGGGAGCAGGACATCCCAGTGACTGCAGTGGTGTTAGATACTCAAGGGTGGCATCTGGTACTTTGCTCATTCAGCTTTAATGGTTTGGTGTTCTAGGGTAGCAGTAAATTAGCAGTTAATGTCATGCTACATGGTTGTTGCCTTCCCCAAGAAGCTGGATGTTAAACCCCTCAAAGAAACAAGGGTCCTTTGCTTACCTCTGACAAATTTTCAGTGTAGTGACTTCAAAAATGGGGTTCTCTTCCTGGCATCGGTGACTTGCTCAGAATCCTTGTGGTGGCACGTCACAGGACCGTCAGGGTATGGAGATATGCTTGGCCATAGCTACCAGGCTGTGTGGGTGGGCTGTTAGAGTGTCTCCCCACAGATGACCGTGGGTTATGGACAGCTTCACACCATGCATCGTCCATGTCGTCTTGGAGGTTTCAAATGGTGCAGCAGGACAAAAAATCTCTCCTGTACAGTAGGCATTAACTATTTCACGAGGATATCTGAACTTTGAAAGTCTTTCTCTGTATGTACAGCTTTGTACTTGAAAGAGGGTTGAATATTGACCTAATTTGTCTTTTAAAAGGACACAGAGTTTTACTAGAATACTTATGCTATTGAACTAGACAAATGCAGGTACTATTCCTTTGGTAGTCGGTGCAGAAGGTTGATGTGCTATAAGATTTACTGTGCATCACCTTAGCCATCATTCCCATAAGTATTAATTTTAACTCCACTAATAAGAAACTGAACAAAAGTGGAATTATGAGTTCAGTAGTATTCTATGAAAGGTCAGTTGTTAAAAAGGCAGAGCCTGACATTCTGTGAAAAAGGTGCCTTCATTAATCATCCTGATAGGATAGCATAGGATATTCTTGACCAATACCCGCGAACCGCACCGCGTAATGCTTCGGGAAGGGGTGCTTAATTCTTTGTATAAAAACAAGGATTAGGTGAACGGATGCGGAATGACCATTTTTTTTTAGTACTGTAACAGTACTATTTCTCTTTCTCCATTCAAAGCATAGAAAAATGAATGGAGATGTTTTTTATAAGGCATCCTGTCATTATTTTTAAAGTTTGTTGATTTTATAGAAGCATATATAGTTATGGGAATAATATTTAAAAACACAGTTTATAAGAATACAAATGCCGTAATACCAAACACCAATATTAATGTAATTTATAAAATATTTATGACCTCTTAGAAATATTCTCTTATTATATTGTTTAAATGCACAGCTTTGTTTTGCAATAATTCATCTCTGCAAAACTTGAACGATTGCTCCTGTACAAACAGTTTTAATTGCAATGTATAGTGTTTTCCTGTGTAAAATTATTATATTGAATTGTTTGTGGGGTTTTTTTCCATGCCCACTGTAGTGATGGCAATTTTAAAGTTAATACAAATTATATAAATTATTAAATACAGGCCTAGTGGAACATTAATCAGTAGAACATCTTTATTGTGACCGTTCCTGACAGATTATGTTCACCATGATGCCCATTAATGCACCGTGTTGGAAGAGCCGATGTCCATTACAGAATCCCCTTTGTTACTGGTGTCAGGTCTAATTCAGGGCAGCAAATCTCAGCCCAAGTTGAATATGCTTTTGATATTTGGTGGAAAAAATACTGGTTTGGATGCGAGGGGACTCACCTGTTTAATTCTTTCAAAGTTACCAGTCTGTGCGGCGTGTACTGCAAAATGCAAAGTCTGCAATAGTCGTTTTCCTCTTTAATGTCATAATTTTGCATAATGGCTGTTTGTGCTACATTGACTAGGTCCATGGATTGCTTAACATAAGTGATTACATTTTCCTATGATTATAAACTCCCTCCATTAGAAATACTGTACAAAAACTTGTAAATGATTTGTTGTTTAAGCTTTCTACTTCATTAGCTACAATATACACTTTACAAGAGTCATTGTCTAAGAGTTAGTAATATTTGTAATGAGCTGTATAATATGGGCCCTTTTACTAAATTTAAAAACAGATGGTATCTGTTAACAACAGTTTATCATGCAAATTGAACCCTAGCAAGAATTTCTTTCAGTGGTTATGTTGCTGTAGGCCAAATCATAGTGTCTTGTTGGTTCGATGTAATAGCAGAAGGGAATAATTGTTGGTTTAGACAGTTGTGACAGATGCAAACTAATCATGGTCAAAACTCCCCAAGAAGTAAAAATTCGAGCCTTTCTCTGTATTGAGAGAGACAGGCTTTCTCTCATGCCTTTAACACGCGCTGTGATATTTAGTTTCCAAATTTGTTATTTTTGCTCCTCGTTGCGGATATTATAGATACGCAGTTGTGATTTTTCCTCGTTTAAGTTACGAAGCAGCTGTGAATGAGAATTTCCCTTTTGTGAGGACTTGCACGTATTGATCTGAACAAGTGAAAAGATCAGAGGAGGTAATGCACGCATTTTTCTTCCAACTTTGAAAAAGAAAGGCAAATTGGATCATATTGAATCAGCAGTCTTGAAATTATGCTATCAAAAGAATCCTCCTGCACGCTGTATTTGTTGCTAATCCTGCGTGGGGGAAGACTGAAATTGGAGTCCCCTTTTGTAATACAAACCTTTCCCTTCAAACCCTACTAAATTAATGTCTTTTTTTTAACTTGAGACATTCAGAGGGCTCTAAATTCTGCTCTTAGAAGAATACAGTCCTGTATTTCACTGTGTTCTCACTGTATTCCCAATGCCGTTGATGAGCAGTGCCTCTCTGGCCGGCCGCGTGCTTCCCCTGCGAGCCCCGCTGCCCATCGCGTCTACTGGGGAAGAGGCGTTTTGCTGGTCAGCTCCGTGCCCGCTTTCCCGGCGCTGCTGAGCCGGCCTTTGGGGGTCTACGGCTTGTCCACTGGGTCAAATTAATGTTAGGGCAGCTGTTAGTTTGGGAAGGGTTTAAAACTAGGGCCCTTTATCACTAAGACTTTGGTTTAGATTCACCCAAAGCTTGTAATGACTAGAGCTCATTTCTGAGTTATGGTCATTCAGTGGCTTATGTAATAATTTATGGACCAAATTTTCTCATTTGCAGGTGTTCCTGCTAACCAGGGTCTCTGAAAAGGTGTCAGATTCTGCCTAGATTGGTGGAAACTCTTCAACTCCACCATTTAAGATTGTTTGCCCAGGTCAACTGATGGATGCTTCTCTGTGTTTACTCAGCCTCTTGTTCTGTCTCATCTACCTACACTTGTGATTTGTCCAACTTTTGTTGGTTTATGGTGATTCTCAGCCCTTTGTGGTTGGCTTGTGTCATCATGTCCCCTTCCTCCCCTCCTGCCGCTGCGGAAGATGCGAGGTGAGGTGAGGTTGCTGGTTTATTCCAATTGTCCATCAATCAGGTGGCTTCAGGCTCTGGGAGAAGGGATGGTACTTCTAAAACAGCGTCAGTGGAACCGAATGGTTAATTTTGGATGTGACATGTCGCATGAACAACTAGGGCAGTCCCTGCCTCTCGACACGGTCGTTTTGGAAGACATTTCACATCGCTTTGCTTCCCTTGCCCCGTTCGCTGAAACAAACACAAAGGTACGTGTTGCGGTGGATGCTGTTTTCCTCCAGTGCCCCCCAAAACCGGAGGAGCATCTCAGATGCGAAACGGGGGGAGAGGGCCACGCTCCCTCATGTAAAGCCAAGAAACCGGGCAGCCCTATTCAGTGAATAAAAATGGGAAATACATTGAAGTCTAGATGCAGTATCTTTGTAGTAATAAAAGCAGTAGTACAGATTTACTGGTGAAGGAGTTTTAACTGTAATACTGTGGAATAGTAGGTTATTTTGTGTTCAAGAGCTACATTTATCACAAAAATGATGATATACAAATCACTTCCATATCACAAAATGTTCTTGGTCAAAATTGGCTTGAGGCAAGTGATATCTTCGAGTAAACAGTATATGAAGACCATATCTTAAAATGATAGATCACCTAATTTTGTTCTGACAGAGGTTTTTGCCGCAACAAACATCTGTCACTGAAATACCAATTCAGAGATATGGAAGCCAAATTGTGGAGGTTTTCTGGTATTTGTCACTCCTAACTTAAGAACGCTACTGTTAGTTCTGTAGATATTTGAAGATAGTAGGCAGCTTGCGGTTTAAGCACCCTAAAGTATTTAGTTAAGTATTTTAAGAGATGTAAGGGTCTTTAAATGCAGATTAGCGACTTCTGAAGAGCTGCACGTCGATTGGGTGTAGTAAGTGCAAAGCCGAGGTGCGGCTGATGCGGCATAGAAAGCTTAAAACGTAGCTGTTGTTGCACAGTAGAGTTGAAAAATATTTGATGAACCGAGTGCGCTGATAATAACTGTATTTTTAGGACAATCAGTGTAAAATGGTGTGTAGGTTTTGCGTCGAGCCAGGGCTGCCATTTTGTATTTTCAGTACGGAGCTGGCAGAAGCGTAGCTCAACCCTCGGCGAGGGTGTTTGGTGCCGCTTGCTGTTCGGGGGGACGCGTTGTGTCAGGACCGCTGCTGTAGGGCAGTCGGGCGCGATGTGGAGCTCGTTAGGACCTGCAGGAGAGAGGGGAGTCTGTTACTGCAGGGGTCTGAGCACTGAACGCTTCTGATGTCCCCCTTGAAGCCAAATTTCTGACCCTGTTCTACAACCCAATATAAAATAAGCATCAAAATTTGAAATTTTGTCTCAAGCATTTACAGATGTCATTAAGTTTTATTTGGTTGATAGATGCTAGGGGTATAAATGCAGTAAAAATACAAATATCTACTAAAATATATATATAATTCAATGCAGGTAGTTACGTGCGTGTGTGTGTCGTTGGCACCTACCAAACTAAACAGAAGAAAATGCAAATGCGCTGCTGAATTAGTTTTTAAGTCTGGTTTCTGTTGACTTGTGGTAGGAAAATAAAAGTTGGCTGCAAAGTACCAACATTCTGTGATATTTTGCAGACAGGATGAGATGGCAAATACCAGGTCCTCAGAGGAGAAAAGCAGTTACTGGTCGTGTCAGAAATTTTTCCAAGATTATTATTATACATCACGTATTTTTACCTAATTACTTCCAGCACCGTTGCTGTTTCTTTAACCCTCAGTTAACGAGAAGGTCCCTACCAGTGCCATCGCTGAGTTCCCATTTAAATACGTCCCTGCCTTTACAGACCGCCTCGGCCTGGGGAAAAATTCTCCAATATAAACATGGGGTTTTTTTCTTTTTTTTTTTTTCTGTTCCTTCTAAAATGGTGCTGTGATCAAATCTGAAAGATCTGTAGGGGCTTTGTTTGCTCCTCAAACATACATTTGAAATGATTTAAATTTCTCCAAGTAAAGCTGTGTTTTATTTAAATTCCTCTGGCTAAACATGGTGTGGGAAATGGAAGCCCAGTTTGAGTTAGGCAAACTACAGATAATAAACAAGTGAGACCCAGAAGTTGAGTTTTCCTACCTGTGTTACCAGTCCTCATAATTACTTAATGCTTTTTGCTGCATTATTTTATTTGTGTGCTTTAAGAATGTGTCTGCCCTTGTTTGCAGGGGCGTGCTAGTCTGGAATCGCATCGGCAAAGCAGCTCAGAAGATCTTGTGCAAAAAGTAATTATTTTTCTCTCAATTACAGATCACCTAAAGTGTGTTTAGAGGTCATTTTACGTGGCACATGAAGGAAACGCACTGTATATCGCCCTTCAAGAGTATTAAAATTTTAAATTTTTTTGGTGGCAGATGTAAGAGAGATGAGCAAACAACGGGTTTTATTTATTTTTTTCCCCTAGCGTTCCGATCAGCCCCTTAAACTTAATCAACGTTACTGACTGCTTTAATTCGAGTTCCTCTCTCAGGACTTGTTTAATTTGGACCTAACTATTTGTCAGGCGGTTCCTACGCAACACGGAGGAAGACAGCTCGGTCACACCTCAGCTGTACGCGGCCGGGCCGGGCCCGCGCCGGTCGGCGGCTCCGTTGCCCCGCCAGCGGGAGGCAGGGCTGCCGGGGGACGGAGCGGGGTGGACCCGCCGGCCGGGCCCGCGCCTGCGTCCGCGGGAGGGATGGCGATGGAAACCCAGCGGTTGTGTTTTCCTCCCGTTGCCGGGTGAAAAGCGTTGGCCGGTGTCAGAGCAGCAGTTCCCGGTGAAGAATTGGCAATCCTGGGAGCGGGCTGCGCTGCAGCGGCCGCGGGCTCCGGGGAAGGGAGGAACGGGTTAAAGAATTCATAAAAAATGAAGGATCCTAATATTAAAGTGGGGGAAAATGTGGGTGAATGACATATTTTTTACACACCTCAACTGTCAACATTTCTAATCAAATCATCTAGCCTTCTTGCTTCTTAAATGATACAAGCAATATTTCCTGTAATAAACACCCCTAAGTCTAATGAGAGGCCCTAAGGCAACTTCAAATGTATGAATTCATTATAATTGAACAACATAATCTGCAGGGCAAAGATGCCTGCTACCCAGTCTTTTAACTTCGCTCGGCTTGGGTGTTCTATGAAAAATGTTGTACATTTTGTTTACAATGTATTGCTGCTATTTGAAGTATTGTATGTTCCTGTAGTACATAAGATGGGGACGCATAATGGAGGAAAAATCAAGGAGGCAATCTTTCATTTTGTTCTTGTATGAAAAATTCAAAAGACTGAAAACTCACCCAGAGAAATTTTGCAAGCATATTATTTTCCGATGTTTCGATCAATTTGTCTGTCAACCATGCTGAGAGGTGGAAGGGGCCAGCAAAAGCAATTTAGCTTGTGAGGTCCAAAATAGAAATGTTTTAGGAAACCTTGTCACATGTTATTTTTTTATATTAGAACTGCTGTGGTTTTTATTTGCTAGTCATATTATGAAGAGAAATTGGTATCAATCATCTAAATCACCTATGAATATCTGATATAACTATTACTTTTGTGCATATAAATAAGGAAAAAAAAATATTTAAATGAAGCTTTTAAAGCGTAGCAAAACCTTTGGGTAGACAACAGGCTCCCTACTTGGGTTTTCCCATTTAAAAAATATCCCGTGCATCTTAATTGATTGTACCCAAGTGACATCATACTGAATCATCTTGCATATGAACATATTGACCTCTCCCTGGCTTTAATTAAGCTATGATTGCTTTATGATAAGTTTGCTGTGGATTGATAGGTGCGCCAGCCGCTGTTTAAACTCCACGTGCTCAGTGTGTGTACGTGGCGGTGTAAGGTAGCGGGTGTGCAGGGGGGAGATTAATTCTCCCATTCGGGGGCTTCCTATTTGTTTATATGATAAATACTGCTCCTGTCGCTAGCGAACTCCTCTCCGTGCAGCTCCAAACTGCAACCTTATTAGCAAAGAGCAAATTTGGTTCGAAGAAGTGTTGTGGCCCAAAGGGGGACTTCTGTCTGTCTGCCTTCACCCCATCAGCTGCGAGCCCCAGGACGGGCAGAGAGCTAGGGAAGATGGTTTCTGCAGACCCTCCGAAGGCGTACGGTCGGTCAGCGGGAAGCAGAACATCAGTGAGCTTTACCCCAAAGCGAGTCACAGGCTGTGTGCTTCAGACGCCCTTGTTTCAGCAGTGACTCTTTGCAAACTGCAGGAGAAGGAAATGGTGTGGTTGGCTGGAGGGGTTGGGTTGGCCATGAGGGGAGGACGAGGTGGAGAAAATGAGAAAAATACACGTCGTGGGAGAACTGTATTAAGTGAGATGGAGGATCTTAAGGGTTTTGGAAGAAGCAATGGAGATGTATTTGGGTGTGATAGGGTGGCTAGAGGGGGTGAAGAAATGGGGTTTTGTCAATAGTGTTTTAGATGTGTGAGCGAGTGAAACATAAAAAAAAATTTCAGCAGAGTAAGTAGGAGGCAAGTGAAACGTTTCCAGTACTGGAAGTGTGATGGCCTCCTCTTCATCCAGACTCGGCAGTGTCAAAGATGACACTTTATTAGGGAAAAGGGAAAAGATTATTTTTAGAGAGAAGCTGGAGAACTGCAGCAGGAAGCAACAGGAGACCAGGATGCAACATGATTATGTAGTAATTATAACTTTGTGAGATACCGTTACAAAAGTAATAACCAAAATTGTGATGTGGAAGAGCGTACAGAGTGGGGAAGGAGACAGGGAACAGAAACCTAAAGAGTGGGAAAGTGAAAGTGGGGAGCAGGAAGAACAACACGTGGAGATAACTCACGGTGTGATCAGTAGGGAGATGGCAGCTGCAGGCTGTGGGTGCAGGACGCAGGGAAGGATAGACCTTTGAGGGGTGAGGAAATAGAGTTTACTGTATTTCCGAATTAGTATTTTCTTACTGCTGTTTAAATAAATGAACTTGACAGAGTAGGTGTCCTCTGGAGTTCTATCAAATGCTTGGGGAAACGCTATTTTTCTTACTTTTCTAGCATCTACTACGAGGAACAAGTGATGAGTCAGGATTGTCTCTGAACCAGTTGAGGCAGGAGTGTCCCTTACAACTCAGTCCCATTCCTAATGGAAGATACAGTGAGAAATCACTTGGTTTGTCCCTCTCCTTAACGACAAGAACCGCACTGGCTGCCCTCTGGCCCGCTGCCGCCTGCGGCTGTTAGTAGGACAGTACACATGCCAGTGAATGGCTCAGCTTTTCCCATCGTTCTGTATCTCAGATCATCCCGTTGGCCGCTGGCTGTGTATAGCCCTTAATTTCTCAAGCTCCGCAGCTTTCTGATGTTTATATTTCTATCCCTAAATCATTTTTAGCTACCTCTGAAAACTCCTTTAATATCAGTGGTTCTCATGACTACGTGGTATAGATTGCTGAGAAGTCACCCAGTTATTACCCTTACCTTCTGATCAGAGGCTTGTACCGCGAGCTACGGAGGAAACCAGATCGTCTCCTCCTTTCCATGCTTCTTTAGCCCAGTCTTTGATTTTCCCAAGAGGGAAGATTTCTGCTGTTTCCTGTGAGAGGCTCTGTTGTGGCTCAGCAGATCTGTGTCGCTCCTCCACCATTCACCGAAGACGCGTGTAATTCCAGGCTGTGGTGCGTAACTCCATTATACTTACCCAAAGAATGCTCCTTGAGCACTGGAGATGGTGCATCTTGAAAGATAGAAATTGTTTAATTACCACTTTTACCTGCTGTTTGTTAACATACCGTGCTGCCATGCGAAGCTGGTGTGTTTAATTTCCTCTTCAGTCAGGTCTGACAGCTTTGATAATCTTTGCTCAGTAAATTTTAGAAATTGGGATTTTCCAGAAAAGTCAGAAATAAATGGATCACTCCAGACCAAAGTCCCATGCAAGTGGTCAAAAAAGATGTGCTCTATTAGCCAAATACAATGGTCTTTGGGTTTGGAAAGATTAAATTCAAGATGATTTCTTAGGGAGGTTTGTGTAGTTATTTGTGGTTTGTGTCATGGGTAGGGATTTATTGCTGTTCGGATAAATTTATATTCTTCAGAAGAGATAGGCTGTATTTTCCCTATTCCCAACACGCAGACGTGAGTGTTGCAATGGGGAACAGAAATTTTAGTGCTTTTAATATTCTTTGTATTGTGCTTTAGAACAGTTTTGCTTTTTAGTTGAACATTCCTCTAACAAATCAATACGTTTTTCTGTAGACATTCAGTTTTGTAGAACTTGCTTTGCTTTCCTTTGATTTTTTTTTTTGTATGTTTGCACTTCTGGTGTTAGAAATCTCAGCATCTGAGAATTTCAGAGATGGCAAATGGTCTCTAATTTTTTCTGGTAATTAAGCACCAGTTTTTTTCCTACCTGTATGTTAAAGCTCCTGGTGCATCCTGGGAAAGCCCTTTACCCGTTTCGTGTTGTGATGTGGTCAAACTGGTCTTCTGTAAACTTGGCCTGTGAAGGAAGACCAGTACAGTAAGAACTTGGATGGCATAAGGCCTTTGTGGAAAAACTTTTACTTTAAAAAAAAAACCTGCAACCTAAAAAATTAAGTGGTTTGACCATGCTTTTAGGGTTTGCTTTGTAGCGCCTGAATACTAAAGTATGACTCATGTGGGTGAGTATTCGGCCAGTGAAGGTAGTGTCTCTACATACATCTCATAGCTACGCTATGGCTACATAAATACTTTCAGAACTGCATAGTCAATAAAAACAATTTCTTTGATTAACGTTGGCCTCTGAGAACGTGAGAGAGTAGATGTTAGGATGGAAATGTAAAGCTGATGGTTATAGTTATGTAGAAGTGAAGGCACGGGTTTGATTACCACCTTTGCTCTTGTTGGCTTAGGGTGGAATGCAGCTGTGTGCACGGCTGATGACAAAAGTGGTACAGAAATTCAGTTGAGTAGCTCTGAATTTCTAAATCGTTGGGTTCCGGGTGAAGCACTGTATGATTTATCCTTAGCACAGCATTTTACAGGTTGTATTACTGAGTTGGGTTTCTGCTGTAGCATGAGCTCGTTGACTTTTGTCAAGGCCCTCATTTCCTTTCTCCTGGTGTTTCATGCATGCGAGGTGCTAAAATACTGAATGCTTCACGATTTGTAATTGGGGCGTAGACAAGCGTGCTTTTCTGTCTCCACCGCCTGGCGGGAAGGGTGAATTTTTCTGCCCGCTGTTGTAAGAGGAGAGCTCGGTGAAGCTCAAATTTCCGTTTTCTGTGCATGATTTTTTTTAGATTTTGTTTTGTTTTTACAAAATATTGGTTTATTGAGAGATGTGTTACCCTCAATTGACATATTGACATTTCCAGGAACTGTGGTTATTGTTTTGAGAAATACAATCCTACACTGACAGATTCCTATCATTATTTGGAACCGTTGCTGAGGGTTAGTGAGACAAGTCTCATAAATAATGAAAGTGAATCATATTGGGGAGAACAGCAGCGAGAAACGGTGGAGTGTACAGTGCTGACACCGGATAATTTTTGCTCGGCCATGACATCATGCACTGTTAATGTCATACGTTACGGTAGGGACATTGACTTACAGTATTGAAACCCCGTTACATGGTGGTAATTAACTTGGTCGCTAACTACCCATCGGAGTAATTAGCAGCGCAGGGGATAACTAGGCTAACGCCTTCTGCCTCCCTGCCTGCCACCCAGCCTCCCGCGCTGTTTTGCTGGAGCAGCAGACACGAACGCACCGGCCGTGCAAGAAATACACTTGAACGAGGAATCATTTTTTTACATGGCTTCTAGTAACCTAAATTTTTTTTTCACCGTAGTTTCGCAGACTTTATTATTTGACAGCTGGGGAAGAGGTTTCACACTGGACTGCATCTGATTTGCAGTTTTACAGTGAGCAATTGGCAGCGAAGGTAAAAACGAGAAACGAGCCCGGTTCTGGAGGAGTTACATAAGGCAAAGGCTCATCAGCCTAACCGCGGCTTGACCTGGTTTTGGGACGCGTTTCTCAAGTTAGCAGAGAGCTCTAATTAACCTCCTGTTAAAATAAGTTAAATCATTTCATTTACTCTGAGCTAACTAATTTCTCCCTGTTGTTATTTCTGGAAGCAGGTAAGTTTAATATCAAATGCCCTTTGCATGCCAGAAATGTGTTTCCATTATTATTTAACCTTATTCCCACAATGATGATGCCCCTGTATGTGCTGTGAAAATGCCAGACTTGAAGAGAGGCTAACATACATTGCCATAATTATTTTAATGAGAGAGAATGGAGAAGACACTTCTCTGCCATCTGTCAACAGAAAGCAGTCATATTGCATGCTCGACTTTATTCACTTATAAATTGTTCTTCAGTACTGAATACTGAATTCTCTATTACTTCTTCTAGGTCAACAGCATTTATAATCTTCCCTGGTTCTCTGTGAAGTCTACAAATTATTACTCCAAAGGCACTCATTAATTTTGTGGTCTTGCATATCTAAAATTGAAACTTCCAGTGCACGCGTTCGCCCTCCTCCGCAGCGTTGTACGCGGTGGGGACAAAAGGGTTGCCAGAAGCACGTGAGCCACTTTTTAACGTGAAAATCCCATAATCAATAAATACTCCAGAAAATGTTGAGGATACTTTAATTTTATTTAATTTCTTTCTCAGGGGGCTTTTATATTTAAAAAAGAAAAATCCATATAATGCAGTTTGCCAGCAGGTGGTTGGAAAACCTGAGGTAAAGGAGGATTGGCAGTTTTTATATTTTTCCATACAATTATTCTCTTGACTGTTTTTACTGTTACTTTAGTGGCAAGGAATTCGTTTCATAGGAAATTACTAAAAGTCAGCAGTTTTATCCACCCACGTCATAGCCGCCTCGGTGATGCTGTGATCTCACCGATGTAAGATTCCAATCATACGACGCTTGACTTTTTAAAATGTGATTTATAAATAGCCAGAACTAAGAGTATAGGGTAACATAGCGTGGCTGTGTTTCATAATGGCCTTCATTCACGTTATCCTTCAGCACTTGCCTGTCTGTAATCTGCTCCGTTTAGTGTGTAGAAATGGCACTGGCCTGTACTACCTGAAAGGGAGTTGTGGTGAGCTGGGGGTCGGCCTCTTCTCGCAGATAACCGGTGACAGGACAAGGGGAAATGGCTGCAAGTTGCACCAGGGGAGGTTCAGGTTGGAGACGAGGAGAAATTTCTTCTCGGAAAGGGTGGTCGGGCATTGGAACGGGTTGCCCAGGGAGGTGGGGGAGTCACCGTCCCTGGGGGTGTTTAAGGACAGGTTGGATGTGGTACTTAGGGACGTGGTTTAGTGGGGAATAGGTGGGGGGGGGGACGGTTGGACTGGATGATCCCTGAGGTCTCTTCCAACCTGAACGATTCTGTGGTTCTATGACTTGCGCTGTGCTTTCGCTCTGCTCCGGGGCATGGGGAACATGCAGGGTTTCCCCTGTTTCAGAGTCCCCTCGTTCACTGTAGTTGCATGGTGGCAGCTATAGGTAAGTCGGAAACAATTTATTGTGAAAAGGCCAAAACTTCCAAATAACATTAAGCGGTACAGCCATCCCCACCTGTATCTGCCTCTTTAATAATCAAGTTGCTGCAGGTCACTGTAACATCTCTCTGCATATTCTTACGAATAACTGATGGGATTCCTTCTCCTCAGTGCTCCTAGATTATTTTTCCTCCTTACAGGATTGCAGCAAGCACTGAACCCCAGTTGGGCACTGGGGGCTCTGACTGCCCGGGAGAGGAGGAGGAAGGAAATGAAATATTTCTGAAAACACTATTTCAGAGGCCTTTCCTTCTTTTCCCATGCTCCTGCTGTTCCTGTTCAGAATGAGACTGTGATGCTTGAAGTGAGCTTGGTTTGCGTTTGGAGACTTTGTGATAATGGTACAGCTCAAAATACCCACCCAGCCGAAGAACAGTTAATATTTATCTGAAGCTTCATGTTACTGTATACAGAATAAAATTATAAAATAAAACAACCCAGGGAAGCTAAAGTTTTACTGGTTTGGGTTTTTAGTAAGTCTACAAAAAGATTTTAAAAGTAGAACTCTGGCAAGGCATGAGCTGCAATATGATGGAAAAGGATTCAAACTTTGTAAAAGATGTTTGGGGAAAATACTCTCGTTTGAAACTGCTTGCTTTTAAGTTTGCCTGTTTAACCAGAGTTTAAAACAAAGCTAAAATATAACTTCAATACAATATAAATCAAAACCATGTATATTCAATTTAATAAATCCAAATTAGCATGAGCTTCTCTGAGCAATCCTGCTGTGTTTTCAGGTGGGTGCTGCACCTTGAAAACCAGGGAATAGTGACACTGGTTATTTTTTTCTTAGCTCTCTGAGTTAGAGATGTGAATCTTTTTCTTACCTTCCCTGCTCAGCCGCTACAAATCAGACTTTTCATAGACTGTGTGATATTAATCTCCATGGGGCGGACACCTCTATGCAGGTGCGATAGCTCTCCCCCTCCTCCAGTTAATTCGTGTTTTAATCTCACTTCCTTTGATTTATTTACTTATGTCATGTGTAATGTGTCTGGCTTCTTGCCCTCGCTCTGCTTTCCCTCCTGTATACATTGGATGCGTTCTTGCCGTTTCATTGTTGTCTTCACCTCTTGCCTTTGTTCCTTGGGACGCGCTTGTTTGATATTATGTTCTCTGGTGATGAATTTCCTGCAGTTTGCTTACTCGTGTTCAACTTGCTGTGTGTTATTACACAAACCGCTTTTGGTGTTCGCTTCGCTTGAAACATAGGAATCAAAATAACGGTGCTTACGATACAGGAAGGTATGGGCTCTGGCATGGCGGTTCTTTATTTTGTGAAATTTCCCTAATCGCATCATCTTCGTAGTGCAGCCTCCTCCCCTCCTGCAGCGGGCCGTCGGGACCTTTACTCACTCTGAGACTAGGAAATTTTGATGGAGGAAAGGGCAAAAGGAGACTTAATAAAAGGAGACTTCGTGGACTTTGTCACTAAACAGCAAAATGCGTAGTGCTTTTGGCAGAGTTGAGATGTTTAGGCAGGTAAAGGTGTGTGCGGTTACGTTAGATGCGCAGTAACCCTGTGCTGTAGGCAGTGAAACACTCATGGTGCTGCTGAGGATCAAAAAGGTGTTTGGGGGGTATGGATGGGCTGTAATGTAATCATCTGCCACGGAGCTTGTCTTGTCCTGTTCCTAAAGTGTTTGGCAGTGACAGCAGTCTGGAGGGACACCAGGTCGAGGGGAACACACATCTGAAATACACAGACTCTTTGGAGTGGGTCCAGAGGTGGCCACTGAGGTGATCCGAGGGCTGGAGCACCTCTGCTATGAAGACAGGCTGAGGGAGTTGGGCTTGTTCAGCCTGGAGAAGAGAAGGCCCTGGGGAGACCTAATTGCAGCCTTCTGGTACCTAAAGGGGCGCCAGGAAAGCTGGAGAGGGGCTGGTTGCAGGGCAGGGGGGGCCAGGCCAAGGGGAAGGGCCTGAAGCTGCAGGAGGGGAGCTGGAGCTGAGCTGGGAGGCAGCAATCCTTCCCTGGGAGGGTGCTGAGGCCCTGGCACAGGGTGCCCCGAGAAGCTGTGGCTGCCCCTGGCTCCCTGGCAGTGCCCAAGGCCAGGTTGGATGGGGCTTTGGGCAGCCTGGGCTGGTGGGGGGTGTCCCTGCCCATGGCAGGGAGGGACACTGGGTGGACTTTGAGGTCCCTATCCACCCAAACCATTCTGGGATTCTTCAAAACGTTTGATGACATCTTACATGAAAGCTTAATGAAAGGCAATTTCAGAACTTTTTAACATGACTTAACCTAGGATGAAGAAGTTCCTGTGTTTAATACGCAGAGTAACAAGCAAAACCAGAGCTGCTGTAGGTGGATTCACTTAGCTATTAGCTGAAGATGGAATACAGTCATGTCAGTTCTCCAGCAGCAAAGACAAAGCTGTGAAATACCAAGTACGTACAGTTTCGTAGGCACGTACCATGTCTCTCTGTCTTCTTTTGACTTGAAGTGGACCTGTAATCTTCAGCTAAGCAAAGGTGGTTTGGGGTTTCCATCTACAAAGCTGAAAAACACTTGTCAAGTTTACCCGAGTGCATGCAGACAAAAACTGTTTCTAAAGAAATTTCAGAAAAAGGGCTCTCGGCTGTGCAGAGATGGCTTGTTACGGAACGTACGCAACGCCTGCGGTTTGGGTTTCTTGATTCACACTGGGACATGGGGCAGTGGCTGGCAATGCTGGGTTTAGTTTCTATCGCATGAGTTAAACCATCAGTTACAAGCAGTGTGGGTGTTCTGGCAGTAGGTCAGTGTGTGCTCTGTCAAGGAGACCAAATGCAATCGCTGTGGACAGCAGCGGCTTTTTGTAACTTCCCCGTTGCCGAGTGAGATACTAGTTCTGCAAGAAAAATACCAAAATGGTTTATTTTCAGATGAAGCTTACTGGTAGAAGAGGCCTCTCAGTAACTGTTATCTCTTTCTGAATTATGCTTTGAATAATTTAGATGAGCTTGGTTGTCTTAAAAAGAAGCCATGAAATAGCAGCATACCTCTGGCTGCTGAACTTCACTGAAGCCTTCCCGGCACCGTGCTGGGCTGGCCAGGCGGCCGTCACGCAGCAGCGCTGAAGGCAGTGATACTAGTTGATTCATGTTTACCATAAGCTAAATATTGTTTTATTTTGTTATCTATACTGCTGTTTGATCAATTTTTTTCTTTAGAAGACTGCCAAGAGGTTAGAAAATAAACAAAAATACCTGTTTAAAGGTTTGGAGAGCGCTGTAGGCTCAGTAAGGAATGGGCAAGCTGTCTCTGAACTGCAGGTTGTTACACGGCTCAACCTTTCTGGAGCGTGGATTAAACCAGTGGTGTTCTGATGCTTTCCACGAACGAGGACGTCCGTGTTCTTTGTGACCCCTCCTGCCCCAGTGCTCCGATCCTTGGGGATGCCCCAGGAGCTGCACTGGAGCTCCAGGTTGCAGTGATTGAGGTGTGAAGGCCTGGGAAACATGGTACCATCGCTTTGGGGGATGTCAGTTAAACACTGGCAGGTTAGCTAGTTACCTAATAATTATATACTTTTTAAAATTTGAATCTTAAGGAAATATTTCAGATCATTTTTCCATGGTCAGTGTGCTGCCCCAGTTCACAGGTTTGGTGGCGCCACGTGATTTTTATTTTTCTAACCCGTCCGAACCCCTCTGCTGCACTGGCCTTCGTTAAATTTCTCCGTGCCCCCTTGCAGGGGGAGATAAGATCTCTGTTTATCATCTAGCCAAATGCCTATCTCATTATTCAAGCTGCACGGCTGAGGTCAAAGATAATATCACATTTTCAGCAATACGGATGATCCAGTATGAATACCAGCTTTTCTAAAGTAAAAGCAAGGTTTGTTTTTTGTAGGGTAAAAAGAGGGAGAAGATAGGAAACTTCAGGTTAATTAGATTATGTAAAGTTACCATCGAGGCTCTTGGTTAGAGCAGAGGTAGAGTCCAGGTTCACGCTGGTTGGGGGTTAAGCGAGATGGAAGTCTCGCCGTGTCCGTCTCTGCGCTGCTGCCAGCCTGTCTGTCTGTCTGTGGGGCCTTCGCTGCCTCATGGGAGGTGGACGTAGAGCAAAACACCACAATAGTTTTTCTTTGTACTGCATAGTTTAATATCTCAGCTAATAGAGGTGGGTGCTGTGATTGTTTTTTCAGTAGGCTTCCATCCCTTTTCCTGCTCCACGGTCCACTCGCATAGATGCTGGTATTGAAGCAACGTTTTTGCCCAGATTCGTCGAGTGGGTTTCGAGTGTAACACCCAACTGTTAAAATTATTGCATCTTTTCCTTCAACACCTTGTCAAATAAAATGTCTCATTACCATGCAAATGGAAATCGTTCCCGTTGCCAGGCAGGCAAAATGTTACCGCACAGATTACAAGTTCTTGAACCACAGCATAATGCCAAACACAACGTTGGGAACAAATACAACTTCTTACATCCGAGCAGGAGTGGGTTTGATGGTCTGTGAGTGAGCAGGAAATGTCAGGCCGAGGCCTGAAATTTTAACAACTTAATTCGCATTGCAGCGCAGTAGTAAGTACGTCTAATAGTATGAAGAAGACGCAGTGGCTGACTGTTCCTGCGTCATAATGTTTGATTAAGGAGGTAGCGGTAGGAATGGCATTTTGTTTCGTTGAAGACCCCAACCTTGTCTGGCACCGGGGCCGCGCGCTGGAGTGAGCAGACGTGGCATGAGTGAGCGAGCCACGTGTTGGCCGTGGGGCTTTCGTGTACCACTCGAACCTGCAAACCACTTGTTTTGTGGGTTCTGCATGAGTATTTGTTGAAAATTTGGGCCTTGGGATCATGGGCCCATATTCCTGTTCAGAGATCACTTATAGTTCAGAAAAACATTTGTGCACGTTTCAGAAAACCGCTTAGTGCAATGACCTGAACCACGGGCTCGCTCCGGAGTTTGTAGTAAAGTCAGATATTTGCCGTAATACCTAATTCAGAGTAATTCATTGGCAATGTGGGGGCCAGTCGCTTGTTTCGGCAGTATAACCCCTTCTTTGGACAAAAGCTTGAATTATTTCCAAAACCTCAACCACCATTTTTTTAATTTATTGCTGTTTATTCTTTTTAGGAAAAATCATTTTACATGCAAACAATTAGCAGTTCTTCTGCTGGTGTCTAGTCTTTAATGTAAATATTTTAGTTGTCTGTCTTTGCTGTTCAAAACACTAGAAATGGGTAATTCATCCAAAATAAATATGCAATTTTGAAGCTGATTTTCAAGCAGATGACTGTGAGGAGGTACTGGAAACAAGCCAGTGGCTTCTCATCTTGTAGTTCCCAGAATTAATTTCCTCAGAAGTGCGAAAGGCTACAATGCAAAATTAATTCAATCCACACTAAATGTTTGCATTTGCCAGTCGTGCTCCATTCTTTCTAGAAACCTTCACCCCGTATTTTCTGTGATTGTTTCCATGTCTTCCTACAGCAGAAAAACAAAACCAAAAATTCCTATATCTTTAAAAAAGCTGGTTTCCAAGGCTTGATGGCGCCTCTCCTTTCTTTGGAACACGGAAATTTTCTTTTCAGACAGCTTGTCCAAGAAACATTTTTGTCTGTATGTTGGGTTTTCTTAGAAACCAGCCGTTCCATCCCAGAGCATCTCCCCTATGTGCTGTTCCAACCCGTTCGTTAGGGAGATGGCTTCATCTAATTACAGTACACCTCAGGGTTGCTTCCTAAAAAGGGCAGATGGGATTTCAGGTATCTCAGGTCCTATGTTGCGAGGTCAATTTTATGTATATATGTAAAAGACAATACCTGATTAAAGGGAGAAAAAAAACACCCTAACACCGGAAGTTAGGGAAGGGAAAACATGGCCCAAAATCTTCTGTCCCACTCTGATGAGGCGGGCTTTTTTAAATGCTTACTATTTCTATAAAATCAAATGTATTTTAAATTATTATCAGAATATCTTCAACTGCGAGCACAGGTTTGAGATGTATAATACAACTTCATTCCTGATAAAACTTCTCTGCTAAGCTGCATTAAACTAGCAGATTTTATTGGGAAAGAATTGGCTAAATGGGTGGGATTTCTTCAGCTGTAAATACGTGACCAGAGAGAGCATTTTGTATTTTTTGAGAATCCTCTTTGTGACAAAGTCACAGTTTCAAGTTCTGGATTTGATAACTGTAGATATTAATATGGGTTAGAAAGTCAGAAATCGCCGTGAGAGCCTTGTCCTCTTGAATCCCCAGTGCCAGAATATTTTTCTGGGAAGCAAAATTGCCTTTTTCATGAAAGAGTCAGAGTGTCACCAACTATGGATGAGTGCTATGAGTTGTCTCATGAGACTGTTTCATGGAATTTTTATTCTTGCCTCCAAACTGTGGCACAGTTCCCTCTTCACCTCTCAAATTGAATGAAATAAGAAGCTTTCTGTCTTAACATTTCAAAATCCTCCAACACTTCCAGTCCCTCTTTGTCAGGCACACTTGGGTATTTTTTTCCTTTTTCTTGACTAAAAATAACTAGAGGCATTATCCTCCCATGTGAGGCTTCTTGACTAAACACTTCACATGGATTTCTGCTCTCCTTGGCTGAGGAACCACCAAGGAACCTTCTGCCCTCCAGAATGCAGAGACCTCAGCGGTTTTCCATAGCACGCACTTGATACCAAATGGCTGAGGGCTGGATTTTACGTGGATTCTTAGACCTACAATTTTCTGTAAAGTGTCTGATTGATAGTTTAACCCCATCTGTATGCCTGAAGGCTGTATTTACTTCCAGTTAATTCCACAGTTGTGTGGTTAATGGTCACTTCGCTCACACGAACTCTGGTCACTTGGTCTGCAGTTTGCTGTTGAGTTTCTTCTTCCTTCTGCTGCACGATACGTTGGCACAGCATGAGATTTGGCAGAGATTCATCTCCTTCGGTGAAGGAGGTGTTTTTAGATAAATAACTGAAATACAGAAATATCTGATACCAGACAAAACCATTTGTTCTCAAATCAAATGACCACGTTCTTGAAGATACAGCTGAGCCCCGTAGCCCTTCTCTGAGCGAGGCATTGAATTAAAGCTTGACTGTCCCAAGAGAATAAAACTCTCTTGCCCCTTAGATCTTTAAGCCACATCTGCTGAGCAGTAAGAACCCTTACGTCTCTGTGTCCAGAACTGTTTTAGTGGCAGAGATTATTCAAATTTATAAACAAGATTTATTTCACAGAAAATCCAGCAATATTCGTATCTCTCTTTAATTAGATGTTGATGCTTGTTTTCATTAAAATGGGCATTCTAGTAATAATGAGAAGATGCAGAAGGCTCCAGAACTCCTCCACAGGCAGGAAGTCCCCTTCAAATGGCCAGGAAATATTTCTTCCCAAAAGCAAGTGCGTAACTTCGAGGACAAGAACAGATGCAGTGGAGGTGAAAGGAGGGGATTTCCAAGTTCAGGGTTTATCAGAGAAGGAGTTACGGATATTGTTTTTTAAAAGAAAGCTGTGCTGGCTGGTGGCAGCATCTGGAGAGGCAGTGCCGGTTGCTCAGAGGTGGGGGCTGCTGCTAATCCTGGTTACTAATATCCCAAGAAACGCTGCTTTTCTTGCGAGCAGCTTGGTCCAAGCCCTGCTCTACGCCCCGTAGTCGCCGGGGCTGGTCAGAACTAACAGAAACATAAGACTCGCATTGTTGGACACCAAAAGTAAAAATAATTTCAAGCTTCCCATGTTCCTCAGACAGATAAACATTGGAAGATAATGCGACGTTGGAATCCGATGGCAACAAAGAAAGAGTGTAAACAAATTTTTTTCCGATATTTGTTAGTGGGAGGAATGCGGAGTGTTCGGCCCCAGCAGGAAGCCCAGCTTTCAAGAATGGGAAATAGGATTTTCTTTCCAGTTCTGTAAGGGCTGTGTGCAGGTACAGAACTGGAAGGCTCCATATCCTGTGCTGCTGTAACGCCAGGTCACAGAGGGAGCGGAATATCTGACGCAGAGAGCAGTGACCCGCTCTGCCTGTCGTCGGTACGCGCGGCTGGGGGGGGGCAGCTGTGCCTGAGGTAGATTTTGATAATTATGCACCTCTGAAAAGTAAAATGCAAGTGTAAACCCAGGCATACTCTTAACTGTAATAGCGTGAAAAACACCGTTCTGAGGAGACAAAAATGCGTGTTGGTGCGTTTTGGACTATTCCCATCTGACCTGCCCAGGCACCAGGAGAGGTGGCAGCATAACCGTAAACAGAGAGGCCGGGGACCGTGAGCCTCTGCTTCACAGGCTGCTCCGAGCGCCGCCGTTGGTATTCACAGAAAAAATTACTGTCAAAACCCCCCACTTTGTAAAGCTCTAATAAATCCACCAGACTGAGCGTCTCTTCCTCGGTATGTTAGATGGAGGCTGTATATTAAATAAAGCACCCAGGATGTGTTGGTTTGCTGTATTTTGAGAAAGTCTGAGATTTAAGCCGTACAGCTCCTTTGTGAACGTGTGTCTATATGTATGTGTGTATATATACTTCTTTTTTCAGACAGCTCTGTCCTTTTTGGGGAGCAGGAGGGGACGTTTATAGACTTAAACTGCGTGGGCACCCTTCAGCGTTGGTAATGCGATTGCTGCATTTTCCCGGTCTGTGCACTTTGTCAGGAGCGTGCGTATTCCGGCGTCAAGTAAGAAAACTTATTTCTTAAATGAAAAAGATCCAATGTTTTCCTGTCACTGTAGGAAGAGTACCAAAATGTGGGGATTAAACCTCAGGACACTTAACTGGGTTCAGTGTCTCTGAATTACATTGAATAATCCAGTCCCAAAACCTTTAACTGCCATAAGAGTTGGAAATAGAGCATTAAAATTTACTGTAGCTATCTGTTTTAAGGAGAAAACTGATCTCTTTTTAGGCTTTGTGAAATAGATTAACCCATAGGTCAGGTTTATCATATGGATTCAGATATATTAGTACAACTTGCCCAAATGTAGAGACTCTGGTTGAAAGTATTTGCATATCTTCAAATCAAGCTATTCTTGGAGGGTGAAAATAGGGGGGGTGGGACGGTCAGGATACAGAAAGGCCTAAAAATTACAGAACCTTCTATTTCTGTAAGGAGGGTTCCTTCAGGAGAGGATCTCACTCACTTTACAACCAGGGAGTAATGCTCTTTGGCATTTCCAAGTGATGTCTTCCCTACCCAGGAGCCATGAACAGACGCAGAGAGTTAACGGGTGCGGCAAAGAATGAGCTGAAAGTATTTTAGAGCTGTCTTTGCTGTGTGCTATCCCTCCGGCTGAAGGTGGTCTCCCAAAAGCTTCTGTATAAACCCTTTACGTTCTTATCATCCCCCTGAGGGGTGGGTTGTCTTTATATACCATTGCTGTTCTCACATGTGGCTTCCTGGATGTATTTTTACCATTTTTATGTGAAAGTGTTTTGAACGTGCAATAATTGTGAAGTCACAACACGTAAACAACTTTTCCCAAAGTAAACTCATTGTCATGTGGGTTAAGGATTGCTATTTCTGGATTTCTGGGCATGATTTAAGTTTACCTCCGCATGGCAATGTTCAGGATTCATCACTGAAAATTATTTTGACTTCCTCTTGCCCTAATCCCGCTAACACAGAAGAGGGGATGCTGTATGCCCAGAGTGTTCCGAGGGCAGTAGCACCGTTCTGCCTGCCATTGAACCTGGAAGTTTAAAGAAACAAACGCTACCTTCCTTCCTACGTTTTCTGGTAGTAGAGGATTTGTGGTATTAGGGGTATAGTTTTCTATTTAAACTTGTGTCCTTGCACAAGGCAAAAGGACAATTCCACCTTTAAAGGTCAGAGCAGTTAACTGGAGTTGTTTTGATTTTAGGAGGTATGTTAGAGCTTCAAAATGAAGGAATACCATAATACTGTTCAGATTAACTACTAAATCTGGTGTTTCCAGTACCTAAGGTTAATCTTTTCTGCCACACCATATGCGTGAGGCCACATATCACAGATAAAGCAGAGGTAGGCTGCTGGTCTAGTCTTACTAAGAACTGGTAATTTGTAAAAGGTAGCGCAGTTGTTGAGCACAAATGATGTATAAGGAAATCAGAACTTTCTAAGAGGCCTGATACCACCTTGCACCGAAGTAGGGAAATGCCAGCCCAGGAAATCTGACAAAAAAATACATCCTCCTTAGGATTCCAGGTAGTCACTTGGAAACCTGGGCGTCCCACCTGATGAAGGCTGACAGCTCTGGTTGTGCCAGGAGCTGCTGAGGTTTTTATAAACATTATTCATTTTTAATACATGTTCTGATCGCCTCAAGTGAAATATCAGAGAATTCACTCACTGGCACTCTTAATTCTCTTCCTGTTAACTACCAGGTAACAGCTTGTTATAAATTTGCTTTTCTGCGTTTTAAATATTCATAAGACTTCAAATCAGGGTAACAAGTAGACAAAGTGTTCCCATCAGCGGGACAAAGCACAGTCCAGGAGATCATGGGATGAGGAGTCTTTAACTCCTCAGGCACCGGTTTGGGGGCAAATGCAGCAAAACAGTTACAAAGATCTGATATTTTTGTGGCATGGGAAGATGGAGGAAAGAAGCTCTTAGACTTTTTTTTTTTTTTCTTTCGTTCTGATACAGTGGTATTGAGTCATGGTACAAAGCTGTAAGATAGAATGAGCGTGAGTGGCTGTGGAGGTGATGATCCACAAACCCCAAGACGAAACAGGAAAATCTGTGAACTGAAAGCAGTGCCCTTCAAGAGGGTTGGGCGATCTCCGATGGGTAGCTGAGTTCTTGCAGGAGGGAGGTTTAAGGCAAAACTGCTAAAATCTGTCACTAATCAAAGGGAAGTTTCAGCATAGGGCAAAGGAAGAAGATGGGTGAAACCTGCATGGCTGCATCACAAGCTGGACATTCAAAAACCCTAAGCACAAGACAGACGAGAGAACAAGGGCAGCTCACTTCAAAGGAAAGAGTATGAAAGGAGTAGTAGCAGTGTACAAGGACAAAATAAGGAGGTAAGGCACAAAATAAGATGGAACTAGCAAGAGACATACAGAAATCGATCAGTAAGTACATTAGTAATAAGAGGAAGACCAAGTAAAGTGTTTGGTCTGCTACTTGAGGGAAGCAGGGAGCTATTAGCAAATGAGACTGAAGTGTTCAATGACTTTTTGCATTTGTTTTCAATTAAAAAAAATCAAAAGTGAGCAGATGGTTAGCACAATTAATACCAGCAGAAAATGGGTAAGATCTCAGCCTAGGAGATCTACTGTTAAGAGTCCTGCCTGTTTTAAAAGGCCTGATGATTTTAATCTGAGGATAATTAAGGGACTGGCTAAAGCACTTGTAGTCACACCAGCAGACACTTTTGAAAATTCACGGAGGCTGGGCGAGCTCTCGGATCAAACGGGGAGAAGCACGTAGTCTCTACTGCAGAGGGGTAGGGGGGCCTCGGGTGAAGGATACAATGAATCTAGAAAACGATAGGACTTGGTTTTCTTTTAAATTTTCTTTAGAAATTTATTCTAAATTTTTTATTGCAAACGTTTGGATGGTCACAAGGAAGGGTGCAGCAACCACTGTGGATCTGGAAAATTATGGTTTTATCAATTTAATTTCCACGTATCAGGCTTTTTATGCAACTGAGAAGAGGAAGATGTTTAGATTTTTCGTAAAACTTCAGACACCCTCAGGTGGCATTCTCGCTGCCATCTAGAGAAACGGCTCGAGCTAGCGGTTTCTAAATTTGTAGGTGGCATCGAGGTGGGAGGGAATGGAGGTGTAATACAAGGTGGGGTCAGTGGTTAAAATAATTCTCACACATTGACAAAACAGTTTTAAATAAAGGTGATGCAGCTGAAAATTGTCAAATACTTGGTAAAGGTCTTTATCAAGGCTAATCAGCTTCCCAGTGCAGGGCAGACAGCTCAGAGGCAGCCTCTCAGCAGGAAGGGACATGTGGATGGTCAGTGCGAGTTGACATGTGAGAAGCTGAATGGGTGAGTCGGTGAAGTCCTGCTGTCCTGTCAGTAAGGTGCACTGTCCTGAGCCACGGACAGGGACCGATGGTCAACTGTGTCCAATGGAAAACACAGCAGTAGTGGCTTCAGTGAAAGCTGTGATCGGGTCTAGAAAACGTTATGTATGAAGAGGGGGAAAACATCTGTTGAGATGCTGGTGTGGAAGAGGGCAGAAAGATTTAAATCGGAGCAAGACGGTTCTTGACCAGGAATCACAAAACCTCTGCTGACCTTCTGGAGCAAACTGTCCAAAATCAGCTGGTAAGATCCACATACGTTCCATTCCACATTGGGGTGTCCGCTTTGGTAGAAGGCTTTTCAGAGTGATTTTTTCCAGAGCCTTATTTTTCTGTAATTCTGCAGTTTCTGTGTTTAATTAATAGCTTGGATTAGTGTCTTCTACAGGTTAGTTGGATTTGATTTGTTTTTTATCATTGAGATAACTTCTTTGAACCAAAAATAACACTTTATGATTAGGCCAGAATTATATATTGCATTGAATTTCCTAGCTGTTAAGCTTGCTGCCAGGAAGCTAAAAAGTTTTTAGAAGTATTGAGAGAAAAAAAAAAAAGTAGTCAGACAGTGTAAGAAAACTTGTTTTATGAGATTATAGTGCTAGCAATTACGTAGCATGCACAAATTATGAAATATATCTTGGCATGTAGATAATGTATCTTAAAGTGTCTGGTGTTTAGGTTCATGTAGAGTTCTACTTAAAATTAGAAATGCATATTTTATGGTAGATTACCACGTCCATCACTGCGTAACTAGTTTACTTTCTGGAGTTACTGTGCACAAATATCAGTAGTATATAACGCTGTCGTAAAGTGAAGTGCATAGAAAATGTGCTCCATGTAGAATTACTGCACCTATCGTAAATAAATATGGTGCCTTTCTTTATCATCAGTATTAAAAGCCATATGACTTCTTTATTGTCACGGGAAGAATTTGATATTTAACGCTTTAACAGTCTTCGCCGTGTCTTCGGTTGGGCTGAAGCTGACGATCCAGCCCAAGGATACTTTTCCTTTACCACCACAACGGGGTTCCCCACGTGTGAAGTCTTGAGTCAGCCCAAAGTTTTAAGAGAGACGCCAAAATGAAATTCTGCTAACCCGCAGTTAAGAAAAGGTTTCATTAAAATTCTAAATACCAGATTAAGGGATTTAATTGGGAAAATATTAGAAATAACTAGCACGTAAGGGTAACAGCAATTTTGATTGTGATGGGGAGTAGTGAGGAAGTCTGTCCATATCTGTGAGGCAATCTAATATTGGTCAGCATCATGGTGTTTGGGAGCCGCTAAGAAATATTCTGCAAAGAGTGATAAACGGCTCATCTGTTACCGCAGGTCCATTTAGTGTCTGCCCTGGGCTAGAAGCCTCCTTCAGTCTCTAGGCTGAACGTGCGAAGGGCGCCGGTGCAGCGAGCATAGGCCTGTCTGCAGGGGTGGGAGCCAGGTGCTCTCTGGGCCTCCTTTTCTGCTTGTTGAAGCAATCTGAAAACTACCCGTTACTGTAATTAGGTTATGCATTTAGAAATGAACTAAGTTGGGTAAACTTCTGCATTGCTTCTCACAAACCTGGCTTGGTTTTCCGGCTGCCTCCTCGTTGGGGTGGCAGCGAGCATCACCTCACCGGGGTGGTAAGGGGCTGGGAGGCTTGGGGATGCTGGTGGCCTTCCTCCCCTGGGAAAACAGTGGCCACTGCCAAAACCACTGCCACAGCTTCGTGGGAAGAACTAAAGTATGAGTACTTTGAGGATACAAAGATAATACCCACACCACAATGTGTCTGTAGATATCAGTCTGGCTTTGGTTAGGCTTCAGAGACAGGTGTCATAGAATCATAGGATCATTAAGGTTGGAAGAGACCTCCAGGATCGTCTAGTCCAACCGTCCCCCCACCACCTACTAACCACTAAACCATGTCCCTAAGTAACACATCCAACCTGTCCTTAAACACCCACAGGGACAGTGACTTCCCCACCTCCCTGGGCAACCCGTTCCAATGCCTGACCATCGAAGTCCCATCAGTAGCCCGTTCTTTGATCCAGCATCACAGTGCCTTATTTATAATTAAATTACTTATACCTTTGTGTCTTTCTGCTAATTTTTACCTTGTTCCAAGCTTGAGGGTTGTTTTTTTCTTATAGCAGAATTTGATCTGCACCATTTCTGCTGTTATCTTTAATCCAAGGAAAAATTTGTGATGTTTGTGTCTAAAATAAGAGATTCTCTCTGTATTGCCAGAGGCTCAAGAGTCTGTACGTGACCTGGTGTACACCCATGCTACAGTACCCCATTCTGTAGTGTAGTTCTCATTTAGTAGTACCACATCATGGAATTACAGAGTGGCTTGAGTTGGAAGGGACCTTAAAACATCATCTGGTTCCCACCCCCTGCCATGGGCAGGGACACCCCCCACCAGCCCAGGCTGCCCAAAGCCCCATCCAACCTGGCCTTGGGCACTGCCAGGGAGCCAGGGGCAGCCACAGCTTCTCGGGGCACCCTGTGCCAGGGCCTCAGCACCCTCCCAGGGAAGGATTGCTGCCTCACATCTCAGCTCCAGCTCCCCTCCTGCAGCTTCAGGCCCTTCCCCTTGGCCTGGCCCCCCCTGCCCTGCAACCAGCCCCTCTCCAGCTTTCCTGCAGCCCCTGCAGGCACTGCCAGGGGCTCCAAGGGCTCCCCACAGCCTTCTCTGCTCCAGGCTGGACAAGCCCAGCTCCCTCAGCCTGTCTCCAGAGCAGAGGGGCTCCAGCCCTCGGATCATCTCCGGGGCCTCCTCTGGACTCGCTCCAGCAGCTCCATGTCTTTCCTGTCCTGGGGGCCCCCGAGCTGGATGCAGTCCAATGCTGCCTCATCTATATACTTAACTGATAGAGATTTTTTTTATGTTTTGTGAAACTAAAAAAGCTGGATAGAAAATTGAATCATCATGACCCCACCAGGCTTAGGCTCATCTTTCCGTGTGTTCAACATGACTTTTGAAGAATTGAAAAAGTCAGCCAGCATCCACTGCATAAGCCCCAGTAACTCCAAGTAGTGCAAACTGGCCTTCAGTGACTTTCAGGTGGCATTTGGTCACGTGTCTGAGGTTATCGACCTGCATCTCCTTCAGAAACAGCTATAATTTTCCCAAAACCTCTCTCTAAACTCCTCACCCCCAAACAAAAAGCCTCCAGATTTACTTAAGAGAGCTCTTTTCCAGAAAACTATGTGGACTAGAAATGGGCTTTCATTCATTTTACTCTGGATATTAAATTTTGGGGGTTTCCCTTCCCCCTTGATGCTTCCCGTAGCTTCTCCGATGGGTTGACAGATGTGAGCAGGCCAGTGCCTTGCAACTGGTTGAAGCTGTGGGAAAGCCTCCCTTGTACAGCTCAGTGTTCGTGTTAGTCAAAGTAAATACAGCCAGATATTTATCGTGGGAATTGAGGCCACGCTTTAAAAAAGCAAGTCGGTTGCTTGCTTTTTTCCCCGCTAAAATGAGATCCAGTACTGTTAGTGCTTTGTATTCTGAAGGACCGGTTTGCTTATGGAGATTCTGAGAAAATCTGGTATTTTCTCTACTGTGATATTCTTCAGATGTTGCTCAGGTTGGTCCACAGTTGTCCATCAAACACTTCTGCGCTGAGATACATTTACGGGTGCCTGTTCTACTCTGCGGCTCTGGTTTTCGGTTGCTGTGACACAGTGCCGATGAACCTGTTCAATACCTGCCCCCCGAAAAGCGAGCCTTAACGCTCCGCATTCCTCTCCTCTCTTGTATTTACGGTGGTGGTGAACCACCTGGTCGGTTGATTTAGGTTGTTAATCCAGGAAAAAAAAAAAAATCAGCCTTGTTTCCTTCCATTTTCCCTAAATTATACAGTTATAATTTGATTTTCTGGTGGCCTATCAAGGCAATGCTGTACTCCTCATATTTTTAAGGAGGAAATGGAGTTTTCTTCTTTCCTTTTTTTCCTTTCTTTCTTTTTTTTTTTTTTTTCCCCTCCAACTTGGCTTAATCTAGTCTAAAATAAGTGAAAGAAATCTCAGGGGGCCACATGAAGAACATATCCTAACATTGTGTATGCTCTTGAAAGAAGTCTTGTTCAAGTCCAAGGTTTCCTGACACTTCACTGCAACACAACTATGTGATACCACGGCACTCGCCGTTTGAGTGGCTGCTGCAGTAAGGGCAGAATCCGGTATTGTCACAGCCGTATATTACAGCCGTGGAAATTCCGTGTAGTTCATTGGTCCGTGACCAACAAAAATCCCCTTGGACTAACAATTAATCAGGCTCTGGTGAGCCTTTGACTAGCAATAGTTGCAGATGTCACCTCATGCAAGGAGTTGAGGCTTGGCCTTGCACTAAAGGGAAAAAAAACCCCTCAAACAACAAAAAAAAGCTTTTTTAAAACTTGATTGCTTGACATTTCGTATAATTTTGAGGCATTACAGATTTCACCGCTAAACATATTACAAGCTTTTTTTATTGTTCTGCAGGTTTCAGTTGAGGTTGGGGCAAGACTAACCAGGTGAAGCGCTGAATCGTCGGTCTAAATAGGTGGTTCGCTTACGTTTCCCCGCGGTTGTGATGGAACTCCCTCTCTGAAATGGAACGTACGCGTCCTGTGCTGCCGCCGCGCGGTCCTCCGACCGGCGTTGGCCTCAGGTTTTCAACAAAGGTTCCCAGCAAGCGCCGTGCCCTCCCTGGGCAGGGTAGTGAACATGGCAAAGAACGGACCAAAGATGGATTATTGGAGAAATCCGGGGGATGAGCAGGGATAGGTTTAAAAGTTAAATTGCCTGTTTTTGATATTTTGGGGGTGCTTTATAACCAAGGCTCTGCTTTTTACGTACGAGCTGCATTGTTTAAAATAGGCACAGTTTGGTTCGGATTATCATTTTGTTAGGTTCCTATTTTACTGTTTCTGTCTAATTAGCATCTTTTACGGAAATCGCGATAAATCGTTATAGGAGATAAGCGTGTAAAATGAACAGTTACTCAGTAT
>VWZZ01006234.1:60523-85523 GCA_013399095.1 Psophia crepitans | reverse complement strand
TTATGCAGGAAGATGTTAAGCTAACCTCAGGAGGCAGATTTTTTTTTTTCTTTTTAAGGAAACTTCTGCAATCAGTGTACGGCATCTTTTCTGTGTGCTGTCCTTGCAAATGCAGGATTTTAATAGCTTCCAAACAGAACCCCGAGAAGGATTTTTAAGCCAGACTTGGTCTAAATTTATCAAATTACCTTTCTTTTAGATGTCGCTTCAATTATAACATGAAGTAATATCATTAAAGGAAACTTATTCTACAATTTATAGGGCTTGATCTTTCATTTTTTTAATGTCAAAATTATTTATTTGGCCTGTTCGGCTCCAGATGTGACTGTTGAGGGCACGTTAATTTATATTCGGTTTCCGTGGGCCCCTGTCCCCATCTGTACATCATTTCTGAATTTCTTTTTCTCCCCGGGGAGTTCACCTATTCATATCAGAGGTTTCATTTGCTGTGTAAACAGAATAAACAGACAATGCAAAAATCCCTACAATACTGTAAAATAATTCTTTTCAACAACATAGTGGATCATGTTTAAAAAAACATTGAGAGGGCGATACGTGCGAGGCAACAATTTCTCTCTTTATTGCACTCCTGAGGGAAGACTCGTCTTAGTACGGCGTGTTTCCTCCAGGTTGGATAAGTTCATTTTTATTAAAAACGTATCTAAAAACTGCATTTTAAGATGATCCGAAAATACGTTGGGTTTTGCCGCGCCGGAGCACCGCGCTGACGCGGGACATCCCGCGTGCTTGGCGATCAAACGCACTTCGAGCCATCCTCGGGCGGAAAGGGAGACAAAAAAAAATTACAGAAGGGAGAGATGATTTTTTTTTTTTTTTTCTTTCTTTGACATTTTGCGAATAAAGAGGGATGCGGGTTATTTATGCCGGGATGTTGCTGCAAAGTCCTTATCTCCATGTGGCACTAAACAAGGATTTGTTGTGGGATTTGAGAGGGCTGTGTAGTGCTTCAGTGTTAAGCACCCAAAACTCTGGGGGACTGGCACTAATTTCCTCTCTCTCGTAAAACAACATAGTATTCATAACAACTCGAGAGGCTTGACATAAGTAATGATGGCATATGCAGGCGAAGATTACCACCCCAACAGTGTAATCAAGGTGCTAGGTACTAATGCAAGTTAAATTGAGACAATAATGCTGAAACTTGCATTGTGGGATTAGGAGAGTACTTGAAATGCTGACATCGGCATCTCCTGGAAGAGCGCCTGTCTTCCTTTCAATTCCTGTTTATACTTAATGACCTCAAAATTTGTATGTCGTTAACACCGTGTACTGAAGTGGGAGAGAACAAGGTTTGGGAGGGAGAAGATTCCCTGCCTTCGTTGACTTTTGTCTCTTCTGGTAATTGGTGGCGTTCCGCGGCGGGCGAGCGCGCGGTGCGTGCGGCGCGGGGCCCTGGGGGCTGCCGGAGAGCGCCGCCGGCGCGGGCAGCGCCGTTCGCATACCCAAAGTCATCGGCGCCTGCGAAATCCTTATTGCCGGAGCACGGCCGATGGAAACGTGAAATAAAGTCGTATTAAAATTTGATGCTCGGATCAATATTGTGGCACCCAGGTAATTAAAGTGGGTTTGTTTATTTGGCTCCTTATAAATAAAAAGGGCTTAATACAGACTAATTACACAGAGCCTTTCGTATACTGTAGGATAATAATGGCGGCAATTTAAAGTGATATTAAATGAGAATTAATAAAGGAATATTGAGTCACTTTGACTGCATTAAGCTGCGTGAAATGATTTCTTATCTCAATTTAACTTTCTGTCCACAGTTTAATGAGTGATAAGCTTGGAATTTTTATAGAGGTAATCTAAAACAATATTTGATTGCAACGTTGAATTAATAACAACAAGCCCTTTTTTCTTGTTTATCAGCACATCAGAAGAGATGCTCCCTCTGCCTTTCACTTTAACGACGGTAATTTGTATAAGACTTCTGCTGGGTGTTCTCCTTAGTGCCGTGTGCTTTCAAACAATGTCCTGACCGTGTTTTGTTTGGTTTGCTAAGCATCGGGGCTCTGTGGGCAGCTGGTACTTGTGCGTAACACGAGGGCTTGGTAACTTACCTACACGGGTCTGAGGAGAGTTAAAAATAGGTAGAAGTCGGCTTCAAGTGAGAACTGAAACCACGTTTAAATCCCGAAATGAAGGTTGTAGTTAATCACGTTCCTCTAAACAGACCCCGGGAGACCTGCGTGGCAGAAGGAGGCATTGCTTCGAATATTCCAAATCTGAAGTGGAGTGACCTAGGTTCACTCTACGAAAACCGTTGTTTCTGCTACCGACTCGTGAAGCGACGTGTGCTGGGTTAAAACCCGTTCCATGGGAGAGGGATCTTCTTGGAGGCGCTTTTCATCTCTGAAGCGGCCAAAATGAAGACGTGAGGTTTGGAAGTGCGAGTCGCCTGTATCTATGCAATGAATGCATTTAAATACATTCCAAATTCGGTCCCTTGCTGCGGGTAGTCGTGTGCCGCTGTGGTGCCGCCTGCCCCACGTCGCAGCCCGTTAGCATCCCTGCCCTCCTCCGGGCTGCGGAGCGATGCGGAAGGTCAGGACCTCACACTGAATGCTTTTTTATATACATATAAAAATATATATATAACAAATTGCCGGTATTGTTCATTAATTTCCGTCTCTGAAATGCCATGTCAAGCCTCCCAAGGAGCTCGCGGTGCCAGTGTCCCCTGGACAGCTTCTCACCATGGTCCAGTGCGAGTTCCTGATGAAATTACAGGTGCAGGGAAATGCAGAATTAGAAATATATCTGATGTTGCAATACTTGTGAAGCTATAGCTTTGTTGATGACAGGACAATTCCGTTTTTGACAGTTTAATTTACTGTTGCCAGTGGACAAGAGCAAAAGGAGAACGTGGGGTTAGCCACCTGCCCCCTCGCACTGTGTTTCACATGCTAGGTTGCAAAATCATGACTCCCTCAACCTGTCGTGCTCAAATGAGAAGGTTTTCAGCTGGGGAAATGGAATACATCAGTGCAGGTAATATTGCCTGACCTCATAAAACAAAAGGAAAAATTGCAGATTCTGACAGCCATTATGAATCTTGTATCAGCATCCAAACGGCTCTGAGCCGAGGTACAGTACATGTTTGTAATAGGAAAAAAAACAGGGTTGCCACATTGACTTGCAATATGGAGCAAAAAATGACTTGTCAGTAATTCGTTCTGGGATGTTAAAGAGGCTGTTGAATTTACTAGTATATACACAGCGAGTGTTTAGCCTGGAGCAGCGTCTGGAAATGGCGTGCTCGCGGAGGTGGTCTGCTCGGCTCGGGCACGGGCTTGGGCGGCGGTGGGAGGGGACGGGGAGCCGCCGCCGGTTGAAGGGCCGCATGTTTCAGGCAGGCTTGCTTCGGGAATCGCGGAGCCTTTTTAATTGCACGTGCCATAGAAGCGCGCGTGCTCTTGCTCTCAAACCAGGTAACTTTGGTTTTGAAAGCCTTTGGACTTCTTCAAAACCCTAAGTGTTACGGTGTCAGCCTGTACAACCGGTTATAACTTTATTTCTATTTAAAGAAGTAATTTTACAGAGTACAGTTGTTCTTTCCAGTTCCGTATTACGTTTTTCATGAGCTCTTAATTTCTTGATTTCTCAAGATTTTCCTTATTTGATACCGTATATTCATACATCTCATTCCTCTTTGGGTTTCCTTGTGATTCTTATTTTATTTTCAGAAAGTTCTGAAAATGAGCATTATCAGAGTGATTTCGTAAGCCAAGTAAACGAAGGATGGAGTCAGTCATTAGACACATCTATTTCCGTACTTGGACTGCCTGGAGTTTCTTGCAGACTTTCGCTGGTTGGGCTGCATGTGATAATAGGGCAGTTCTGGGAAAAGTCTGTTAATCAGATTAGTTTAATATGCTTTCAGTAAGTATTTTTAAGTTTGAAATTCCTCTTCAGACTTTTTTATTAGACTTTCTGCGTTAAAGACTTCTTGCTGCCGTTTCAAAGAGGCAAAGGCGGTGACTCCACTTCTCTGGTGGTGGGTTTTCCATCCTGCCCAGGTAAAGGTGCTGCGTCCCCTGCCCTCGGAGGAAGACTGTTCCCTTCCACGTTGTCAGTGCTGTACAGAACCACTTAGAATTTACAGTTCTCAGCGGATGAAAAGACAAACAATAAGCTTTCATCTTTTGCATCTTCTCCTCTTCCAAGTTTCCTTTTTTTTGGGGGGGTGTAGCTTTGGTGCTCAGTCTCGCTGCATAGACTGTGCCGGACTGCACAGTAGCTTCATCTCGGGCTGGATGATGGAGAGCTTTGCTAAGACTTTCTTTGACTCTTTGGGGAATAAAAGCTCCTTTTGCCTCGGCTAATTGGGCCGGTGTATGTGTGGGCAGGTTATCCTCTCATGCCGGCCGCCGCGGTGATATTTACCCACCTCCCCTCCTCGGGTGGAACCTCGCACACTCCACCGCGCTCTCGGCTGCTTTGTGTTTGCTGGAACTGGAGTGCACTTGAATTAAATGGCAGCTCATGAATACGACGAGAGCATCGGGATGCTGAAGGGAAACGAAGCAGGTGAGGCACGCAGGTCCATGGCACGTGGCGCCTGTGACCCGCCTGGAGCTGGGCATCTCCGTGTCCTCCTGCACTAAACCAGCGGGAGGTACGGAGGGAAACAGGGTCGAGAAACAGTCTGAAAAGGTAAATATGGGAACTGAGCCTGGGAAATTAGATTGTTCTGGGGTTTTTTGGCTTCTTAGCAGAAGATTAAGGTCTTTAAAATATCTAATATGCTCGTCCTTTTCATTCATGAGGATCGTTTATGCAAACGATGTAAAGTCCAAAAATGGACTTTACATAGCAGTCATCAAAAAAATACCCAACCAAAAAAACCCCAAATAAAACCAAACCTGTGAAAGAAAATAGAGTGCATTTGAATACTCATAAAGTGATAAAATTCACTGAGACACTTGGCAGATTAGTTGAAAAGGTTATCCAACAAAACTGAACACAGACCAGAAAGAATGAAAACTGTTAAATTATAGAAGGGTGTAAAATGCAAGCTTTCATAGTCAAACACTGGGGTTTTTTTAGCCACTCATCTATTAAAATTGTCAGTCTGCCTACAGCCAGCTCTGCCACCACTCCCAGCGGCAAAGGTGAACTTTCTGTGTCTGCTCGGTGGTGGTAACTCCGGATTCCCTCATTAATTTAAGTTGATGTTGCTTTTGAGGTAATTAAAGCACAAAGACAATGACATAAAAAAAGGATTAAGGTTGGAAACACCCTGTTAATCGAACTGATGCGGCTGTTTCTCAGGGTGGTCCTTCACTGTGTGTTACCCGTGTGCGTATCAAGGGTTGAGGATCTCAGCGAACTTCATGGTCTCTGTTGCAGGGAGGGATGGAGGGAAGCTGCTGCTCTGCCGGGGTGGTCAGGAGTTTCTCTGCATCACAGCCACCCCAGGCCTGGCGGATGGATGGGTGGTGGAGTGCTCCCACCCCATCCCACCCATCCTTGCTGTGGTCACCATGCCCTCCCAAGGGAGGCGGGGAGGAGGGTGCCTTCCCTTCGGGGCTCGCTGGGTGCACCCTTCTTCCCGGGGGATGTGCCATCTGCCTGGGTAGCTTCGCAGAGCAAACGTGTCCAACAACCACGCAGGCGTGAGTGAACCTGGGGTCTCTGCGTTGGGTTTCCCCAGGCAGGCAACTGGATGCACACTCGCTCCGTGATTTCCTTCAGCGTACAGAAAGATTTTTCCACAAATGTTTTTCCAACTGTAAATTCACTCACTTAGGAGAAAAGGTACATGAAATTCAAATTATTATGGAGAAAGAGAAAGGAAACAAGTCAGAATTCTGGTAGGGACAAAGACAACTGGGAGTAGATAGGCTTACGGTACCGCGACAGTGGAGAGGTCGGGGGGCTGTCGGGCACCTGAAGGCAGTGGATGCACCGAGATGTGCTGCAGTGCAGCACGTGACTGCAACTTTTCTAGTGATATTGTGGAAAATCGCTGCAGTTGTCCATTCAAATAGGCGTAAGGCTACTAACTGTAACAGGCTTATGGCATCTTCTCTGTTTGCACCTATTAATAAATCGCTTTTCCATAAATTATCATTTAATATCTTCTGCTGTCAGAATGAGCAAGCCTCTCGACTGAAAATATTGATAAAGATTTTGAGCTGCTTTAGAAAGGTGTTGCTTTTTTCAAATGTTCATTTCAAGGTTTTATTTCTAAAAATAAGCTCTGAGTGAGAAAGCTACTCTTAAAATTCAAATTTTTGCAGACTGCAAAATCACCTCTGGTTCATACAGATGCAGATTAACGAAACACAGGACATCCTCTTCCCCTTCAATCACTTACGTGGCGCGTTTCACATTACCGGGTGACCGCGTCTTTTCTTTTTAACGGCTGAAATGGTTTGCAAAGGCCACTTCAAGTTTCTCGGCTTTTCACTCCCTTTTGTGTGAGACTGTCAGCGCCCGAGCCCCGGCCATGACATGCACAGACCGGCTGGTTTTTCTCCTTCAGATCAGCGGCTCTGGACAGCTTCTCTTTCTCTGGCAGCCGCTTCAACCTGCTCTGTCTTGTCATCTTTGAGTTCGATATCTGCTGCTCTGAAGGAAAAAAAAGGGGATGGGTTGGACCATTGTATTTGGTCTTTTGACCCTCCCATGTTGCCCATGAGCAGTGAAGGATAACTTTTGACAAGCCATGTCAGATGTGACAGGCAATCTAGTTGGGTTGAGTGGAAATGTGCTGTACAAGTTTGAAGCCTTAGTTGGGGGCATTTTCCTGGTGTTCAGTGCATTTAAATTGACACCAGACCTCAGTGTTGTTCCTTGCAGTGCCCCGCGTTTCCAAAGCGTGCGGTTTTAACAGCTCAAGTGGAAGCCTTTCATATGCATTTTGCATCTCATTCCACCGATCCAACGCAACCTAGCCTATTCCATGTTTCCTTTTCCATCCCTCAGGAACACACATTAAATTTAGTTTTCGTCTGTGAGTACGTTTGATTTTTATTGCCTTGTAGGAGGTTCTGTTTTACTGTTCCGTGTATTCCTGTGTTTCCATAAGTCGTCTGAGTGTGATCTGACAGACAACTCCAAGTGCACCGTTATGCTAGAAGTTGTTGAATATTGCAAATTATTCAAAGAACGTTGAAGGAGCCTTGCTAACCTTGAAACTGCTTTTATTTCCGAATTAATTATTCAGAAGTGTTGATAGTAGGACTTCTGTGGGAAGCACATTTTCTGCAATGTTACATAGGCTTCAGTCAAGATCTGTTCTTATTGTATTCCTTCATTAATGGGTTGTGATACGTAGTTCCACTTTTATTTAAATTAAATCTCATTACAGATGAGAAAAGCTAGCAGATAACGTCCTCCCCAGTAGCCTATTGAAACCCAAAGTCTATCAGAGCTGGCGATCTGGCTCGCTCTGAATTTCCCCTTTCTCTTACCTGCTGCGAGTGTCCCCGGTACCGATGGCTTTCCTAGCATGGTTCTCCTCCTACCCCCTCAGATTAATACAGCGTACTGATGGGCAGCAGCAATACAACATGAGAAATTACGTTTCGGATGCCCTAGTCCACTCCAGCCTGGTCTCCCAAGCAATACCTTCATTTCCCTCGCTGACATCTTGGTGCTGCACTTCCCTTCCCCTTCCCTGGTGTCACCAAGGTCTTGGTTTGTGGGTCTGTGGGTTTGCAGCCACTGCTTTTCCCTCTCGGAAGTAAAAACATGCATGTTTGGTTCCCCTCTCACTGCCAAGCCACACTCTTCATCATCATCTTGTCCTTTTTCGCTCACTGATCGTTACTTGGACTGAAGTTGAAAATGGTAGTACGACTTAAGGAAATGAAATGGGCCTTTTTTCTGACCTGTGTTAAATCTCAGAAACTTTTTACTTGTGCAGCGCCAGTACAGGCAATCGGGGCTTTTTCAGCATCGCTACTTGAGCCAATTTTGATAATTGATCTGTAACTATATAGAGAAATCTTCACAGATTCACAGGCTGGTTGGGGTTGGAAGGGACCTCCCAGCCCATCCAGTGCCACTCCCTGCCATGGGCAGGGACACCCTCCACCAGCCCAGTTGCTCTTCCCTTTCCCACCAACGCTGTAACCTCATCGTAGAAGGCCACCAGATTTGTCCGGCATGATTTACCCTTAGTGAAGCCATGTTGGCTTCACTTACCTCGTTCAGCTTTACATGATTTGTTGAATGGCAGTAACTCTTGATTTCTCTTTCTATTTTTGTAGTGGTCCTGACCCGCAAGCTTCTGAAAGAAGAAAATTCCTGACCCACACCGATTTTGAAAGCAGTTTTGGAATGCTGTAGTAAAACCCACAGAATTTGGAAATAACAGTTCAGTTCCTCTTGCTTTACAGAAATTTTTACCAAAGATGTTCCTTGTCTGGAGAGGCTGTGACTAGGGCATCTCTTTAATCATTGAAGTCCTTGCCAGCTTTCTCCCTAGCATTTTAATTCCCTTAAATCACAATTAATTAAATAATCAGTCATTCATAAGAATAAAGGTTCTTTCTTGCCATGAGCAAATAACAATCCCTCATTTTTCAAAGCTTCCCCCCACCTGCCAGACGCAGCAGGGGAGGGTGCGGTTTCTTTCCGTGGTGGTTCTGTGCTTCCCTGATGTTCCCAGGGGTATGTAGGAAAATAATCTCCATACGTCATTCTGTATCCATTTCAACTTGTGAATCCTTTAGGAAAAAGTGTAATTTGAAGGGTTTTAGATACAAGTATGTTATTGATAAATCATGGAATCATAGAATATACTGGGTTGGAAGGGCCTCCTAAGGCCCATCAGCCCAACCCCTGGCCCCACACAGGACCAGCCCCATCACAGCAGATGACTGAGAGCGTTGGCCAGACGCTGCTTGAACTCAGCCCAGCTCGGGGCGGTGACCACTGCCCTGGGGAGCCTGTGCCAGGGCCCCACCACCCTCTGGGGGAAGAACCTTCTCCTGATCCCCACCCTAACCCTCCCCTGGGGCAGCTCCAGGCCATTCCCTGGGGTTCTGTCGCTGGGCCCCAGAGGGAGGAGATCAGCGCCTGCCCCTTGGCTCCCCCTCGGGAGGAAGCTGTAGGCCCCATGAGCTCTGCCCTCAGCCTCCTCTTCTCCAGGCTGAACAAGCCCAGGGTCTTCAGCCTCTCCTCACACGCCTTCCCCTCCAGACCCTTCCCCACCTTTGTTGCCCAGTAATTCAGTCATGGATATTGCTTCAGATGTCGAGCAGTTATCCCTTATTTTTTTGTCCATCCCTTTCGGTGATTTGCCTTTCAGAAGTTTTATAGGTCCTGACTTGTGAAGAACTTCGCTTTAAGACCCCTTAAGTTACTGAAGGACCATTTCATTGTCTGTGTAAATAGTTAATATTTGCCAGTGGGGGAAGTAATAGTTCCTTACGCAGCACAGAGTTACTTGGGGTCTGTTGTGGTGGCCTGTCTCCTCATAGAGAAGTTCTGCTTGCTTATGGTTTTCTGGATCCTCTGTGTAGGAATGAGTTAAATCATTTAATGGTGTAAAAGATTTAATGTCACAGAAGATAGACGAAAATGCCCAAAAAGCAGGTATTTTTTCTTGACTACCTTTCTGTGTGAGGTTTTTCTTTAGAAAACTGAATCTCTTCCATTTTTACCGCAAATAAGAAGAAAAATACCTGAGACTGGTGGTTACTTAAAGCTCTTCTGTCGCCACGATATTAGAATTATTTGAATTCTTGAGATTTGATGAAATGTAATTCTTACTATGGACGTCTAAAAGGCATCTCCACTGACTTCCAAACCATGATCTGTAATACAGTTCAAACGTCAGGAAGATGCACGAAGGGTGTGTTTAGTACGAGGTGTGGGCTGGATTGCTGCTGTAGGGCTGCGTGGACAGAATATGGGCTGTGCAGGAACAGCAGGTTGGGGTGTAGCACACAGCTTCGCTGCAGGACCCAGCTATCTCTTCCAAAAGCACAGAAACAATATTATAAAAGGTAAAGGGAAGTTCTACGCTTCTCAGGAACAAGTCTTTTTTTTGTTTTTTCCCCTGAAGTTGAGGGGAGGGGATAGTGAAGGTTCATCTTTGGGCAGTACGAACCATTCAGGGAGAAGCTGGCCATGTGAGCAGGAGATGGTGTCCTGTCTTGTAACGCGATTAATGCCTAGTTTAGCCTGGACAAAAAAGATATTTTTTCCTCAACCGTTAGTGAAACAGGGTAATTTCTACCCAACACAGTGCTGTGTGCTTAACTGCCGTGCTTTTTCGGACCAGAGGCCCTGTAACTGTGTGCGTAATGCTCTGAGCTGGCTTACCCATCCTTTTAATTGGAGTACAGTAGAGTTTTTCGCTGCAAATTAAGGTTTCAGTTATCTGTTCTTCCTCTCAGCTTGCAATTTTCAAGTGGAAAATACACTATTTGCTTTCAGAGCGTGAATACAGCCAGCGCGGGTGAATTGGACATCGCTGGCAGTGGCTCTCACCGCCTCTGCTGCGCTGGCTGCAGTAGCGTACGCTGCTGTGTAGGAGCAGCAGTGCGCCCTCAAGGACCGGGGCACGCGGTGAAAGCAGCACCCTCCCCCATCCCGAGGGCCCCCACGCCTCCCCGCCGCATTCGGGGTGACCTTCGGCGTCAGCGAGCGCGACGTGCAATGGCGTGTTGAAGCAGTGCCGGTGGGGCTCTCGCCCGCCTGGTGTGTTCCTTCCCCTTGCTCGCTCCTGGAGTGCGATGTATTTCCTGCTGATAAAGGCAGCTGGAATTCCTCCTGAAAGATTATTCAGGTTTCTGCCTAATTCAGCAGCCAACAATATCTCCTTTTTGTCCTAATGCTGGTAATGACATGGATAATGATCTTCGTTCTGTTGACTTAAGGGGAGCTGTGAAGACATCGGTGATTACACAGCGAGATGGCTTTCTCCGGGCTGCACGGGCTTCCCGACAGCAGCAGCTTTTCTTCCGCACCGCCATCTCGGCAGACCACCGCTGGCTGTAGGAGCCCCCCGCCCCGGTTTGCATTTTATTACAAACACACACGCTGCCGTTGCTGAGATTTTAGTATTAGAATGTCCATAGCACAGAGGTCCACTGCTCCACAAGCTTTATTTTTTTTTAATTTTCTTTTTTATGCTGTCTTAATGGTTGTAGGACAAAGAGCCCTTGTTTCTCTGTGTCATCGGGGTTAGGGTTTTATAGTAGTTGGGTGAGCTTGGCAGAGACTTTGGGTTCGCTGTGGTTTCCCCGCAGCTCCCAGTTGCGTTCGAGTGGATTGCTTTATAATGAATGTTAAGCATTCAGAAGAATCTGGAGATTAAATAAGCCTTTTGGTTTCCTTAATTGCAGCCTTCTAATGAGCAGCGAAGTGCCCTTGGAAAGGCGCTTGTGCCAGGGATGCACACTATGGTTTTGCTTCCAGCGTTAGGATGGGGGGACCCGGGCTGTGGGAGCAGGTTTCTTCTAGGTGCCGGTGCAGAGACCTCCCGTGCGTGGAGGTGTGTGGGGAGAGATGGACGTGGTCTGGCTGAGGGGCTCCCCTTCCCCGCGGCACAGGCAGGGCCCCTGCAGGCATCGTGCTCCGGCAGCCGTCCTGGTGGTAAATAGAACCAGCGTGTGAAGGAGAGGTGAAGTCAAGAAGAGGACTTCTCTGTGCCGGTACAGTGCTCTTCAGTCATGCCAGCAGAGCGACACTTCTGGGCGTTGATTGCTTTTCTCCAAATATTACCAATTTGTTTATTTTTTTTCTTCATACTAGATGTGATTCTCTTCATAAGCCGTTCACGTGTGAATTAAAAACAAATTAGGCTGCTGGGTCAGTTAAGTCTTTTAAAAAAAGACACCGAGAGAGCAGTTGGCAATAAACTTATCCTTTTTGGCACCTGGAATGAAAACAGTAACATAACAGTACCTTTATATAGCACATAAAAATATAATTCAGGATAAGAATTCAGAGGTCACAGCAAGTGGTTAGCTAAATAGCTCTAGGGAGTTAAAATAGTTTGCTTATACAGAGATAAGGTGATATTTTATGCAGAAAGCCGATGTGTGGTTCCAAAGCCTGATGGGTTTATGTGCAGTAAAACAACTTTGAAAGTAACGTGCAGAAAAATTAAAGAAAATTATTTTTGCAGGTTGTAAAACTTATACATTGAAACTTACGAGGTGACTCATTCTGCTCTGCTTGAAAACGCTCGTCATCCTTTGCTTTAATTAGTGAATTGTGGCTGTGTTGTTTCCCACCAACAGCTTCCTTCACTTCTTTCACCACACGTTGTGGTGGTTCTTTAGGTATCGTTATGCCCAAAAAACCGAATGGTGTTTCTTGGCCGTGGAGAACTTGTGGTAGAACATTTTGAAGGTGCCAAGTCTACGGGGGCTGAAGTTACCCCCCCAATATTTACCTTCAGCTGCCAGACTTACGGCTCCTCGGGGTCCCTTCGTACCCAGCGCCATTCGGGTGGTGTCCACAGCTCCCGGTAACTGGAACTGCCCTTCAGTTCGCTGCCCGTGCTGCTGCAAACGGGCCCTGCCCAGCCCCTCCTGCCCCCGGGGGGGGAGCACGGGCGTTTGGGCAGCCTTCTGCCGCTAACCTGGGAGCAGCCCTCTTTCCCTGTCTCGGCTCACAAACCTTTTTTGGCCGTTGAGTGAGTACAGATTGTCGTTCTCACTGGGCTGCTCCTGGCAGCGCTGCTGCCTGGCTGTGCATGCGGCTGGGTGTGCCGCAGGACGGGGCGGAGGATTTACCCAAAGAAATGCTTTTGCAGTTTGAGATGTCAGAGTTTGCCGCACACCAGCGCGAGGCGGCGTCTGTCTGGGGTGAGAAGTGGACAGCATGCCTTCCGTCTCGAATAGCTGCTGTTCAGTCTGTGTTTGCCAGACTGGTTATATATAGAATATGTGTATATCTAATTAAATTAACCTTTTCAATTAATAGAAAGCATTAATGCTGATACGCATATATGCATTCTTGTAAATCTTTCTCAAAGTCGAAGCTGCTTCCTGCCCAAAGCCCTCCAGGAGGGATCCGAAGTCAACTTCAGCTTCTTCTGGAACTACAGCAGTTTGTTCTCAGCTGCACTAGATCTGAACGTGATCTCAGCTCCCGTGGGAGGTTTTGTTTTGTGGGATTTTTAGCTTTTTAAAATGTCAGCTGGTCCTAGAGAGTAAACCTAACAATAACAACGTCTTGTTTGCATGCAAAGGCTCGTATACAAATACAGAAAGAAGTAACGTAATTAGATTCTGACAAATGATTTGCTCAAGTACTTTATTCATTGAAAAATGTCAAGTCAACGAGAAGTATTCATAAACTTGTCAAGTTTGGCAAATAATTTTGAACATGGAAAATGTTCTTGGGTTTTTCTTGGAAATTGACTTCAGATTTATTTTTTTTTAAATTAGAACCAGAGAAATCCTTCTGGTTTTTTGTATCTATGTTAGCATCAAAGATTTTGTATTGCAGTGGTACAAAGAGGATGAAGTCTTGCTCTCGTATGTACCCACTTGCTCACGGTGATGGAAAGGAACCAGTGTTTTCAGTGCTCCTGACCAGTTTTTGCAGGTAAATGTTGGCCTTGCTCCCATAATTGCCATGAGTAATACTCTTTCTTCATATAAAACTTAAATTATTTTACTCTTTAATAACTTTACAACAAATGTTTTTCAGAACTGCTAAATGCAAAAAAGGATTTTAGCAGACCATATATCATCGAGCGTAGCAGAATGGCTGATTTCTATTTCACACTATTTCTGTCCCGCTGAGTTACTTGAGGCTTACCAGTGCCAAACCTGTCTCCTGGGGCGGGCACAGAGTTTGCACGCCTTCGCTGACAGTTGGTCATGAACCAGCTGAGGAGGACAGGAGAGCTGTGATGGATAGCTTTGAAGTGAGTGATGCTGCCAGAGATGTGGTGGTCTGTGCCGGCCTGATGCCATGGGTCAGCGCTGTAGCATATACCAAAGCCCGGCGTGTCCTCCTGCCCAGACTGGTAACGTTTTATACTAGCAAAAATATTTTGACGTGTTTTTCATTGACCCTGTGGATTTCATATCAAAACTGATCTTGTTTCCTAATCCTTTCAAAACCCAACACTTTCAAATACAAACCAACAAGAAAAGCCCTAAACAAAAGCGAAGGCCATCGATTTTGCAGGAAGGTGTGCTTTGCAGTACCAGATACAACAGTGGGGATTTTTCAGCTTTAAAAGGGTAGGTTTTGGTCTAGAAGCTTAGTTTCTTTCATCAAGCAATGGTGAAATTCCAGGAGAACATATTTAAACATATTGAAAAGATGTAACCAGTGCCTGTTGCTAAAATCATAGAATCGTACAATCTCTTGAGCTGGCAGGGCCCCCCCAGGCCCACCAGCCCAACCCCTGGCCCCACACAGGCCCAGGCCCATCACAGCAGATGGCTGAGAGCGTTGGCCAGACGCTGCTTGAACTCAGCCCAGCTCGGGGCGGTGACCACTGCCCTGGGGAGCCTGTGCCAGGGCCCCACCACCCTCTGGGGGAAGAACCTTCTCCTGATCCCCACCCTAACCCTCCCCTGGGGCAGCTCCAGGCCGTTCCCTGGGGTTCTGTCGCTGGGCCCCAGAGGGAGGAGATCAGCGCCTGCCCCTTGGCTCCCCCTCGGGAGGAAGCTGGAGGCCCCATGAGCTCTGCCCTCAGCCTCCTCTTCCCCAGGCTGAACAAGCCAAGGTTTGTTCAGCCTGGAGAATAGAATAGAATAGAATAGAATAGAATAGAATAGAATAGAATAGAATAGAATAGAATAGAATCGAATCATTAAGGTTGGAAGAGACCTGATGCATTCTCTATAATGCACATAATAACGTGGCCGTCCGGGGCTTCACTTTTTAAGGCATTTGATTAACGTTGGCTGGCCTCAAATTTTATGCAACTTTTTATGTATCCAAATTAATGCATTTGTTCTGTGGTCACAGAAAGACCCTACGGCTTGGTGCCTCTGCAGCAAAGCCTGTGAGCAAGGTTTGGCTGTGGTCTCCAGCTGCAGACAGATGTTACTGGTGGAAGGAGTAAGGTGGTTTTGCACATCCCACCCCGTTCACAGGCTGCAGGCGGGGGAGGATCTGCCCGGGGGAAATGGTGCTTCAGGCTTTGGTCCAGCTCTGTCCCTCCAGCACTGGTGGAAGCACTCAAAATAAGCAGTCGCCCTTTGCTCGATGGAAAGTATTTCTGCTTTGATTTAGTGTGCTAAGCTGCGGTACTGGGTAGTACCTCGCAGCAGTGCTAGGTGGCAGAGAAATCTAGACAAAAGCTGCTTTTGCCAGCTCCTTGCCCCGATTGAACCTGCAGTGAAACAACTTTTAGGTGTGGAGTCGTTTGAGCTGGCTTCTCCTCCTTGGATGCTTACATAAAAGACCAGAGAGGGCTGAGGACAGCCAGGACTTGCACAGATGGAGTCGCTATTCACGGTTTTTTATAGCCTCCGTCCATCTTTCCACGTAGCCATGGTCATGACAGCCACCTGGCACAGCCTCCTTTAGAGATCTTTTAAATTAGCAGAAAAAGTAACCGGAAATCTTTGCTGGGTAAATGGCTAAGCATCCTTCCTTCCACGTCAGAAGTTCAGTTACTTGAGCATGATGGATATTGTATTTGATAAATAACATTCCTCACGTTATTACTTGATACATATACAGGTTATACAACTGTGAAACAGCGTGGAAACAAATGACCTTCATTTAGGGCAGGCTACTGCTGTCTGCCGTGGACTCCTTCCTCTTCCTGCCCCAGGAGAGCGGTGCTTCGCCCCCGCTCCCAGGCTGCCAGGGCGCAGGGACGCTGGCTCTCGCTTTTAGCCAGCCCGTGTGCTGGTGGCATGGGGTGGGAAGGCTGGGTACCAGGCTGGAGGGAGGGATGCTGGAGGGAGGGATGCTGCAGCACCAGGCTTCCCCGGACCTCAGCCCAGAGGGGCCTCTCCAAAGAAATCACCCTTCCCTGGCATTAGCCTTTTTTACAGTGCTCCGTGCTCTGGCTCTTGTATAAATATCTGCCGCATTTCCACCAGGAGTTATTGCTGTTATATATTTTACAGACACTTTACTGTCATCTAAGTGGTTTATTTTATTCCCACAGCTAGGAGAAAACTACAAAAGGAATTCTGTAATCTGAATGTGATTGTGGGCAGAGAGTAATGTTTTGAAAAGGAGCTGAGAGTAAATTATATCACTGCTTTATTGTGTTTAAGGAGACTTTTCTATTGTGCTAGGAGTTAACATTAGTTCTCAAAGTTATTAACTGGATGCGGTTTTATTATGACTGAGCGTTTTGTCAATATATGACTTTTTTCGTTAGGTTTTTCGGTGCCAGTTAGGCTGCAACTTTGGCACCGCTGAAGTTTAAATATGTAAACTCAGCTCGTGTTGAAAGTTTGTTTAGGTTTTACCTCCCTCTCACACGCCGCAAATAAAGTAAACATTTTTTTTTTGTTCCCTGGTAGGCTATTTATAGAGGGGCTTTCTTTGGGCGCGATGCTGTTATACTGTGTTGTTTTGACAAATCATATTTGGAGAATCAGACTCCAAATATTTGTAAAGCCTTACGAGATGGCTTTCGGTGGAGATGGAAGTTGTGTTGCTGAGGTGACCTTTCAAGCTGCCACTAAGTGGGTTTTCTGGCAGGAGCTTCGGCGGGAGTGACACAGCCTTCGCCGCCTCCCCGGGGACCAGGATATATATATATTTTTCAGTTTTCAGGTGTTTGTTACCGTTTTCTGGTTTTTAAGCTGTCAAAGCCTCTGCCTCTGTAGGAAAAAAAAAATCCTGCTTTCAAAAGGGTTATTCTTGCAAAAAGTCAAAAAAGGGAAGGTACCTGTGTTAAATGGAGTTTCAGGAGCATGTTAGCAGTAAGCGTAGTAGATCTTTTATTGCAGATTCAACTGCCAGTCGTACGAGTTGGCGGGTGTGCGGGAAATGGCTGGCAGGAGGAGTGGCGCCGCTGTACTTGGCTCCTGAGCACGCGTGTCGTTTCACGCGGCGCAGGCGCTGCGCGGGTTTCCATGGCAGCGCGAGCACGGGAAGGCAGATCCGGTCGTCGCCGCGTGGTTCATTGGGTTGTCGCTGGTGTTGGTAATTCCTTTAGCTGATGGCGGTAGTGGGAAGGAAATCAGCTCACTGTTTTCTTCAGAACTTTGTCTTTTTAGCAGGAAGAAGCGCAATGTGAAACGAAAAAACCCTTTTATTCGAGGAGTTGACTTAGTTATGCATTACTATAGTTTGCATCTGTGTAATGAGCTGTTCCTGTGCATCTTTGTTACCATAGCGTGTCCATACAGGCCTTAATCACCAACCTACGATTCTGTGTGCAGCCCGTCCGGCTGTCGGGACGGCGATGGAGCGCTTTCATCTGGGCTCCGAAGGAGCCGCAGCTACCTCGGCACCGGTGCTGTCAGCCCAGATGAAAGGGCCGGGCCGGGGCGGGTGCGCGGGGCTTTGATCTCCGGCAGCCGGTCAGCCGCCGCCGAGGGACCCCTCGGAGAGAGATTTGAAAGTTCCGTTTGTAACATCAAGCGCAAGGGCTGCGCGGCTCCCGCGGCGAGGAGCTCTTTGGTGTTCGGCCCGGGCAGCGGCCGGGAGAGGCACCCACCTTCCTCCCGTCGCGCCGGCGTCGCCTGGGGGCTACCCGTTTCTGGGGTTACTCCGACTGTTCATCCCCCAAAGGTTCATTCGGTTTACTGTCTGTCTTCTCCCTCTCTGAACTGTGCATCGCAGTATGGATTTACTAGGCTGTTCAATATTACACATAAAGTGCGAGTATGGACCACGTAAAGTAGAAATATTTCACGGTGGGTGCAAAAACATGGTTGATAGACCAGAGGAGCTGCTTGGGAGCCAAGTTAATATGATCCATGCAGAGACCAGTAGATCTCCATTACAAAATAAAGTGCTATCATGAAGGTAATGTGTTCCTGTGAATTACTCCATTACCTGGTAGGGTCGGTGTCGATGTGGCTGCTGATACAGCTCTTGGCCAAGGTGATGTTTGTGCATCACAGTTTTTAATTAAAGCCAGCCATTAATTTTTCTCAGATGTCCATTTCAAAGTGTAAATTATTTTAAACAAGAATTTGTAGTCTCAGGAGCAAACTTCCTTCACTATTGTGGTCTCCTCTCTTTTCTGGCTGCCTGAAAAGAAGTCGGCTGCGGTTAAGGCACTGCAGGCCCGAGAGCACGGGGCGGCTTTTCCCCGCCTGCAGCTGTATTTCAGGAGCAGTTCTGCCCTGTGATCTGCGTAGGTGTGTTTTAACTAACGAACAGAGCTGGCGTGGGGTGGAGGGAGCACCCAGAGCTCAGACCGCAGCCCGGCGCGGGGGGATGCCCCGCAGCCCGTGGTGCCTCTCTGCACGGGCACTGCAGGAACAAGCACCATTTCATGATGGTGATACTTGGCAGTGACACTTAAACATTGCTTTCCAGAGGTAAGTTGGCTATAGCCAGCTCCCCCACAGCTGTAGCAAAAAAAAGTAGCATTCATGTACCAGTAGAAAAACATTTTCACACTTGTGTGCCCAGTGTGTGTATATACATGTGTATTCATGAAGTCCCTTTAACACCTAAGGGAAAGGACTTGCTGTAGAAACGCAGCGTACACCCGTTGAGGCTCCACTGCATGTCCACAGATAAGAAAAGAATTCATGTCTTGATTTCCATAAGTATTTAAATTCCATTTGTGATGCTGTCACAAAGTAAGAATATCTTTTTCTAGCGTGAAGCATGAGGGTGCCGCAGTACAGTCTGGGGCCACTTCCACGAACGCACAACGTAAACCTCGTGCCTTCAGTGTGACAGTGGCCTTCGCCTCAGGTCAGTCACGCAAGCCTCGCCGACGTGGCACTGTTCTCCGGTTTCTTTCTGGGCACAGCAGGGCGGTCAGTATTGAACTCTCCGGCATTAAAACATGAAGGTTTTCCCGCTGCCTCGTGCGTCTCGGCCCATGGGTGCTGGGGGCGGGTGACCGCTCACCGCGTTCTCCTTGCAGGCAGCAGGAGCCCCGAGTTTCATCCGCGCCGTTACCTGGGCTGGCAGTGCTGTGTGTCTCTGGAGCAGAGCTGGGTTTCAGAGGGGACAGCCCTTGAATATTCATCACCTCTGGGGCACATTGCTTATTTATGTTATTCCAGCACCCTCCCATCCCACCGACACTTGGCCGTATGCAGTGAGGACCAGGCTCGCACTTCACCACGCGTTTAGAAGTCTCTGCGCCGACAGCACGGGCCAAAAACATGGGAGGAAAGTATAGAGTTTTAATTAAAAGTGGCTTTTTCTTGTCCTCCCTCTACCTGCTTAGTGGAATGATGCTGCAGAAAATAATAAAATTATGGGGCTTAAGGTATGATTACTTTTTTAGTTACTGCTAATTCATTTGGAACAAAGTCCTTTGTCATTGAAGAGTAATGCCGTTCATTTCTTTCCATCTGAGCAGTTCAAGAGTACATTTATAGGGCAGTATTTCTAATTCATATTGCACAAGTTCAATTTTGAATGTATCAAAGTGGATACAGTTGGCAAATATTCCAAAAGTGTTCCCTTGTCTGACTCCTGCCTCGTTCCTGAGCTGTCAGAGGAACACTGAGCTGTCCTGTCTGACACTGAACTGGTCTTACCGGGGAAAAAAGGCTGACTTTTGCAAGGACACACGGTACACTTCCAGGTAAAGTGGAAATTAATATCTCTTTAGCCTTGTCTAGTTGTTTTGTTGGGTGTAGCATCCTGTCATTGTCCTAAGCGATGTTAGCAGGGGGACTGCTTGTGCCAGGCACCATGACCTGCTCGCGCCAGGGCTAGAAAAATGTGGTGCTTTCCTGTGGTGCATCCTCTTTATTGCAGGTGACAGATTGTTGCTGCCACTGGTACATTGAACTGGTGAGAGATGTTGTGACATGAAAGCCACCGCTGCAAGTTGGGCCATGGATGCATTTCCTAGTCCACCAAAATGGATTTACAGAGATGAAAAGAATTAATGTCCCGAGTGCTTTCCTGAGCTTTCCAAGGATGCTGCCTCCAGAGTCCTGACCTATAAAAAATCTGTCTATAGGAGCTCAGTGATTTTTCTGCATGTGATACATAGACTTTTTCAGGACTACAGACCACCAAAGATCTTAAGAGGCAGATAGACAAACAAGCGTATTTTCAGTGGGCTTAATTTCTATGCAGGAAAATTTATTTCTCTAGGAAAAAAAAAATAGGTACCAATATTACTAAAAGGTTGAAAACATCTTCAGAAACAGTAGGCAGCATTGGTGGTAAACCAGTAATTAGTAAGTGCAAATGCCAAAAATATGAAAATAACTCATTCAATTCATCATTTTAATAGTACTGAAGCACTGTTTTGTCCTAAAATTTTGCTGTGATGAGGTGAAGTGCCTTCAATTTAAGACATTCCAGAGGAGCTGGTGCTGAAGCTGGTGAGGGGGATTTTCCATCTGAGGCTGTCCTCGCTGGCTGCAGGCAAGTACCAGACCATCACCCTTCCTGCGCACATTGTCTAGTCTCAGCCACAAAGAACTTTTTCTGCCCTTTACCGCTGGTTCAGTAATGGGTTCTGGGATGGGTCATGATACCCAGAAAATGGCCAACCAAACCTTCAAGCACCAGTTGTCTCAAAGGCAGCTGGCCAGACTTTTTTGCACCATGCTTAGAACACTGGAACTACACCATGGCAATACACCACTGCCTCTCCATTAAACTCCAGTTTGAGTTAAAATCCTTAATTGCCAAAATGGCAGAAGCCTGCTCACAAATTACTGTTGTTTCTTCAGGGCCTAAAGGAACTTCTCCCTTGTAGGTCCTGCTTGTATCTACGAGGCGATAGTGTCGCAGTGACCTGGCTTAAATCATGGCAAGCACTACTGTAGGAACTGAAACTGGTTTTGTATCACTCTTCTTCATCCCATTCGTTGTTCCTTCCCATGAAGCAGCGTGTGGCAACATTTCGGCTTCAGCAGTCTTAGAAATAATTTCAGAATTCTTGAGTGTGTGATGACGCCTGGCACTGGCTTACAGCGGTCTTACTGTAAAGTTTTCTTCCATTATAAAGTACTTTGTCTCAGGTCCCCTTTTTAGTTTCACCCCACTTTACCTCCCTATATTCCTCTCACGGAGTTGATTGGTCTCCATTCATCATGTTGCTCACAACCTTCAAATACTCACTTTACATGGTTATACTACATCTCTTCTCTTTATAGTACCTTAATATTTCCTCCAGAACGGAAGTCAAGTGAAATACTGTTTTAATTGTGGGTTTAGAAATTTGTCTTCAATTTTTTGATCCGAAGTGAGATGCAGTATGTCGGGAAGGGTCTCGTCAGAACTGGCCTAGTTAGAGTGCCTGATGGGGATTACTCCTGTAACCTTTTTGGTATCTGGTTTATGCTGTGCTTATATACTTGAGATTGTTGTGAGAAAATTTTAATAATTGGGTTTGCTGAAGTCTGGGTATATTGCTGTCCTATCCATGAGGCCAGTATTTAATTTCACAGATGCTGCTTTTCTTTACCACCATGGAGCTGCTGGAGCGAGTCCAGAGGAGGCCCCGGAGATGCTGCGAGGGCTGGAGCCCCTCTGCTCTGGAGCCAGGCTGAGGGAGCTGGGCTTGTCCAGCCCGGAGCAGAGAAGGCTGCGGGGAGCCCTTGGAGCCCCTCCCAGGGCCTGCAGGGGCTGCAGGAAAGCTGGAGAGGGGCTGGTTGCAGGGCAGGGGGGGCCAGGCCAAGGGGAAGGGCCTGAAGCTGCAGGAGGGGAGCTGGAGCTGAGCTGGGAGGCAGCAATCCTTCCCTGGGAGGGTGCTGAGGGCCTGGCACAGGGTGCCCCGAGAAGCTGTGGCTGCCCCTGGCTCCCTGGCAGTGCCCAAGGCCAGGTTGGATGGGGCTTTGGGCAGCCTGGGCTGGTGGGGGGTGTCCCTGCCCATGGCAGGGGGTGGTGGGAACTAGATGATCCTTGTGGTCCCAACCCAAACCGTTCTGTGATTCTATAATCTCTCACCATTCTGTGGTATTGTCATTGTTATCATGTCCATGCCCTACCTAATTGTTAATAAGTACAAACCTTACAAACCAACAAAAACAACGGAACGGCTGAGGCTGGAAGGGGCTCTCGGAGCTCCTTGCTGTGTGTCTAATTGATTTTTCTGTTCCTGGTATTGGCGTTCTGCGCTCAGCGATGCCTTTCCTATCTCGCTGGTTCGGACTATTAATCCATCGAAAGAATTTTGATTTCTGATTCTTTCACATAAGCTGCTTGGACCAGATCCCAACCTGATGCGCATCGGATTTACAAGTACACTCCCCGACCACCTCGGGCTTGGCCAGACATTGCCGCACGCAGCGCTGTAATGCCGCCCCAGGCCGGCAGTCGGGTGCCGCGTGTCCCGGCACACAGCCTGGGGCCGGCAGCTGGTACTTCTGCAAAATCCTGTTGCACCCAGAGGTTTCTGTTTCCTTTGTAACCATGTAGCAAATACTTCCCCTTAAATTTTTTAAAACTTCTCCTGGCATCCACCTTAGACTCAATGTAGACTGTACTTCCCTCTTTTTTTTTTTTTTTAGGAGAATGTCATCAGCAAAGGTATATAAAAATCTTGCTAAAGTCAGTAGGTATTTCCCCTATTGCTCCCCCCCCTTATCCATGAGGCCAATTATCTTGTCAAAGAAAAAGATTAGATTTGTTTGGTGGTTTATAACCTTATGAACCTGAGACGCTTATAAATATTTTAATAATTTGTTCCATTATCTCTCCCAATATCAAAGTTTGACTAGTCTATAATTTCTTCCTGTCTCCTTTTTTCCCCGTCTTTGCAGATCCTCTGGGATCTTGTCTGTGCTCCATGAGCTGTCAAAGATGGTCACTAACTCTTCCCTGCTTTATCCTGTTCCAACGAGCTGTTACACCGTCAATTAGGATTTTGAGACTAGTTTCAATATAAAGAAATGGGGCGTCAATAAGGTTTGTTTATGATAATTATGTTTGCTCTTTGGGAAGGTTTAACAAACAGTTATGATCAGGACCAATTGATGGATTATTTCGTGCAACATGAATGGTTGAGGGAGTTAAATGTGCGTGTGTATGTATGGATATAAAGAAACACAATTTTTTAATCTCAGTTTAGGGAGTTGGCTCACTTCTGTCAACTGCAGGGATGTTTTAATACAGCTTTTAACGTACGTTGCATAGTAAAATACAGAATGTACTGCATCAAGTTAATTTCATGCACCTTCACCTTGGGCTGATTGGTATCAATTAAATTTAATCTTAATGATTTTACGCAGTCAACATGTAATGCAAAATCCTGGTAGAAGTGTTCTTAACTATTTTTGCAGCTGAAAGTTTACTGCATGTTTTGACAGTCTTGGTCGCCTAAAGTGCCCATCGAGGCTTGAAAAAGTTGAGGCGTGGTTTTTAGAGGTAGGGTGGCCATGCCCTTCTGTCCTTTGGGCAGCTGTTGAGCTTCTTAGAGGTCGGCCTCTGTGTCTTGCAACCTTTATCATTATTATTATTGTTAATATTATTAGCCCTTGGAAGCAGATTTGCGGTGCGTGTAATCCAGCCTGTACTGGTCCCACTGGTGTGGACACTGCATGTGGAGCAGTTGTGCTGTGGGTCGGTCTTGGATAGCGTTTCTGGGAGGGAGCTGCTGCGAGCGGCCTGGCAGCGCCGGCTTCTGGGGCACTTCGTGGAGACATCTCGAAAGCGATGTCATAGCTGCTGCAGCGTCACCATCAGACTGTGCTGTTGCAGCCTGCAGTTGCTCAAGACAACCATGTTAAAAAGATGCCAGGACAGGGGAAGATTCATATTTAGTAGCCCATCCTGTACGCTGTTCACGCCGATTATTATTCAGACTTTATCATAAGTAAAGCTCATAACCGTTTCAGTGAAACATCGCCCGTATTGTTCTTTAAGAACAGTTTCCTCTCCTATTGTGCAGCAAAACTTGTGTCTTGCCCCAGCAGCGTCGGTGCTGTAGGTCAGCCCGACGTTCCCTGGCACGAGGCAGTGTGCGTATGCGCGTCGTTCTGTGTCTATATATGCTTCAATAATTACATGGAATTTCCATTGTAAGGTTATGTTGTGCACCACAGAAATGTGGCGTGGCTTTGCTGCCAGAACACAAACAATGCTTTTTATCACGATAAATACCCCAGCAAGAGCGTATTCCTCCCGCGAACAAAGGCGTTTCGGTAGTGTTGCTGTGCATTGTTCTTGCTAAGTGAAGACTCTCAGAGATCAGTGGTGCAAGCACCACACTTGTTTTAATGAGAATTTGCTACTTACTAAAACATTATGAATATTAAATACTTTTGGTAACAAGCTTTATTATGCAGTAACATGTTTTTTCATATGGAACAGATATCTCAGAACTTGAAATTGATGGGTGCAGAGGTTTGTTGTCATGCCGTTTAGACAGTTTCTGTCTGGTACCGTTAAATTTTGGAAAGGAGCTAGGCTGATCGTTCTGCAGGATTTTTAACATAAACGTTTTTAACCACGTTTGTCGTTGAGCTGTGGTCTCAGTTCTCCATCCTTGCAGGAAAAGATTTGGACAAAGGGGGGTTAGGGCTCCTAAACCCCCCTCGCGTAGAGGGGTTTTCCTAATTACCTAAAAGAAACATCCTTTTAAAATGCGCACGCAGGTGGGTCTGCGCTGCTGCAGCCCCGTGTGCCGCAACCCCATCTCCTGCCCTGAGCTGGGCTGGGGGGTTCCCAGCCCCAGCAAAGCCTGCGCACCGCTGCTCCGGCACGGCCCCGGGGCTCCTGCGGCGCCTGCGGGGCATTTACACCACTGCACTCCCGGCCGCGTGGGGAGGAGCGGGGTGGAGCGGAGGATTGGGCCCCGAGAGGTAAAAACCTGCCGGGGGACCCTCTGCGCTTCAAGAGCGGAGCGAGAGCTGCTGTTGGCAACGCGGGAGGCTCAGCCGAGACGCTGCGTTACGAAGCAAAATAGGAGAGAACATTTTTTCCCCACAGATCTTTAAAAATGAGTGACTCTTTTAATTTTGCATTG
>VWZZ01006234.1:48023-55523 GCA_013399095.1 Psophia crepitans | reverse complement strand
CCCATTTAACTCTGCTGCCATCTCCTCTCTCAGGGACATTTGATGGTTTGGTGCAAGCAGGTATTTACTCCTCCGCAGAGCCATCTTCCTTTGTCTCTTACACGTAGGTTATAAAAATAAAATAAACACTGACACTCATGCTGTAAAAATAAGATAAACATTGACGTTCTTTCATGCCGCTACCAAAACCGTGCTGATGGCTTAGGCACAGGGCAGAAAGCGCGGGCTTCGAGGGGCCCGAGCTGGTGCTCGCCGTGCGGGTGCCCCCCGGGGCGCCAGGACAGACCCAGCGCTGCCGCGGGATTAACGCGCTCGCAGGATATTCAGGGCCTGGTTGTATGATCGCTGCTTGGATTCCGTGGATTTCTGAAACATTTCCTTTCTGTTATGCTTATCTGCCCTTTATAGGCTTTGTGAAGTGTTTCTAGACACATTTTTTTATTTTTTTCTTCTTTTTTTTTTATGAATTTTGCTTCTGCATGCCCATCTTCTTTCCTTTGCAGTGCCTGGATAGCTTGTTTGCAAAGTTTGCTTGGCCACAGGATCCCATGGGGCTGGATTCAGGACAGCATGTGCATGCAGCCCTTGAAACCATGTCAAATAGTCCCCAGATCCTAAAAGGTTGGCTACCCCTGAGATAAGGCATCATGTTTAATGGCCTCGATTTTTCCTTTAAGTGTTTATTTTTATAATACCTGCATGAAATGTCAGGATGTTTGCAGCGACTGTATTAAACTTGTTTATCTAATTGGGGAGGGGGGGTGTCTGGTGTGCCAGAAGGTGGTTTTTTAAAAATAAAAAAAGATTGGGAGATAAAAGATTCATTCTGATCACATTTAATCTTGCAGAAAATACTTCAAAGAAACGCTATAGCAGTAGAGGTAAATGCAACAAAAATTATGGGTTTATTGCACAGTTAGGCTAAATGGTCTTACATTGATTACTGTGTGCTGTCATATCCATAGGCACATAAATATTTGGTAGCAAATAGTCTCATCTGAGGAAACATTTTGCTCTTTACATTGCAATAACCTGTATGAAACATATTGCATGTTAAAGGAACGAGCAGCCTGGTTCCTCCTCCTGTGCCTCTTTGTGTCTGTAATTAAATCAATGTTTTGATTAACATCAATATTGCTAATCATGTAAAAATAATGACTGATTTTTTTTGAGGGTTTTTTTTTTTTTTTCAATTTTAATCACTTTTTTTAAGAAAAGGAAAATAGGGAGCTGGCTGAGGATTGTGTGTGTGTGCTGGCCATGGGATCCATGGCATGGGGGGCCAGAGCCCGGCAGTGGCACTGGTGGAGCGTCCACCTCCCCCCTGCCCAGGGCACCGAGTTCTTCCTACGCTCGGTTGTGGATGAGACCTACGAAAAAACTGAAATAAAAAGGGAAAATGAGTGCTATTTTGATTTCAATTAAAAATTGGATAACCGGATGTTCAATAAAGAAAAGGCTAAAGAGTGTTTGGCCAGATTTAAAATAAAAATAAAAAAAACCCCAAAATGCCGTTTTAGCTTGCAAAGATGATCACCCGTCTGGGAAGAAAGGTCGGCATGAGGGATATGCAATGAAAAACCTGTCATACCACCAGCCTGATAGTTTCACAATAAAAACGCTGTTTAAAGTGAGACAGAAGAAAAAGGAAAGTTTTGTGAAGATTACTAGAGGGAGGAAGAAAAAAAAAAAAAGCCATATCCTATCTCCCATCTCTTTTTTGGTTTTTTCTTTCCCCCGTAGCCATGGACGGCGACTTTCGCATGCGGCGCGGGGCGAGAGCCCCGGCGGAGGGGCCGGCGGAGGAGGGCTGGGGTTCGGCGGCCCCAGCGGCGCAGGAGGGAGGCCGGGGGTTCCAGTACAGTGGGTCGGGAAGCGGCGCTGACAGCCCGGCCGTCCCCCGGGGCCCCGCGCCTTGGAAGAGGACGAAAGGGAGCAAAACCGCCCTCCGGAGAGAGGAAACGGGGCCTGATGGGTCGATCTGCCAGTCCCATATGTGCTGAAAAATCAAAGTTTTGGAGAGCAGAAGTTGGAAGCAGAAGCATGACCGGGGTGGGAGAGGTGTTTTTTTCTTCAGAGCGGTGGGGAGCGGGGGGATCTTTCGGCACCTGCGGCACGTGGGATGAGCATCGCCTCCTCGCCGCCCGCCGCGGTGACAGCCGGCACCAGGCAGTGGGTAGTGGAGAGGGAGCTCCGGCTGGGGGTAGTGGCCAAATCCAGGAGTTTTCCAGATTTCTTTTTTTACTGGCATTCATTTCTTTCCCTTGTCAGAGGAGCAGAGTTGTACAGAAACTCAACTCCGGCTGAGTCTGCAGTCCGTCTAAGGAAGCCCAGCCTTAGGTGCAGATGCAGACAGCCAGGACTTTGTGGGTGTTGCTCAACCTGCCTTCAGACTCGGTAGCACATTTGTCGTGCTTCGGAGGCGCGTTTGTGCCCTTTGGACATTGCGTCTTCACTGGACCGAGGGAGATGGAGGCACCGTGTGGCAAATCCTGTTTTAGGACCGTAACTGTGTTGCCTTGGGGCTCTCCTGTATCTCAAGGTGAAAGCGTCCGTGGGCTCAGTGCGGAGCCAGAGTTGGGAGGTGGAAGGACAGATGGGGGGGGACAGCTCTGGAGGGGGAGAATGGGGTGCCCTGCCCTGGGTGCTGCAGGGAGCTGCCTGCAGTGAACACGCCGGCTAACAGCCGCTAACGAAGTAGCAGGAATGGGCCAGGATTTTTGGCAGGGAGCATGGATGAGGCAGAGAAGAGATCGTGCGGTGCAGAGGCTGGTAGACATTTTTCCATAGAGGCAAGGCTTCTCCGAGTGTGCTACAGGCTTTTATTTTCCATTTTTTCAGTCTTGCTTCTTTTAGAAGTAAAGCTGATGCGATCGTGCTGTTAGAGCCTTCTCGTTTCCTTTTCTCTGGTTACTTTTGAGTTTGATGGATGGTCTGAGCCCGGTTTGACCAAGGGCTAGGAACATGATTATATTCCTACAAACCCCAGGCAAGTGGGTATCCGTGAGCAGGACAGCCTGCAGCATCGCTCCCTCTTCAGGGACGTGGGTGGCGGAGAGCCTTTACGGACACTCCGTCTTGAGCGTGCGGATTGATGGGCACCAAACGTAATGAATAGACTCAGGTCTGTTAATTGTGATACTTGGGGAACAGCTCCCCAAGAGCTGTGAAGGGATTTTACCGTCCCCTTTGCAGGCGTGCAAGGTTCCTGCCTTACCCCGCTCCAACCCCGCGGGTTGATAACCTGACCGAGTATCGTCGCACTCTTTGGTTCGATCAACCATCCGCTGTCTTTTTTGGTCCTTTTGTAAATCCTGTGCTAAATTGCAAATCCAAGCTTAAGTGTGTGTTTGTCTGTCTTCATAAATAATGCATCGCTCAGAAGTGTTAAAGGGAGAGCTACAAGTGAAACTGCCCTACAGTAATTCAGGGCTATAAATCATATTTTCTGTTTGTTGTGTATGCTGAGACAGTCTTAAGGGTTCAGAAGCAAGACGGTTTGTGCCGCTTTATTATGATATTTTTAGATGCACTTTTTTTATTTTACCCTCATTCCTCTGTGTTTGTGGGTGTATATCTCATTTTCAGGTGTCAATAGAGGTGAATCCTGGACCTGCAGAAATCCCGAGCTCTCCTTTCATCAGGCAGGCAGTTACAGATCGCTTCAGATAGTGGATGGTTTGTATAAAAATCTTCAGAAGGAATGGCGTAGTTTTTGTTTGGCCAGCACAGATATTCTGTTCCTACTCCCTAAACCCATCCTAGGACCATGGAGTAACTCAGGCTCCAGGAGACTTGTCCAAGCTCCTGCTCGAGCAGGCTCAGCTCTGCTCAGGAGTCAGCACTAGCGATGGCTCGGTGGCCGCTTCAGACGCCGGCTCTCGCAGTGTGAGACTCGTGGTGAGAAGCAGCGGGACGTCAGTGGGTGCGGAGAGAGCGTCTGACTGCGTGGAGTTGGGGGTTTTCTCTTTCCAGTAGAATCTGCAGGTGGGCACTTCGTGAAACTATTACTTTATACACTGTTTAGACTCAAAAACTAGAATTTCCTGTGGCATAAACACCGTTTTCACTTAGCCATTTACGTTTTGCAAGAAGGCATGTGCTAGTTGTTTCTCAATCATTCTGTCAAACTACAGTGACTCAGCAGTTCAGACAAAAATATATGAAGAACAAAAAGCAGCAGTGATGAGAGCAGATGACTTGCTCTCATCAGACATCACCCCCAATATTTCCAGATTAGCAGAATTTGTAAATTTTATTTTCTGGAGGACTGAATTGAATCCTTTTGCGGGTTGTGTCTAACTCAACACCTTGTTTAATACATCGAGTTCTCCTCAGTTTCCCTCGGACCTAAATGCACAGTACATAGGTGGAGAATGGATGGAGAGCAGCTCTGAGAAGGGCTTGGAGGTGCTGGGTGATGAGAAGCTCACCATGAGCCGGCAGTGTGCGCTGGCAGCCCAGAAAGCCCCCCGTGTCCTGGGCTGCATCCCCAGCAGCGGGACCAGCAGGGCCAGGGAGGGGATTCTGCCCCTCTGCCCCGCTCTGCTGAGACCCCCCTGCAGTGCTGCCTCCAGCTCGGGGGGCCCCAGGGCAGGAAGGACATGGAGCTGCTGGAGCGAGGCCAGAGGAGGCCCCGGAGATGCTGCGAGGGCTGGAGCCCCTCTGCTCTGGAGCCAGGCTGAGGGAGCTGGGCTTGTCCAGCCTGGAGCAGAGAAGGCTGCGGGGAGCCCTTGGAGCCCCTGGCAGTGCCTGCAGGGGCTGCAGGAAAGCTGGAGAGGGGCTGGTTGCAGGGCAGGGAGGGCCAGGCCAAGGGGAAGGGCCTGGAGCTGCAGGAGGGGAGCTGGAGCTGAGCTGGGAGGCAGCAATCCTTCCCTGGGAGGGTGCTGAGGCCCTGGCACAGGGTGCCCCGAGAAGCTGTGGCTGCCCCTGGCTCCCTGGCAGTGCCCAAGGCCAGGCTGGATGGGGCTTTGGGCAGCCTGGGCTGGTGGAGGGTGTCCCTGCCCATGGCAGGGGGGGGGAACTGGATGAGCTGTGAGGTCCCTTCCCACCCAAACCAGTCTGGGGTTCTGTGATTCCCTGTTGCACTTGCTCAGCCCAGGTGAGTTTGTCCCCCGAACAGACTCGCTGCCAAGGATTGCTTTCCACCCAGTCTCACAGTGCAACGTACAAATGTGGCGAGCCATAAGAACATCTGGTATGATACGTTGGTTCATGGCAGTCCGTGTGATTTAATCCACCTCACTACTTCACTGTAGGAATAAGAAGTTCAGTTCATAAGGAATAAATGCGGAAGGACTTCTTTCTGTTGTAAAGATTTTCTGACAAGCAAAAATATAATGCTTTTTGAAAACCTCATTAGAAAATCAATTATACCATGACACTTAATGTTGTGTTATTTACAAGCAAGATGTCTTGTTGGGAAAAAATGCTATAAAAATTCGCCCTTAATACAGAAAAATGTTAGAGCATAAAGAAGAGTTAGGTTTCATTATTAGCATGTTCAAAGTAGCAATTACCAAATACGGGTTTCTGCTCAATCAAGAATAGCAGAAATATCTGATGGCAGGAGTGACGCGAGGTATTGCATGCTGAAAGGGAAAAAGGCACCATTTCAGACAAATAATAATGAGTTTATTTACGGGGGTGTGTTTACGCACAGTGCCCAGACCGTACACGTCCTGTGTCTCCGCTTGCTTTTCCTAATTACGTCTTGATATCCCTGGTTTTAAACGCCTTCAAAAAGCAAAGCTTACCCTGGCTGGCGCCTGGCAAACGGCAGGTGGGAGGCTGTGCCTGGTAAACCAACATCTTTGGTTTGGGGAAAACCTAGGAGAATTCTTCAGCATTTCCATTTGATACAGAGGGAAGGGATGTAGAGCCGAGCTATTTATTTTTGCCCAGATCTGGGACCTGACTGAGATGCTGCTAGGCAAAATACTGCGTATCCAGTTGTGTGCGTCATGTTCAACTCCAGTGTCTGTCTTGCAAGCCTGGGTCTGAGATGAAACATGATTTTCCAACTAAATATTAAATAAAATAAACAGCAAAATACCCAAACTTAGGAGCTTTCATTTCAGTGAGGAACAGTACTGCTTTCGATCTGGTCAGTCTGAGTACAGATTTATTTATCGTTTTCATGGCTAGAAAAATCAATTATTCAATTTATATGCTGCTAATTAGAAACATGAAATAAATGGTTAATTTTTTAAACTGAAACAGTTTTTTAGAACTGGTCTTATTCTTGAATTGGAAAATGCTCGACTTGAAGTGGAAAATTTTGTTTGTCATGCAAATATGAGCACGATACAGCTAACCTATTATACACTGCGTCGTTCATACCAAGGTAAATACGAAAAACAAATTTCTAGCTGAACTCGTTACCTTAAATAGCCTGCAATCTGAGTTTGTATCAGATGCAGAACTAATGATGCTTATTTGCTGCAGAGTAGAACCGAAGATGTGTAACTACAGGCTTGTATGTGTGTTGCTAGCAGAAAAGAAATAGGTATTTTCATCCTTCATTCTACATAATGCGTATAGCAGTTCACTGCACGTAGGCATGACGTTTCTGTGCTTTCTCTGGTTTTAAGTTAAAAATCCACGTTGACTTCCTCATGAACATTTCGGCCATGAGAAATACCTTTCGGCTGTAATTAAAACAAGGAGACGCGAGTGAAGCGCCAGAGAAGAGTTGGAGGTAAGGCTGGCCAACCTCTGGTCCTCAGGGTTGTCCTCCGTGAAGACAGGAGCCCTCTTTGCTTTCTTCCAGTTTCAGGAACTTCCTCCTGAACAGTACGTCATTCTGAAGTTTGATTTTTGGGTGTAGGTGGGTTTTTTCTTTAATCATTATTATTACTATTATTTTTGGTGTGCGTACGCTCTGGAGGGAAATGTTTTAAGGAGGGCTACTTTATGAATTTTGGGTTTAATTAATTTCGCAGTGTAATACCCACTGAGTTGAGTTGATGCTCTTAACATTTTGCAGACATTATAAAGCCCGCATTTAACTGAATTTTCAAAACATTGTTTTATCTTGAAGGATTAACTCCCTTTTTGGGGATGTCTGTTCACTGTTTAGTCAGGTTTTCCATGGGTGTCCTGTTGCGTAGTGAGTGATCCCTGTTTAACATTAAGCACTTGTGACGTGAGCACCACTGATGTAGCTGAACATACTTTGAACCTTCTGGTTGCATCAGGCAGAATCCTTGGTCTTGACTTTGGGTCACTGCTTCAGAAGATGCTCAGACAGAGCTGCCTCGTGCCTGGTCTGGCTTCCGTGTGCCAGGAGATGAGGCAGGTCCTGCCCTGTTTGGGTTTTATTTATGTTACTGGACTGGAGACAGGAACTGGCCTGATGTCTTTTGGGTTTTGCTCCTCACGATTCCCATTGTACAACCCATTTGTGAACTGATGTATTTCTGCAGGACTTGCAGTACCTGACCCTAGCAGGATGAGGACTGATTTTCTTCCTGCTTCTCATGCTCCAAACAGTCACTC
>VWZZ01006234.1:42070-47228 GCA_013399095.1 Psophia crepitans | reverse complement strand
GTAAGATGGCATGAGGGCCAGGTAAGACCAACTCTCTCCTCAAATTCATTAATCTTGATGTTGGAGAATTTGGATATCCTGCAGCAAAAGCAGAAGGTTGATTTTTATCTGCTGGGACTGGACTTGAACTACGGGCTGAAAATTTGAGCCAAGACACCTGAAATCTGTTTTTGAGTGCTCATTCTTTCCCAGGCTGGCAGTGAAGGGGGGAAGGTCCTCAATTCCTGGAATTTAAAGTCTCAGGTGCCAGCTTGGACTCTCTTACAAAAAGGAGAATGAGAGGTTAATGGTCATCGCTGCCTGCCCTGCCTGTCTGCCTGCCACCGTCCCCTCCCCAGAGGGGCACTTCTCTTCTCCCCACCCATCCCCATGCCGCTGGACCATCACTGTAGGGATGAGTTTTGCAGCCGAGGGCCTGGGGTGCCCCTGAGTTTTCCTCTCATCTGGGAGCTGCTCATCACTTTCTTCTCAGTCATATTGGGCAAAAAAAGGAAGAATTTTATCCCACCAGTTTCCAAGGCAGCCAAGCAGGGATGGGCCCAAGGAGGCCGCAGGAATGGGAGCAGGAGGTGGAGTCCAGGCTCCTGCCAAGCTGGTCTCAGTTGCTGCAGTTCTTCGACCATTGGAGGAAGAGGATGGTCCCACCCTGGCGCTGCTGCCCATCTCCCAGCTGTGGGTTCCTAGCTCTGGTGGTGCACAGACAGCTTGAGTAAAGCGTTACCAACTGTAGGCGTGCCATGCAGGCTCATAAGAGAAATTTTAAGGCGTGCTTCATCTGCACTTTGAGGAGTTTAGGTATTTCAGCTGACATTATTATTGAGTATACAGCCGAGCATTGGAAGCGGTTGCCCGGAGCAGCTGTGCCTGCTCCATCCTCGGGGATTTGGAAGACCCGATGGACAAATCCCCTGCTGTGCCCCAGCATCTCCCTGCTGGCAGCAGGAGGTTGGACTGGAGACCTCCCTGACCCTCGTGGCCAGGCCCATAAACAAAGCTGCCTCCCTGCTTTGCCGTGTTCGGCAATACGTTGTCATACCTGTCCCGCTGCCCGCTGCTCTTTGTTTTTCTGAAGCACGGGGAGTCACAGCGCGCTTTGCAGGGACGCTGTGGCTCGGGAGCAGCGAGCCTTTACGCTCGCTGTGTTTGGTCCGGGCAGGCTGCTAGACCTCAAACTGGGATCCTTACGTCCCACGGAAAAGCACAAACCTATTTAGCACCTATTCAGCTATGTGTGTTTGCTGGGTCTCCTGCCTCCCCAAAACATGGATTTCTAACAAATTCCTGGTTGAGGGAAGCTGTTAGAGTGCCTGACTCGGGGTTTGGTGGAGGGTGTGTAGGGTGGTGGNCTAGGAGAATTCTTCAGCATTTCCATTTGATACAGAGGGAAGGGATGTAGAGCCCAGCTATTTATTTTTGCCCAGATCTGGGACCTGACTGAGATGCTGCTAGGCAAAATACTGCGTATCCAGTTGTGTGCGTCATGTTCAACTCCAGTGTCTGTCTTGCAAGCCTGGGTCTGAGATGGAACACGATTTTCCAACTAAATATTAAATAAAATAAACAGCAAAATACCCAAACTTAGGAGCTTTCATTTCAGTGAGGAACAGTACTGCTTTCGATCTGGTCAGTCTGAGTACAGATTTATTTATCGTTTTCATGGCTAGAAAAATCAATTATTCAATTTATATGCTGCTAATTAGAAACATGAAATAAATGGTTAATTTTTTAAACTGAAACAGTTTTTTAGAACTGGTCTTATTCTTGAATTGGAAAATGCTCGACTTGAAGTGGAAAATTTTGTTTGTCATGCAAATATGAGCACGATACAGCTAACCTATTATACACTGCGTCGTTCATACCAAGGTAAATGCGAAAAACAAATTTCTAGCTGAACTCGTTACCTTAAATAGCCTGCAATCTGAGTTTGTATCAGATGCAGAACTAATGATGCTTATTTGCTGCAGAGTAGAACCGAAGATGTGTAACTACAGGCTTGTATGTGTGTTGCTAGCAGAAAAGAAATAGGTATTTTCATCCTTCATTCTACATAATGCGTATAGCAGTTCACTGCACGTAGGCATGACGTTTCTGTGCTTTCTCTGGTTTTAAGTTAAAAATCCACGTTGACTTCCTCATGAACATTTCGGCCATGAGAAATACCTTTCGGCTGTAATTAAAACAAGGAGACGCGAGTGAAGCGCCAGAGAAGAGTTGGAGGTAAGGCTGGCCAACCTCTGGTCCTCAGGGTTGTCCTCCGTGAAGACAGGAGCCCTCTTTGCTTTCTTCCAGTTTCAGGAACTTCCTCCTGAACAGTACGTCATTCTGAAGTTTGATTTTTGGGTGTAGGTGGGTTTTTTCTTTAATCATTATTATTACTATTATTTTTGGTGTGCGTACGCTCTGGAGGGAAATGTTTTAAGGAGGGCTACTTTATGAATTTTGGGTTTAATTAATTTCGCAGTGTAATACCCACTGAGTTGAGTTGATGCTCTTAACATTTTGCAGACATTATAAAGCACGCATTTAACTGAATTTTCAAAACATTGTTTTATCTTGAAGGATTAACTCCCTTTTTGGGGATGTCTGTTCACTGTTTAGTCAGGTTTTCCATGGGTGTCCTGTTGCGTAGTGAGTGATCCCTGTTTAACATTAAGCACTTGTGACGTGAGCACCACTGATGTAGCTGAACATACTTTGAACCTTCTGGTTGCATCAGGCAGAATCCTTGGTCTTGACTTTGGGTCACTGCTTCAGAAGATGCTCAGACAGAGCTGCCTCGTGCCTGGTCTGGCTTCCGTGTGCCAGGAGATGAGGCAGGTCCTGCCCTGTTTGGGTTTTATTTATGTTACTGGACTGGAGACAGGAACTGGCCTGATGTCTTTTGGGTTTTGCTCCTCACGATTCCCATTGTACAACCCATTTGTGAACTGATGTATTTCTGCAGGACTTGCAGTACCTGACCCTAGCAGGATGAGGACTGATTTTCTTCCTGCTTCTCATGCTCCAAACAGTCACTCTTGCAGTCACTCACTAAAATTGAGGCAGGGGGAAAAAAACTCTTCCAAATTCTACAGAAGTAAAACCTTATTCCATTCTGACACGTATTTTAGCCGTTTCCACTTGATGTTTTCCAATTTACACAATGCTAATCCCGCCTAAATACATTTAAAAATAGTTTCCTTGTTATTGCAGAACGGTAGCATCACCGTTGCCGTGCCGGTCAGGGCGCCGCTTCCAGGCGCGAAGCTTTGCTACTGGGGTGTGAGCAGAATGAGGAAGAGGAGGCCTTGGGTCAGGACGCTGGAGTCCATAGCGCAGAGCAGGCAATGTAAGTCCTGGGCTCCACCGTGGCCATCTGCGTTATTTAACGCAGACTTCTTGCGACTTCGTCGTTATCGGTGTTCTGGAGCAAGTGGTGGTCTCTGATTTGTGCAAAGAAGTGTTGGCTTGGGCTGTTTCGTTCTGTGAGCTCCCGTCCCCAGCGTCGCTGGCGAATGGCACTGGGCTTCGTCGGAGGGGCTCGCCGCCCTTCGCATCTGTTCTTTGCACCATGAAAACTCTTACAGGTTAACTTGTGTGTTTAGCAGCACGTGACTCTTCCTCCCAGATGAAAATACGTTTAATAATAGATTGCAACTTTACTAAACATCATAGCTATTAAAATAAACTGCCCAAGTATGCTGAGCATAAACAGTATACCCAAGTTCCTTGCTCAAGGTACCACAGGCCCACCAAACACACATCTCTCTCAAGCAGACAAGTATTTTAGCAACTGAAGTTTTTGTAGGTTGTATGGATTATGGAGAAATGTTTGTTCTTACTCTTAAAAAGCTACAGAAGCTTCTGAAGTAGCATTGTGTGTGTTTGTTGTGAATGGACAGTGAGTGGTAATTTCCTTCTTCTCCCAATCTTGACCTCTCTATGAGGCCCTAAAACCGCTTTGATTTATGCTGCAGCATAAGCCTTTTTTTTTTTTTTTGGTTTTCTTTTGGGGCATCAAATTTTTTNCATTCTTTCCCAGGCTGGCAGTGAAGGGGGGAAGGTCCTCAATTCCTGGAATTTAAAGTCTCAGGTGCCAGCTTGGACTCTCTTACAAAAAGGAGAATGAGAGGTTAATGGTCATCGCTGCCTGCCCTGCCTGTCTGCCTGCCACCGTCCCCTCCCCAGAGGGACACTTCTCCCCACCCATCCCCATGCCGCTGGACCATCACTGTAGGGATGAGTTTTGCAGCCGAGGGCCTGGGGTGCCCCTGAGTTTTCCTCTCATCTGGGAGCTGCTCATCACTTTCTTCTCAGTCATATTGGGCAAAAAAAGGAAGAATTTTATCCCACCAGTTTCCAAGGCAGCCAAGCAGGGATGGGCCCAAGGAGGCCGCAGGAATGGGAGCAGGAGGTGGAGTCCAGGCTCCTGCCAAGCTGGTCTCAGTTGCTGCAGTTCTTCAACCATTGGAGGAAGAGGATGGTCCCACCCTGGCGCTGCTGCCCATCTCCCAGCTGTGGGTTCCTAGCTCTGGTGGTGCACAGACAGCTTGAGTAAAGCGTTACCAACTGTAGGCGTGCCATGCAGGCTCATAAGAGAAGTTTTAAGGCGTGCTTCATCTGCACTTTGAGGAGTTTAGGTATTTCAGCTGACATTATTATTGAGTATACAGCCGAGCATTGGAAGCGGTTGCCCGGAGCAGCTGTGCCTGCTCCATCCTCGGGGATTTGGAAGACCCGATGGACAAATCCCCTGCTGTGCCCCAGCATCTCCCTGCTGGCAGCAGGAGGTTGGACTGGAGACCTCCCTGACCCTCGTGGCCAGGCCCATAAACAAAGCTGCCTCCCTGCTTTGCCGTGTTCGGCAATACGTTGTCATACCTGTCCCGCTGCCCGCTGCTCTTTGTTTTTCTGAAGCACGGGGAGTCACAGCGCGCTTTGCAGGGACGCTGTGGCTCGGGAGCAGCGAGCCTTTACGCTCGCTGTGTTTGGTCCGGGCAGGCTGCTAGACCTCAAACTGGGATCCTTACGTCCCACGGAAAAGCACAAACCTATTTAGCACCTATTCAGCTATGTGTGTTTGCTGGGTCTCCTGCCTCCCCAAAACATGGATTTCTAACAAATTCCTGGTTGAGGGAAGCTGTTAGAGTGCCTGACTCGGGGTTTGGTGGAGGGTGTG
>VWZZ01006234.1:19570-37070 GCA_013399095.1 Psophia crepitans | reverse complement strand
GGATTTCTGTCTTTGGGTTTATGTATGTGTTGTGCGCTGTATTAAGATAGGTGTTTGCCAAACTCATGTTAACACCAGTCCAACGGCGATCCCAAGTGTTTTCCTGCCTGGCTGTCTCCCGGAGCAGGCACTGCTGCCCAGGGCTGCGGTGGGCACGCGGCGTTACCCGGTCCCTGTCCCAGCAGCGCAGAGGGGTCTGGGCTGAGCTGCTCCCGGAGGCTGCAGGGACCGGGAAGTCAGAGCAAAGAGCTGAGTTTTGTGTTATCCTTTAACTTCAAGCTATGGTTTTGAAAGCCGGTGACAATATTTCTGATTAGAACAATTAAAGTTTTTATTCAGTTTGTTTATTGCTGTATTAGTAATGTGGAAAAAAGATTTGCGATAATAATGTACATTTTTTTTCTACTGTTAAGGGTTTTATTATTCTGTCCCTGCCAGAAAGCACATTTTAAGAGCTTGGATTCAAAATTAAATATGACCTCAGTGTTTTAAAATACAATTACAATAACTATCCATTTAGGACGGTTTTTTTCTTTTACTTTTGACATATGGTCAATATACTTATGCCAGTTATTAAAGACATTATTTTTTGCTATGCTAACTATTTAACATACTGCAGCTGCCGTAGCAAATGCAGACTGATGACAGGGGATGTTGGGGAAGCACGTCGCACAAACTGCTTCTTAGGTCAGATGACTGTGGTGCCTGTACGTAGGTATGGAAAAAAATCCACCATACTTGATAAGAGAAATTTATATTATTTATATGGAACAGAACAAACCAATTTACAAGAAAGGCACTTAAGTGGGAAGCTTATTTATTAATGAGTGTAGTACACAAGCTAATGGGGCTGTAATGCAGATGCACCTAAAGCTCGGGGGACAGCAGTCTCCAGGCACCGCTCACCACTTCAGAAGAGAGGAGAGAAAGCAGACTTGAAAAGTATTTCTGGGCGATTGGGAACAAGGGTTATGTAGAGTAGTTTTGTCTGCCTCATCTTAGGCAGAAGAACGGTCTGTGAGCGTCTCCACCTCTCCTGCCACGGGACGTCAGTGGGTTTCAGAGTAGGAACGTCCAGGGCTGTAATTCACAGTGTCCACTAGACCTCACTTTGTCCTCCGCGGGGCAGGGGGGTTTGGGTGCGGTTGTAAGGTCACACCAGGTCCTCGTCCCAGGGCACCACCTCTGCACGGAGAAGTTCCGAAGCTCCTGGATCCCAGTGGCGAGGCATCCCACTGGGATCCAAGGTTTGCGGGAGGCTGGGAGAAGCGAGGGGCACGCTGAGGCCAAGGTGGTCTGTGGAGGGGAGAGTTTGTTTAAATTACAGTTCCTATATTCAGTCTTTAACAAGCTTCTTTTGAGGTGGCAGTTTATAGACTCTTATTTCAGTTAATTATAACAGCAGTTTTTCTCAAACAGTATTTTTATTGGTTTTATTGATGTGCCCTACTGTTTTTTCTATCCTCTGCTTGGGTTCTGCTTGGTTACCTGAGGTAGGAAAAGCTGTCCTCCCCGATTCGGGAGCGGCGGGGAGCACCCACGGCAGAGGCGATGGGCTGCTCCAGAGATGCTCCTGGGGGAGTCGGCAGCCGCAGGATGCCCCGTCCCACCCCCGAAGGGTCCCGTGGCCCTCCGAGAGGGCTTCCCGCGGGGGGTCTGCAGATCCACGGCCTCGTGCCTCTCTCCTGCGTACCTGCACCTGCAAAAGTGCCCGTCCGGGGCGTGCGATGGGCTGTAATTGCACAGAGCCCCCAAAGAGGCGATGCCCGGCACTGTGGTGTGTTGCAAACAGCACACCAGAAGTGTTGACAAGTGTTGAAGGAAAATACTCCGTATTTTTTTGTTCTTCTTGCAGTTGTAAGGTTGTAGTTTTGGTTTTGAGTCCGAATTGGTAAGGCATAAGGCAAGTATTTCACTGGGTAACGCTCTTTTAGGAAAGATCCTGCCAACGCATGTGGGAAACAGTCTCAAAGCCCTGTAGACAAGCTTAGGAGAAACTATATTTATTAACTATGGTGTTTTAATTGGCGTATATTAGCAGTTTTTTTCTGAGCATCCTGTGCTCAGCCTCTGATGACATGAAGCTGTGGATGATGAATGTCTACTCGGAACCCCGATCTTGGCAAGTTTCGTGATGGTTTTGTCTGATGACAGCGTTTGTTTCTCTGGTTTCTGAGTGTTCATACCTACTGTAAAAAAATAAATTAATACCGTTCCTTTGCACTGATGTTAGAAGCTTCACAGTACCATGGGGAGGGCCAGGCTGGTCTCAAGGGCTTTGTCTGGTGCCGTTCCTGCCATCCTTTCTCCCGTACGGCGTGAAGTGCCTCAGAAAAGCCTCGTTCACATGAGGAAAATATTTTCATAATTCTTTCGAGCAGCAGGTGGGCAGCACGTCTCCCGTTCTGGCAGGAGCTGTACGTCGGGTCGTACGCCCATCTCTGCCCTGATGGGAGGTCCGACGTGTCAGGCGTCAGACGAGCCGATGGTTGGTCCTAACAGGAGATGCTCAGAGGGCAGAGACTGCATGGCACCCAGCCTGGGGAGATGGTTTGAAAAATGGCCTGATGAGTTGAATTCTTAAGAGGTTCCTGATTTATCTGTATCTTAATTCATTTTAATAGGCTGGGGTACCTGCAGGTGCTGTTGAGTGTAATTCCTGGTGCTCACTTTCATCTGGAATTCATGCACTACCACACGTCAAGGTGGACATCCAACGTCAGAGCCCAGTTCCAATAATTCAGCCTTAAGTTTCCCTCCTCCAATTTCCCCATGCAGCAGTGGAGATCAGAGATCCGGGTCTTGCAGTGTAATGGCTGTAACGTGTATTTTAACTGCCTTAGGTGTGGCTTTCTTTAAATCCATGCATAATTGGGACTATATTTATCTTAAATATAAAAAAAAGTAAATTTTGCTTCAGATACCAGTTAGCTACTGGGTTATTGCTATGAGACGAGCTTCTGGATAGAGGTGGTGGGGTTTATGTCCGAGGTGCTGCCACGTGGCAGTTGCACGGAGCTGGGAAATAGTGGGGGGAGCGGTGGTGAATACCCTAAAGCGGGAGCTAAGTGGGGAAGCAAAGGGAATCTGGCGTGCGGTTTAAGGGTCCCCTGCAGCCAGCCCTAACACAGTTAATTGCCTGTGATAAAACCGACCTCGGAAGTCTGATGGGAGAATTCTTTTATACAAGAAAAAATGTTTTGTAACAATTTCTTGTAAGTGCTAAAATTAACTGACTTTCTTTTAACCTAATTATAGATAGAACTGATGATATCACCTATGCTTAATGTTGCCTAACATCTTGGGTGAGAGTGTGCTGCTGCTTCTAACTTGGCTGAATTTTTGCTTTAAAGCATTTCACGTGAAGCATCTGCTTGATTGTGGCTGGTTGAGGGTCTTTTTGGGCATGTGCTTGATTTCCCCCATGCCCAGTCTAGAAGAGGGTGGTCCTTTCCAGCGAGAAGATACACAGGAATTGGTTTTTTTCCTTTTATAGACAAATCTTCCAGTCATGTCTGCCAAACCCACTGATTTGAAACAGGAATATTTGTGAAGAGGCTGCTCTGATACAAGGAATATTTTTGTTTTCCAGATACAAACAATTTGGTTCACAGTGGGGGAATGGGTCTCCCTGGGGAAGGTTGTTCTGGGCTGATTCAGGGGCTGAACATAAAGGCAATACAACCTCACGGTGCTGATGAGCACCAGAACTATCCATGGTTTTCCTGACCTGTCTGCATGACTTCTGCTAGCACAAATGAAGTAGAGACATGCAGGATGAAATCTGGAGTGAACAGGAATTAGTCTGGAAAATACGTGGTTGGGAGATGGGAAGAAAGCAGTATTGGAATTGGTGACCGGCACAGAGGTGGACCATGAAATATTTAGCAGAGCAGTAAGGTCAGATGAGTAGTACTGAGATGGTCCAAACCAGGTGAGTTAAGGAGGACTGGTGGAGGCCAGCATAAAAAAAGAGGGCAGAACGTTGAAACTGGGTGATGTAAAGAGAGGAAAGGAGGTTGGCGTGGAGCAGACAATGAAGCTGGGCTTTGGGCATTGGGACGCACAGCGGAAGATTGAGGTGGATGAAGAACCATCACTTCTTAGCAGTTGTCCTTGCATCTTACTGTTGTTTTAACAGAGATCTTTGTCCATAACGAGATACACTTCTGTGAAAACACAATAAATTTGTTCAGGAAAAATAAGCCAAGACCACACATAGCCTTGTTTTCCTTGAACGTGTTTCTTGTGTTCCGAGGAAAGTCCGCCGCTCGCTGATTGCTGTGTTTCCTCCGTGGCCTCACAGTACCGTATCCCAGGGCAAGATCTTGTTTGAAATCTGTGTCTCTCTATATAGGATTCCAATCAAAACTTTAATGGTACAGGGCAGTGAGTAGCATTTAATGACCTTCAGTGCTATCACTTGAGTCTTTTGGGCATTGACATTGATTTTCCTTATCTTGGCATGTGAAGACAGGAGCCTCACTCCCTTCTTTAGAGCGTGTGCTGGTACGCACCAGCAGCACGGAATAAGCAGGCAGCGGCTTTGCAGGCATCACGGCTGGCAGCGGCGGCGGGCTGCGCGTACCGCTTTCCCAGCCAGCCTCCCTTCGCTGCCGGGACCGGCCGGCATTTCCTGCAAGAGTCAGAAAAAAGTCGAGGCCGTTTGGATACCTGTGTGTTTTACTCAAGAATCGCATCTCTTTGTTTGGAATTTGTGTTTGATACCCACATTTCTGTGCAGAGGCTTCTGTTTCAGGGTAGAAGAGAGGTACCGTTTTAATGCAGAATTCCTGAGCTGTCCAGACCATAAGAATTTAAATCCTCCAGAAGCAGAGTCTAAAAAACATTGCAAAGGTTGTATGACAAGGAATAAGTCTTACTCGGTTCAGAGTCCTTGTGCTCTTCCATAAACGCATCAATTTCTTCTTAATAGGTCTTAAAAGGAACTGTGGAGGGGTCGTTCAACAGGAATTGGGGTGTCATTGCTGTTTATTGCAGCTCTCACCCTTTTTTTAATCGCTTGCTACTACCATACAGACACTTCATTCCTAAGAAGCTAAATTAAACTATGTAAGGATGTGCTTCTCCATGAATTTTAAACCTAAAAAGCTGCTTTGTTCATTGATTCAGTTGTGGGGAAAAAATGCAACGCAGACATCCGGCTATTTGAACTCTTTATTTGCCACATTTACAGTATTAATAACGCTGTTTCTAGAAGTTGTCACATCAAGTAAAAGATCTTCATTCCAGGCTGTCTTTTGGGGCCAAATTGAGACTGGATGCATGCATTTAATAAATTGTAGTCTCAAGTAGTCATTTTGGTAAATAATTAGCTTCGGTGAAAGAATAAGTTAGCATATTGTATGCATCTAATGTCGCAAATGTACATACAGCAAACTTTCCTATTAATCAACAGTCAAGCACTGTAAGTTGGGTCTCATACATAATGAATTGTTCTTAAACCTCCTGGGTTTCATTGATAGAAAAATAAGAGAAAACACAAGTGTAGTAAGCTTTTGAATAAAATTTAACGAGATTGCTCTGCATCCTGTAATCGTTTTGGAATCATTAGAGACCAGATAATTCATCTGCAGTTTTGGGGTGGCTTTAGCCTTCGTCTATCAAAGACAGACTATTTAAATGACATTTAGGTGTTGATAAAATACATTTTTATTTAATTTCACAATGAAGGCTTCAGTACAAATGCCAGCTACCTCTGCGTTTATTACGTGATGAATAATGCTGCGTGACTGAGTCTCGTTTTAATGTTGATTTTTGTAGTTCTAATCATTACTGATTCTTCCATTTGAAAAGTAACACGCCGGCTATTTCTCTAAGAAAAAAATTATTTGGTGAGACAAACGCAGTTGTACATAAGAAAATGACAGTCAGCCTTCACTTTTCAGACCTTTTATACAGGCCTGATTTCTGGTGACTTCACAGGCGTGAGTGTAGTTTGGAGAGTGGTCTTCAATCGTTTGCTGATAAAAAATGCCATTTTTTAAAAAAAAGAAGTACGTAAGCTTTTAAATTCCACTTACCCCTCATACCTCTTTTGTGGCAAGTTACTATTGATATCCGAGAGGTTCAGCAGTGAATTCTCCTGCAAATGTAAAAATTTCCTCTGATTTAGGAGCTCTTAGCAATTAACTGTACTAATGACCGTAAGCCATGGAGGTGCTTGATCCACCTGATGGGCCCCAGCTGGTCAGTGCCTAGGGAATAGTTTATTCCTCGATGCTCATGCCAGGAGACAGTCCGAACTGATGGCAGCTTTGGTGGGTGCAGGAGCCTGTCCGAGAGGCGCTACCCCGAGCAGCAGGCACCAGGAGGAAGGGCATGTTCTCATGTGCACAGGCTTGCCTGGTCCTGGGGCTGCAGCATGGCATCTCCTGGGGAACCTGACCCATGGACCTTGTCCTCTGGCTGGTCTCAAATCACTGAGAGACTCTTTGTTCCTGTCTGATGTTCCGAGGACTATTTTGTTCCTCAGGTGACTCACAGGGGCATGCTGGCTACATCCCAAACTCTCTCCAAAGGTGGTGACAGAATCCTACCGTAATTGGGCAATATTCCCAAAAATGTTTTCCTCTCTACCCATGCTCAGATTCCATCTGTAAGATCCTGTTCCATAAGCCAGATGTCAAACAAACTATTTTTTTTTGTATTTTTTTGACCCTGGCGTGAGGGTAAAAGCCATGCAGAAGTCCACCCGCATTCCCCCTCTTGTTTGACGTTAAGTAGGTCTGCAGTCTCCAAGAGAGCCATGTCTAAATTGCTGTCAGATCACATCACGCGCTCCGGCCGCCGAGCAGGGCTGCCGGGTCATGTCAGAGCCCATTCGTTATAGTTGGAGTCTGCTGCAGCAACGGGCCTCTGGTCTTTCTCCCTTAACAAGAGGATTAGCATGACAGGCACATGGAGCTCCTTACGGACAGTCACCAAACACTTCCTTCGGTTGGGCTTCAATTACCCTTTGGGACAGCTGCCGAGGTTGGGTCTCCCCAGCGTGGTACAACCTTGGGTCTAGGAGTCCTGGTCTCTCTCACGGGCTCCCTGTTTTGGGAAGGTTTCTATAATCTCCACACACACCTTTTTGTTTTGTTGGGGGAGGGGGTTTGAGGAGAAAAAAGGACCTTTTAATAAAAGGTATTTGCAGGGGCTTTTTTTCCCCCTCCTCTTTTATTTCTCTCCTCCATTCCTATCAGAACCTTTTTCATCCCTACTGGACATAGGGTAATTCTGATAATTTTTGGACCTGTTTAAGGTACAGACTTGTAAGAAATGGAATGGCCAAAGCAGCGTCAAAATACACAGGAGACAATCCACAGAAGTCTCCCACTGCCAGCAGTTCCTCCTGCTTACCCCAGCCTGGAGGCACTCTTCAAACTGGAGACGCTGAGCGTTGTGCCACCCTGTAAATGTGCTTGCGGATTTCCAGGAACAAACTGCAACGTTTTCTGTTACAGGTTTAATTAAAACCCAGCGTCTGTGTCTGCCAGGTAGTTCTGCCTCTTTCCTGGTTGTAAATCATGAAGCCATAGGCGCTGGGGAGCCCGAGGAGCAGCGTGGGGAGGTCGGGGATCCCTTTCGGAGACAAGTCCTTTCCTTCTGCTCTTTCTTACCTGCCCCATCTCTGTGTATCATGTCTTCTGCAGGCATTGGGTTTGCTCCTTGGTTTTCTCCTCTGCACTCTCCCCCTCTTTCTTTGTCCACATTAGACTCGATGACATGGACTTCAGATGTTGATTGTGGTGAAGGCAGGCTGAGAGAAGGGTTTGGTGAGACTTTGTGTCCTCTGCATCGTGAGGAGTACGGCCGATGATTGCTTTTACAGCATTCTGGTCATAACAAGATCCAAAAGCCTCTTAATTAGGACCAATTTATTTATGTTTTAATATACAATTTGTTGTTAATGAACAAAAGTGCTTGTGGGTTTTGTTCAGGGAACACAGTGGAAAAAATTACGGATGCCCTTAAAAAACATAGAATGGGATGTGGTTGAGTATCCAAATATGTTTATTTTCTCCGTTCCTGAAGGTAGTAGGAGATTGCAAACCCGGTGATCTTCAGTGCCGTGGTGTCAAAACACAGTGCAGTTGGTACCAGCCTGGCAATGACCCTCGGTCCGTGAGAAGAGACTGGGAAGTTCTAGGTAAAAACTTATATTCCACATATTATTTTTTTTTTCTATTTGTTTTTTTATTTTAGGTCGTTATTCCTGCTGTTACCTGAGTGGGACCGTTGTAGTTGTTACACAATGGTGTAATAGCTGAGTCTGCCCATAGGTACTGGTGGCACTTAGCTGGTCAAGGAGGAGCTGCAGAGGGACCTGCAATTTTTGTTTGCGGTGGGGAGTTCTTTGGTTTGTATCTGACCGAAATTGGAATAAAGGGGACTCCTCACTAGCTCCGCACCTGTAACGGTCCATAAACCTCCTCTTAGGCAACGCTGGAGGGTGGGGTAGTGGTCAGGGGATCAGAGATTCAGGTCTGTGTGCCTACAGTGGGAGCGAGCGTTGGATGTTACATTCTACCAAGGAATTATATTCAAAATCTACAAATATTTTATAAATATACAACTAGATCTATAAATATGTTGCAGAGCCGACACAACAGTCTCATAATATTTACCCTAATGAAGCTGCCAGCTCTTAGCTTTACCCTGAGGAAGCTGCCAGCAGAGCCGCTGTGATATATTCTCTTTATTTTAAATCACGCCACTCAAGGTCCATCTTGTAATGTTTTCCGTTAGGGTTTATTAAGGGCTGACTGAGGCAATAAGTAGCTCAGAAATAAAATAAATAATTCAAATCAATTTAGAACATGGCTACCCACTGAGGCTTCTCACAGCATTTCTCTGGTTTTCATAATGGTTAAGCTGTTTAGGATGGTACTGAAGCCAATCTGCTGCTTACATGTTTACTTTGGAAGCACGTTAGAAACTTCCAGTTCTTGGCAAGCGGTTTGGAAGGAGCCTGTTAAACTGAAACAGGTGGTGGTTCTGCTTTCCTTCCCCCCTGCTAAAACCATCTTTTCCTTCATTTCATCCCATGCAAACACGAGAAGGGAAACGGCTGGGATGGAGCCTCGGGAAGACACCCCTCAGCTGTGTGGACGCAAGAGCCCGGTGGCTTCCTTAGTTTGCTCAGTCTCAACCAAGAGGTGTGATGGAAATCCGTACGCAGGGCTGCCGTTAGGAATGGCTGGGAATCGCTGGAGCGGTAGGTCTGCACCTGGGCTCTGGTGGATTCCCGTGCTGGGACTGACCTGATGCCTCTTGTGGACTTCACCACCACCGACACCTGAATGCACAAGCTGGAGATCTGCAGCAGCAGCAGCAGTTGTTCCCTGGCCTGGAAAAACAGTCTCCTGTTGAGAGACAGCCAACTTAAAAAAAAAAAAAAAAAAAAAAGNGAAAAAGAAAAAAAAAAAAAAAAAAAAAAAAAAAAAAAGAAGGTATTTTTAGCTGTCTGCTTTTTATAGCTTAAAATAAGCATGGTTTTTTCTGTTTGAGGAGTGTGCAGTTTTAATTAAGCATCACATTGCAAAGCCGTGTAGATGAGTTGGCCACTTGCAGCTGAATATCCATCTGACATCACCACCAAGTTAAGACAGGTATCTAACTTACTGCGCACGTGTTGGAGGCTGGTAATGCAAACAAAGCAGTCTCATGTAAGAAAATAATAATAATAATCCCAACCTAAACCCCCTCAGTAATGATTTCTTGTTGACCAAGTGAAAATACAAACCTCTCCACTTCGATTTTTTTGAGGTGCCAGGCAGCGCCCACCAGAATTCACTAATGCAACCAGGTGCAGTGATGGTCTCCGATGGAAGCGTACGGGATCTCAGTAAGACTCCTGCATTTCGAATAAATGCTTCTCATTATTCTGGCTGCATTGCAAAAAAAAATAAAGGTGTTGGTACTTTTTAAGGAAAGATAATGAAATTCTCCAGGGCACAAGTAAAGCAGTCGGATTTCTTACACCTTCTGTTTAGTTTCTTGCATTTTTAGATGAACATGCTTATTTTATTTTCCTATAGAAGTCTTGTTCACTCACAGGTGTAGGACATAGGCTTTCCCAGGTAAAGCAGAGACCAAACGGCCACTTGCCCATCGCCTGGTGTGCTGCCGGCTCTGCGCCCGGGAGCCAGTCCCTTCCTCCAGGACCACCGAGGGCAGGACGTTAAAAAAAGTGGGTCCCCTTCTTCTTGTTCCCTGCTAAAGGTCAGGCACAAGTAGTTAATGTAAAGGTTAGATGGTGCGCAGCGAACTTTTTCCTGTCTGTCGGCACTGGGGATGCTCAAAGATCAACTCATGGAGTCGGGTGTTCAGAAACCTTCCAAGGAGCCGAACACTGAGCAGAGGAATTTCACACGAGGGGGGAAATTTCCCATGCTGTAACTCATCCACCCTCCTTTTCTTCTTAGGAATGTTTGGAGACCGCTTTTGCCTTGCTTTTTGAAACGTACGTATGGTTTAGTTTGACCACAGCGTGGCTTTGAAGCCTGAGAAAATCCTTTAAAAGGCAGCTGGTGTTTTAAGTTCAATTTTTAATGATGAGGTAGTTTGTGGAAGGAGTGCTGCTATGAACGTCGGAAAGAGAAAGGGGAGGAGGGGAGGGAGGGGAGGAGGGCCAGTGGAAGACACCCATGCATAAGTTATGTTCATTCTTTTTCTTTATTAATGCTGTCAAATTCCCAGGAACAGTTGTTAGCTTTTCTAGCCAAGCAAAATTAATATGAAGGGGTTTTTTTTAACTTTCTGCCAATTTGAAGCTCTCAGCATACATGTTGGCAAGTTGACTTTGTATCCTACAGGAAAAGGAGTCAAGGCATTCTTAGAAAGCAAGGCATTCTCATCTTGAAAAACTTTTGCTTTCTTGACCAAGGTGGAGGTGGCCAAGGAGGTGGCCAACATTGTGAAAGCGTCTGGTGTCGAGGAGGTGGCGGCAGAATGGTCTCAGTGAAAACATCTAGAGATGTTCAGCGGCGACAAGGCACTGTTCTTAAAAGCAGTAAATAAATCTTTAAAAAAATAATAATTAAGACTTATATCCAAACTTGTATCCGAACAGCCAGGGAAGACGTGGTGGAAGGGAGGAACACGTATGCGGTGGCAGGGGGAACGTGCGGGCGCGGGGGATGGCTGCGCCTCGCTGCTGCCCTCCCAGCTGCACGGGCAGGCAGAGCAGCTGCCGTGGTTCGTGTCCACGGATGGGTGGCCCCTTGCTCCCGTCCTCCTAGTAAATACGGAGCTAATGGCCTGACGGTTACCTGGAGGCTTCAGGCGAAGCCCCAAGCAGCCCACACACCAGCCTCGGTAGCACGGCACCTCGCCGCCGCCGGCGTGCTGCCTCCCGCCTGGTTTGGGGCAGAATGATGGTAGTTTGGCGCAGCTCTGGAGCAGGGGGAAATTGCGGTGCCTGCCTGCCAGCGTCAGGCAGCGGCGGCGGGCGCGGAGCCGGGAGCCCAGCTGCTGAGGGCTGCTTGCAGAGCAGCAAGGAGACGAAGTCTCTCGGTTTTATGATGATATTACAGTCCAAATCATTTCCAGACTCCCGAGAATGTGAAACAAGATGATGTGAAAAACATAAGGTTACTGTAGTTTTGAGTGCTTTCTGTGCTCTTCTGGATAAATGGAGCAGAAAAGTCTACCAACTTCTCTTCGAGACTTCAGAGGTGTTATTCTATTCTGTGGTTATTATATTGTCGTAGCTGTAACAATCCACAGTAAAACCGAGCCATATTCTGCCGAGTCTTGTACCTGTGCAGCATAACGGATTATCCGCGGTGCCGAGAGCTTGGTTTCAGGTCCGTGTCGTGGCTATTCGTGCAGAAAAGTTTATGCACAGATCCTCATACCTTTTTTTTTTATTTTTAGCAAAGAGATTATTAAACAGCAAAATAACATAAAGTGTTATGTTATAACATAAAGACGTCAGTGTTATAATGCAAATTGACGCTACTTCGCCCGCACGCACAAAAAAGAAAAATCAAAAGTGTTAATTTGGTAAATAAATGGAGAGAGAGAGAAATAAAATCGCACTTAATTTCTAGAAACTGGATCCAAAGCTGATTCTTCCTTTTTGTCCTGCCTCTGCTCCAAGCCATGAACTCGTGTTCTCGTGCGACCGGAGTATTTTAATTGTCCGCCTCTGTGTCCCTCTTCTTCTCTGCCACTTTCTAATCAGTAATTACGTGGCCTTCAGTGGTTAACAATTAATCAGAAAATGAGTTGGGGCTGGGAGGGATGGCAGGGCCGTTTGATCATGCACCAGGCGAGCGAGGGCTTCGCTGCTGAGAGTCACCCTGACCCGGCTCCCGCCTGCGCATCATTTATCCTGTCCGCAGGCAGAGCCGGGCTGCTGCCTGATTACACCGACGTCCCGTCGTGTTCGGCTCCACGAGTGCTGTGGATCAAGCGTGTGAAGGCGTTCGGTCTCTTTGCGAAGGTGCCTTGTGGCAAAAGCAGGCCTGGTGGCTTTTGTGTCATTACGGGGACATCACACGTTTCATTTTCTCCGGCTTTCTGCTGGGGGGGAACTAACAAAATACTTTCACTTGCACCGCGCCGGAGTGTACTGGGGAGTCGGGACTGGTTTGCTCTTTCCCCGTGCCTGCGTGGCAGAATTGCTCTGGCTTTCGCTTTTTTTCTGTTGTCTCACGTTCTCCTCTATTTAGATATTCCCACAGCTTTCTCTCTCCTGCTCTGTGACACATCCAACCCTCACCAGAAGACTATGCTGTTGAGTTTTAGCAGCACGCTATCGTGAAACTTCTTGTTCTGGTGTCTGGCGGGGGGGCGGGAATAATTACTGCAGTAATCAGAAAGCCTTGGGGTGACTCCTCAGTGGTGCCCAAGATTCTGCACACGAGAAGGGTGCTGGCAGGGCTTGCGGGCTTGGCAGTCGCCCTGGCTGTTGTCTCCGTGTCCGTCTTCCCACCGTTTCCCTGGGGTGCATTGGCTCCGTTTGCTTATTGGTACCCTGAAAACAGTCTCTGCAGGTTTGAGAGGCACCCGCCACACCGCAGCCTGGTGAAGCACCCGGAGAGCTCCGCCACCCCTCCACCAGCGCTGCTTTGCCTCAGGGACCGCGCACAGGTTGGGACACACGGCTGGGCGTTTGCAAAGCCAGGGTTCACGTTTCCATTGCTCTCATACACGTGTTGCTCTTCCAGAGGAAAAGAAGAAATAAGTAGCGAGGGAAGAAGCACATTTCTGTTTGCAGGTGCTCTCTGCTTGCTTGCTCTGCTCTTCAGTATCCTGCAAGCACGAGCTGCCATTGAAAATCAAATGAATTCTCAATTGCTTCCTTCCAATTCAATAAGTGGAGGAAAGCAGAAACCTGCCACCGTCGCTGGAAGGAAACGGGGCAGGGGAAGGCACGGGTTGAACAGAAAGCTGTTTCCTTTCCTCCTTTCCCTGGGGATGGTCCCTGGGGAGATGGGACTGCATCCCTGGGGAGCGTGGAGGAGGAGCCTCGCCTCCTCCGTCCACCCCGGAGGCACAAGGATGCGTCGTCTGCCGCGGGCTTGGGTGGTTTTCTGGCTCCCTGGTGTTCCCCACCTGTGCTCGGCATTTTCCTCTCACCGATCTTTTATGACTCCTTTTTTACAGGTGTGAGCAACCTTGTGTCGTCATTGCCCTTCTGGAGGCGGCGGGGGGGCGGGTTTGGGGTTGCTGTTTGTTGCTGTTCTTTCTTATTTTCACCTTTAGCAGAGCAGGAAAAAGACGAAGCCTGACTCCAGGTTGAATGCTTTTGAGAGGACGTATTTTTCTGCTAATGCAAGGAGCGTGGGTATTCACTTTCATAATTTTTATCATTCCGATTTTGCAATTCTCTCTTGCAGCAGGGCAGGGTCCTCAGCCGCTTGCGAGGTGTGCGAAGGCGCGGAGGAGATGACGGAGCCGCTGAAGCAGTGCTCGGCCTGGCTGCACGCCTACTTCTGCGAGCCGGCGAGGATGGCGAGCCTTCCCGTGCCGACCTTCCACCACCCGCTGCTCCGGAAAGGTCTGTGCCGCGGGGCACCCGCCCTCCCTGCTCCCATCGGGCAGGGTGCTGCTGCCCCCCTCTCCCTAATTCTCGGCCAATGGCAATAAAAATGATGTGGTTCAGCTCCTGGCAGTTACTGGCTGCCAGGTTTGGGTATGAACGTGTCTGAAGGGCCGTAAGCTTTTCAGTTAACGTCGTCGTTCACTTAAACCAAGTTTGTGCCAGCAACAGGGGAACGAAGCTTCGACATGTCCATGCCAGTGCCGTAGCGGCTGTCAGTGAGAGGTTGCTCAAGGTTTGAGTCCCCAAAGTTATCACAGATACTGTTTGGATTTTTTTTAAACAAAGAACAAGTGTTGTTACAAAGAAGATACGCTACTCTTGTACTTAGAAAAAAAAAATCTGCGGAAAGTTTCACCTTATCGTTCTCCATTTACTGAGTACGCGACTGAAGTCCATCGCTTGAGGTGAAATAATCTCTTTATTTAAAAAAAAATAAATCTCAGAAGTCTGCTTTTTGCAGTGCCTTCTGCTCTGTCCATGAATATCAGTTTCCCAGCAGATAAAATCTTCAGTTTAATGGACCTATTTTCTAATTCTATTAGATTCCGTAATAATATAGCACCAAAAGGGACTAGTATCCTCCACCTTGCGTGAGATAAAATAGCGCTGCGTTTTGTATAACCTCTAAACTGTATGTGCTGTTCCTTTTTCTTGTGGTTCGAGGTGACCGCCACCTTTGCACGAGGGGTGCGCGGGTTTGCGCTGTCAGGCACAGAGGCTCCGTCGGTGCCGGTGTGAGGCCGGCCAGTCTGACCTGGGAGGGGAAGGGCTCCTCGGGCAGGCACGCCTCTGCAAGGAGTCTCCACAAGAGCTCAGCTGTCTCCAGTGCTAATTGCTGGTTTTATTCAAATTCCCAGAAATCGGAGGTTTCTTCTTGCTGTTACACTTCCGTATTCCTAATTAGCAAACGGCAGCTGCAGCAGCAAAATCGAAACGCAGCTCTGGTGCAGAGCGTGCTGCGGATGATCAGGCTGTCGCTTGCGGGAGGTGGGAGTCAAATTTTGTGAGCTTTGCGCAGCACCTTTGTTTTAATGATCAGCTTTAATTATTCTTCCATGTTACGAAAATTCTCGGTGCGCCATGTATTTCATATGCAAATTACAGGGTGGGTACTGATTATTTTTCACTTTCTATACAAACATCAATTTTATCACCTCCTAAAAGAATTAATTTAGACGTTTTAGTGAAACCATCCAGTTAACATGTGGGAGAATAAGCACCAATGACACTACGGTGTCAAAATTGTGAAAATACTTATGAAGTGTGGCCTTCTAGGCGATTCAGGAATCATTTGAGGACTCTCTTTTATTAGCTGGGATGAAATTAGGACCTGTGTTTTGACAACGATAGGCTTGGGGTGAGCATGAATAGACAAAGCTGGCTGGGACCTAGTTACTGCTGCTCTTCCTTCCATCCCGGAGTGACATCAGGGGAATTCTGCTCCCCAGATTGTCTGCCCACAGATTATAAAACATTTAAAGAAGTGCTTTTACTTTTGTTAACTTTTCTGAAATGGGCTACTGAATTCTTTGTAGCGTGGCTAATGAAATGGTTTTGAGTGAGCGCTGCTGGTGGTGTTTTAGGTGCTGCTGTGGGTTTTAGCCCTGAGCACTCTGGCCTGGACCTGTGGTCAGAGTTGACAGGGGACTTTGGTCCTGCCCTAGGCAGCAACCCTCCTGCACAGGCAGTGCTGGAAGAGGCTGACGATCATTTAAAAGAGGGAAAATAAGTGTATTTGTTAATGGGAAGCTTCCTGGGGGAAAGAATCATCACTCGAATGGTTTGGAGGGATGGAAGCAGAGCTCTTCAGCACCGTTCAAGTGCAAAACCCAGGTGAGAGGTGCCAGCAGGGAGGGGACGGGATGTGGCCAGTGGCTGTGAGCATCAGCGCTGGGTCTCCCTGCAGCGCCCGTGCCTTCGGGAAGGGTGTGGCTCGTGGCCCCGCTGGCCCGGCTGCCCGCAGGCTGGGAAGCAGTGGTCCTGATGGGGTTTGACCTTCTGCATCGCGGGTGCGGTGCTGGGGGACCGGAGCGCGGTCCTCTCCTGGTAACGTGCGCAGGCCCAGGTTTTTTTAATTTAGTTCAGTTATTTGTTCTTGGCCTGGCCCCAGGTGTGCCTGTTTTATGGGGGGAGGCACGTACATAAAGGAAATGCTGACGAAGAATTAATTGGCCCAGATCACAATGATGTGATAGCATTGCTATTCTTCTCTTACTTTCTCCTAGTAACGCTTTCATAAAACACAAAAAAAATGGATATTGGAAAGAATGTGGAAATGCACGTCAAAAATTAGAAGAAACTAGTTTTAAAAGTTATTTAGTAGAAAGGTAGGGTGAAAAGCGCAGTATAGTGGGTTCTATTGTACATTTCAATTTATCCATAAGTCAGAAATGCAGTAATGCTAAATTAGGAATTTGGTATTTATTTACTTTTTCACATTTACATTTGAAAGTGCCTACTCATTTCTCCAGGCACTTAAAAATGCAGAATAAACATCAGCGGGAGCATGAGGATCCACAGCCGGGAAGGCTTTTTCTCATCACACCCATTTCCTTACGTGTCGCTGCTCATCAGCAGCTCTTCCAACAAGTCGTCAAAACCTTTGGCCCTTCTTTCCTCCCCGTTTCTGGAAATATGAGCACTAAAGAGTGTGGTTCTTTGGTATTAGGTGACTCAAATTCTATCATCCAGTGCTTTTGCGATAAACACTGATTACTGGGTATTTTCTTTCTTAATCAGTGCTTGCATCAAATTTTTTTTTTCATTTTTTTTCTTTTCTGTGGTAGCATCGTCTGAGGAAAGTAAGGATTTTGCTTATCTTATGCCAAATACATTAAGGAGATTCCTTCTTTAACAAAAACGTGTAAAGTGCTCTCAGGATGAAGCACTTCTCAATTCATGGCTAATTTTCTGCAGCTACTTTTGTGCCAGCTGTTAAAATACAGTTCCTCATGGAGAGGAAAACAGCGACGATCAACTTTGAGATAACAAAAGCAGGGTGTCACCCCAGCACCCGCAGCTGCTCTCGGGGCTGGGGCTGGTGGTAAAAGCACAGCCTGGCACCCCCCGGCCTCAGTCGCTGCCCGGGCGGACGGAGGAGCCCCCTGAAAAGCGTTTAGCTGGGCGCTTTGCTTCGCTGGGCGCTGCCTCGTCCCACTCGGTGGGTTGCGAGGGAGGTGAATCTTTTTATCTCCCAATAGCATGAGTTCTGCGCGGCGGAACCCCAGGCTGAATGAGCCACGGCAATGAGCCAGGGGAACAACATAGCAAAGTTTTAACGGTCTGTGGGCTGGGCGTCAGTAACTGGAGACTGTGCGGATCATAGAATCCCAGACTGGTTTGGGTGGGAAGGGACCTCAAAGCCCATCCGGTTCCCACCCCCTGCCATGGGCAGGGACACCCCCCACCAGCCCAGGGTGCCCAAAGCCCCATCCA
>VWZZ01006234.1:15000-19110 GCA_013399095.1 Psophia crepitans | reverse complement strand
TGGTCTTGGTCCGCAGGTGGTGGATTGCCTGCAGTGTGGTGTGCATGCCCACCTTTGTACTGTTCAGACCCTCCAGGACCACCCCTTGGGTGGTAACAGGCAGATGAGTTTGCACAACATGCAGGTGAGTTTGCACAACATGCAGGTGAGCTGTGCCTGCGCAGTCCGTGGTTTCCCAGAGTTCAGGGGTTCATGCCTGTGCAGTTCAATGTTCCAGAGAGTTCAGGAGTTGGAGGGTGTCTTCTGGTGGTCCTCGGTGTCCAGAGCATGCTCAAAGCAGCTAGTGAAAAGTTACCAGAGCTGGGCCGGGGTGGGGGTGGGTGGGGGCTGCAGCCCCCCACCCTGCTTCCACGGTGCTTGTGCTGTCTTTCACCTTCCCAGTGAGGCAACCCCCAACCCTGAGTTGTGTGAGACAAAGGAGTGTGTTTGGGGTTTCGTAACAGTCTCTGTCAGGCACTCAGGGATGGGACGCGCCAGTCCTCCATCCGAAGCCGGGCGCCTTCCAGCAACCCCTGCACGGACAATACGGTAATAACAACCCTTCCGTTGCGCTGTCGGAATGTGGTTGCCAAGTGCCAACGCATTGCCAAGGCAAAAGCAGACTGAATTCTGACATTCACTGTTTCAGCCGCTCAGCTCGTGTCTTAGATTTTTCTAAAGCACCTTTGATTTTCTATATTACCGGTAAAAGGGGGAAGAGTATTTAAAAGCACTCTAAATACAGACTCAGCCGTGCCTCTTCGTAACTCGTCGGTGGGAAAGCGTGAACCTGGTGCCGCAGCGCAGCTGGAGGCAGGGCTGAGAAGTTTGAAGCTGGTTTCTCACCACCCCCAGGAGCTGCCAGCTTGCTGGCTGCCCGGTTTAGCCTACGCAGCCAAAACTTTGGGGAAAATGTAACTGAAAAACTGGAATCTTCAACAATTTGTGTCGTGGCCAGTGCTCAGTGTGGCATTTTATTGAACAAAGAAAAAGTAGGTTTTTCCCACTTCTCTGCAGCGTGACTTCAAGGTGTTGCTCCTCGGAAAAATCACTGAACATTTATAATGGGACGTGATTAATTGGTCTTAATGTATCATGGTCGTTAGCCCCTGTATATGAAGAAGAAGAATTGACCCTGTTATTGTTTTGAAGCCTGTGCAGGAGTCGCTTGATCTGTGGGTCTGTGAACTGGAAAAGGCAATGTTAAATTGGCCAGTCATGAATTTCCTGACTTTTCTTTATTTGTGCTTTATAACCGCAGTGGTCGAGGTTGCAGAAAGCATTGCAGCGCTGGACGCTGCAGCGAGGGACGGTTGTGTGTTTGCAGACCAGATGGCTCATTAGAGCAACAAGAGCAGAGGAAATTGGAGACACACGAGAGAGTTCCTTTGCCCTGTGACGAGCAGCAGCCCTGGGGCTCTGCTCCTTGCGTGCCGTGCCGTGCCACGCCGCCCTCCTCACCGGATGAAGTCCTTTAGCTTTGCAAAACCTCGTTTTTGTATTCTTCAGTCTGGAGTTCCTCAGGCCGGGCCCTGTACGGGAGGCGCAGACCTGAAGCAAAGCTGGGTCTTTCAGCTCAGGCCAGCTCAGTCGCCCTATTTCTTCAAATAAGCTGTGAATTACCATGTCAGTGTGAGGAAGGAGGTCCCTGCAGGTCTGCAAGTGGTGGTGTCTGTGTCGCCTTGCACACCAGGGGCAGAGAAAAGCTGCACAAAAAGATCGAGGAGGAACAACCCGATGGAGACCGGAGAGGTGAGCTTTGCAAGCCGGATTAGCAGCTGAAATTTCCCGTGCATAATGCATGTTGTTCATCCAAGAAGGGATATTGATGAAACACCTCATACATAATGGGAGCGGAGAGTCTTCAAAGAAACTGGTAGTACCTCCATTCTCCCTTCAAGATGACTTCGCTCGTACCCAGGCCTGTAATCAATAATTACCCTGTGATTTCCTGGGAGCCTTCTTGTTCAGAAACTCCAACCAAAGCAGCGTAGAGTAGTCAACCTGGCGGAGTCCCGGCCAAAGGACGGCACAGCACACTGGAAAATGCTGGTTATGGGCTGAAGAAACTATTTCTCATGTCACCTCTGTGGAGTCAGACTCGTCCTTTGTTCCCGTGGTGCACGCTCGCCCGTCCTCCTTGGTGCTGCTGTATCTCTCCCTTTAGAAGGCACCTCTGGAGAAAGTCCTTTCACTGACTGCATCTGGATCACTCTTTCACCTTCCTGCCAGTGGCACACAGTAGCACCTCTTTGTTTTCCTGGTTTTGCACATTCCATACTATTTAAAAAAAATAAATCTGTAGCAAATTAAGAAAGAAAATCAGATTTTATGCATTCTGGCTGTAAGTCAGCAAAAGCCAATATTTTTTTTCCCTTTTTGTGGTTGGAATGCTCAAATCACAGGTTTTCTGAAGATTGTGGGGCTCTTAATTTGCTTACTTCTGAGATGGCAAATTCAACATCCCGTGAATGCTTACGGTTAAAAGAACTGGTTTCAATGGCTCTGCTGCTTACCTTGATTACAGTGTGCAGTGTATCCTCAGAGCAAAATTTTCTCATGTACGATTTAGCCAAAGACTTTTTCAATATCTAAAGATTATTTAAATAAGAAGAGCATTTACAGTATTACAGTGAATACAGATATATTTTCCCTTGCGTTAAATAAAAAAAAAATCATAAAATCGTTGACTTTAGTGAGATACTGTCTAGTAAAGCTGGGACGTCTGAAGCTTCAGGTGCCGGTTTGTGGGCAATGGGATAACAGCTCCATACCCACATTCAGTGGGAAAGAAATGGTTGGTAGAAATGTCATATTTTAAAACATAAGAATGGGTGAACTACTTTTAAGGAGCCCCGGAACCAGAGGGGGAGGGTCCAAGGCTCAAAGTGGAGAAGGTATGAAAAAAACTCATCTAAAGAGTGAGAGTAGCGGGAGGACACTCGGGGATGTTGGGTGTCCTGGTCGGTCCTGAAGTCGCTACACGACTACATTTTATATAGCAAAAAAATGCCCAACGTTGTGCTTGGGTGGTTTGCAGCCTTGAGGAGAAGAGTACTCCCACCTGGAGTACTGCATCCAGCTCTGGGGACCCCAGCACAAGAAAGAGGTGGACCTCGTGGAGTGAGTCCAGAGGAGGCCATGAAGATGATCCGAGGGCTGGAGCCCCTCTCCTATGAGGACAGGCTGAGAGAGCTGGGGATGTTCAGCCTGGAGAAGAGAAGGCTGCGGGGAGACCTCGTTGCGGCCTTGCAATACTGAAAGGGGTCTTATAAAAAGGATGGAGAGGGTAGATAATGACAGGACCAGGGGCAATGAGTTTAAACTAAAAGAGAGGGGATTTAGATTAGACTTTAGGAGGAAATCCTTCCCTGGGAGGGTGCTGAGGCCCTGGCACAGGGTGCCCCGAGAAGCTGTGGCTGCCCCTGGCTCCCTGGCAGTGCCCAAGGCCAGGATGGATGGGGCTTTGGGCAGCCTGGGCTGGTGGGTGGCATCCCTGCCTATAGCAGGGGGTTGGAACTAGATGATCTTTAAGGTCCCTTCCATCCCAAGCCATCCTATGATTCTATGAAAATGGGAGTTAAGGGTGGTGTGGGTAGGAAATGGGAAGGGTGAGTTTGGCCTGTGGATGATTTCCTTGAGCTGTAGGGAACGTAGGTCGTTAATAGAAAAAGTAACTATAACCATTTTAAGTACATCTTAAGAGTTTTCTGTTCACTCCTAGAATGGTGTTTGCCTGGTGTTAGCAAGACAGTGAACACTGAAGTGGATGGTATCAGCACAATTTTATTATCTTTCTACACTTGTAATTCTTAAAGTGATGGCCCATGGATATGAGAGTCGTAGCTAGAGACACGTATGTCTGAGTCCTACGTAGTTCGAATTTTTGCCAGTCCTGTGTATGGCTTGTATTTACCGTTTTAAAAGAAATTGAAGTTACTTTTAAATGACTTTTCTAACATGATCTAATATTCATAAATCCATACACAAGGTCTAAAATTAGGCTCGCTGGCTGGAGCTTACTAGGATGAGCAGCCAAATAGGGTGCTAAGGCAAGAGAAGGGCTTTGGGGTTTGTCTGCAGCTTTCCTAGGTACCTATTTTCATATTGCAGGTGCGTGCGTGTTCAGGG
>VWZZ01006234.1:7500-10000 GCA_013399095.1 Psophia crepitans | reverse complement strand
TATAATTCAATAATAAATTAATACAAACTAAAAAGAAAATCGGTACTTTGATACTGACTTAATTTGTATGCAGTAAGCAAATAGTTACATTTTATTACAGATAAGCAATTTAGCTAATGCTATTTTTAACTTTCACATTTACAGAGAAACTTAGAGAAATGTAAAGAAATGGCTATTCCTGTTTTAGAGGAGTGAAGATCTTGGCCTGTGTTTGCATGCTGCAGCACATGTACATTTCGTGCTTCATATATGAATTTTCTCGGGCAGGTTACCTTTGGTAACGCGATCTTCACAAAGCTACCGAGGGTGCAGATGTCTCCATCCAGAGTCATTCAGGAGTGGGTGTTTGGGGCCGTGTTGAAAAATGAGACTGTAAAAACACCCCATCGATGTAATTCTAAGTGGAATTACAGAGCAAAAGCAATTATGCATGAAGCAGCGAAAGCTCCAGGAGAGATGATGGGGCATCCCAGCCTGCCTCCCTCTTTCACGCCACGGTCCTCTGCCATCAGCCTGCCCGGAGGACACCGCTGGAGTACCCGTGCTGACGTAATCCAGTGATTAACCGTCGCTCTGGAAGTCTTCCTTCAAAGAATGAGGTGCACAACTACCTTCTCCAAAATAACCTGGCTTAGTGCTGCCCCGTTCCGTGGGTGGATGTAGAATTGGTTTGTGAATACCCTTCCCAGGACACGCTAGTGAGTCCTCCCAGGCTGTGGTGCCGTACGCGGTGTAGCAGCCTGATGGGGAAATCTGTCTGTGCTTGTGAGTGATATAACGAGTTCCCCTTTGTAGAATCAGTTTTACACAAGGTGATTTCCAAATTCATGGATTTCTTCCCATTTTCCTCATGGGAGCATGCTGGAGCACTGAGATGATTTTTAAAAGAATAAAAAATCTTGTGGGACATGTGCGTGAAGTTCCAAGCCCGCAGTTTCACACGCACTTCGTGGTGGGGCGAGGTTGCCTGTGGAGGACTGGGGGGATTCAAGCTCCTTGTTTGGGTTTGTCACTTTATTTCTCCAAAGCTGCCCAATTCATAGATCATCTGCACTTTTGGTTTTAAACCTGGTGATCCTGAGCCAAGACCTCAAACCAAAGGTCATAATGAGTTTGAGATTTGATGTTAGTAAACCTGATTTATAGGGATAAATTGGAAATTGTGCTTTGTCAACACATGTGAGCAGTGGAATCCTTTTCCTTCACCTTATGTTTTGAGTTCATTAATACCGGAATGACACTTCCAGCATACCCATAAGTCTTCTGAAGTTTTCTGCAGAACCTCCCTTCCCATTCTAATCTGACTGTAACCAGATGGTCCTGCCTACCCTTCCCAAATCCCAGAGTAATTAGGAAACTACATCTCTGATTTACTTAGCAACTGTGGGCAGGTTTGTGTGTCTTATTAACAGGACAAGTCAAGACAAGAGCTGGATCGTAGCAGCACCTGGGAAGGCTGCATTTTTGTTGAGTTCCAGCAATGCAGATTGAGGTAAATGGAATTTAATTTTTGTTTGCTATCCAGAGAAGGAGAGGAGATCCTTCATACTCCTGGCATCAGCCAGAGCATGTTCAACAGGCAATAATGAGAACACCAGAAATGGGGAAAGAAGAGGGTTGAGGTAGGACCAGAAGTTCCACTTGTGGTTGAGGGAGTTGGGCTTGTCCAGCCTGGAGCAGAGAAGGCTGCGGGGAGCCCTTGGAGCCCCTGGCAGTGCCTGCAGGGGCTGCAGGAAAGCTGGAGAGGGGCTGGTTGCAGGGCAGGGGGGGCCAGGCCAAGGGGAAGGGCCTGAAGCTGCAGGAGGGGAGCTGGAGCTGAGCTGGGAGGCAGCAATCCTTCCCTGGGAGGGTGCTGAGGCCCTGGCACAGGGTGCCCCGAGAAGCTGTGGCTGCCCCTGGCTCCCTGGCAGTGCCCAAGGCCAGGTTGGATGGGGCTTTGGGCAGCCTGGGCTGGTGGGGGGTGTCCCTGCCCATGGCAGGGGGTGGCACTGGGTGGACTGTGAGGTCCCTTCCCACCCAAACCAGTCTTTGATTCTGTGATTCTCGATTTTTAAGTAGATGATGGCCAGCTGCGATCTCTTGTCACACAAGGCCCTTCAGTGGGGGGTTTTATTGCCAGGGGAGAGCAGAGTTCAGTTCCCAAACTTGGTCTGCAAATTGCAGCTGATGAGGAGAATTTAGAAGACACCAAGGTAAAGTTCTTGCTGAGTACCAGCCCTCTGAGAAAGTGAAATAGAGTCAGGGCCCTCATTTATTTCTATCTTGAATGGAAAAATACAAATTTAATTTTCTGGCCCAGTCACTTAGAAATTGCAGCAGAGCTGGTGCGTGGTGTCTCTGGAAGGACTATTCCGTGTCCTTTGCAGAACAGGAAAGATTGTGTTGTATGGCATTAAATAGTGATAAAACATGAAAAAACTACCTGTGAATGAGATGATGTTTGGTGGTTCTCAGATCTGCAGGTCTCTTGTATATAAGTTTGTAGCAGTTCTTTTGTGTG
>VWZZ01006234.1:0-2500 GCA_013399095.1 Psophia crepitans | reverse complement strand
AACGAGACCGAGATTGTCAGAGCATTTATATTCATGAGAGTGAAGTAATGCTGAGCCTGACTGGGCTTTCGGGTGCCTTAAGTGAGCAGATACAGCCTTAACTCTTCACGGCACCCGTTTACTTCAATCTGCTCAATGGTTGAAATGTGGAAAATGGGAGCTGGAGGCTTTTTTATAGCTTGGATTTTGATTGGAATATTTGCGCACATGCAAAACTGGGAGGCGTTGGGTCTCCGGAGCAGCGACGGTGTTGGGCAGCTTTGGCGTGGGTGGAGAAAGCAGCGGTGTGGGGTGGTGTCACCTCCCTCTGTGTGCCAAAATGGTTTGGATGATGGAAAGCTCTGGAAGAAACTATTTATTAAATATTTTTGCAGTCTTTTTCATCTGACATTGCCCTTGCTTGCTTGACTTCATAGTGGAGGGAGGTTTACGTCTTCAGTTGCGGTGGGGATGAGGCTGCTGTCCCGAGCGGCAGGGGTGGGCGCGGGGCTCCAGCACACCGTGCATCATTCACACACGCGGTGAGGGGTTGTGTTCCTCTGAACTTCCTAATGCAGTAATTCACGGGGACGCAAGTTGGGTAATCAAAACAGGAGAGTAAAGTTCAAGAGGGAACTCAGGACTTTCCACCCACAGGGACTTAGAAGAGGCCGAGACATGCATAGATGCCTGCTGCATCACGGGAGGGGGGGACCCTGCCCTCCCCCTCTGCTGCCCATCGAGCAGATCCCTCAAAGTAAAGACGCTTCTCTTTATGGTCTGATTTAGCATCATTGGGCCCAAATGCGACCAGAGCAGTGGCAGGGAAAAAAGGAAATGCAAGGGGATAATGCCGAGGAGGAGGAGGAGGCTCTCCAGGTCTCTGAGTACAGGTGTGGCAGGGAAATCCTGTCACAAAAGCAAATGGGATGGATTCTCAGGAATCAGTGTAGAACTGATGTCAGAGAAAAATGAATTGGTTTTACGCTTACCTCCATCCCCTCTGCAATGTACGATGTGCCTGCCACATCATGTTGGCTGGGAAGAGACTGATATTTTCTGTCTCTTCATTCGGAGTATTTGTTCTCCTCTCCTGTAGCAGTTGCGGCTCGGTGTATTACCTACAGCTCAGAGGATAATCAGGTGGCTTCTTCATGTAACCGTACCGCTGCTGCAAACGGCTGCGCAGATCCCCTGGCAGGGGATGCTCGGCACCAACATGGTCTGTGCCGCAGCCCAAGGGGCAGCTGCCAAGTGCTCTGCAATTTCCTCCATCTTACCGGTCCGTGGACTCCAAAACCCGGCCCCAGCCTCTTCGGGGGTGTCGTGGCATTCAAAGTCTGCTACAAGTATTTAGCTTAGGAGAAGTTGCTGATGATTAAGGAGTCGTTAGTGTAAAACGAATTGGAAGTGAATTTGGAAGTGGGAGTCTGGGGAGGTTTGCGGCCTGCCGCGGACAGGGGATGTAAAGGGCTGGTGCGGAGTGCCAGGCTCATCTCCCCCTTCCATGAGCTCTAAGGTGATAGTCTGCTCTTGCAAGCGCGTAGGAAACCACTGTTAAAGCTACTGCACAAAAAATGGGTCAGAATATCAGTTACCGCCTGAGTAAAACACCCACTGACTTCCAGGGAGTTTAACCTGAAGAAATACTGCTGGATGAGGTCCAGGGAGAGTTCCTCACTTCCAAGGATAGAATTTGTCCCCACAACCCCTTCAGCAGTCCGAAGGGAACTGCATTTAAAACTCTGTTAAACTACAGATCAGAAGCAGCTCCCCTTAATTGGGTTTAACATCGCTCGGCCACTCCAGGCGCGCCAAGCTGAGCAGTGCAAGTATTGAAAGGAAGCGTGTTGGTACAGCTTTCACTGAAGCGATACAGATACATAGTACGTTTATAAATTGTAGTTGTGTTTATATATTCATTGTATGACACATTGCAAACAGACGCGTGCGGGGGCAATACAGAAGAGCGTTACAAAAGCTTCGTCCACATCTCTGGTCTGCAGCCAGCCCCTCTCTGTGCTGATGTTCTGAATTCTGTTAAGTATTTACTCACGCAGCCGTCTCTGCAGAGCAGTATTCAGATGACAGGAGAAGAGTGCGTACAGGGCTTGCTCCGGGGGGGGCAGGAACAGGCACAGCAGGGGCTGCTGCCAGGGCTGATGTTCACCAAAGATGCCCTGGTGGAGAGGACAGGTAATTTCTCCTGTGGTCAGTGCTACACGCTGGGTAGGTTTGGGGGTTTGAATTTTTGATGACATCTACTTGAATGAAGGGTTGCTCATCCTGTGGTCAAAATGCATTGCGGTTGACCTTAATTTATCTGTGGATAAATGTAGAATGAATGTGGACTCTTTTCTCTGTTGGGGAAAAATGCAACATGTTTTCAAGGAACATCACTCCTTTAGTTGTGCCACAGAAATATGCACTAGAAACACATCTTCATTGTTGTGATCCGTGGTATATGGGTGTGCTGGCGAGAAGTAATAGAGGACATGAAAGCTGTTGGAGCGAGTCCAGA
>VWZZ01006233.1:122894-137586 GCA_013399095.1 Psophia crepitans | reverse complement strand
CGGGGGGAGAAGGCGGGGAAGGGGGGCGATGCCCCTTCCTGAGCGCAGTCCGCCTCTGTGCTAACCTGGCAGGGTGCGGGAGGCGGCGGGGCTGCGGTGCAGGAGGTGCTGGGGCTGGCCGGAGGCTGCGGAGCGGGACATGTTGCTGGTGCCCCCCTGATGCTCCCCGGGTGGCGGCTCTGCCGGCGGAGGGCGGGCTGGTGAGGAGCCGGAGGACGGCGACGCGAGGCCACGGTGGGGGAGATCCGAGGCTCCGGCTGGGAAACCATGGGGAGATGCAATGGGAGATGCACGCTGGTCGGATTCTGCTGCCTGCAGCTGGTAAGGCGAGGGGCCGTCCGCGCTCCCCGGCATGCCGGGTCGTGCTTTGTGCGAAATGTTGGCTGTCACCGTCGCACGCTCCGTCTCTGGCGGTGACCTTGCTGGGGGGACCAGCTTAGGGATGCTTCACTGCCACCCAATCGAAAAAAAAAAAGAAAAAAAAAGAAAAGAAAAAATAAGAACTGAGGGGAACGAAGTGCCACCCTCGTCCCCCGCCTCAGCCCAGCGCCGGCTGGCGTCGCGGCTGGGGAGATGGATGCCAACCAGTTCCCGGTGCCGTCAGCGCCTGGGGATGCGTCTCCAGCAGGTGTGAGCTTTGTTTCCAACTGCAATCCCTTCCCTCCCAGTTCGCTCCCGCCGGCGCTTTCCCATCCCGGTGACTGCCAGGATGTTTCTTGGGGTGCTGATCCCCTGCCTTGGGGCAAGAGGGAAACTTGGAGCCGCTGCCAGCACTTTGTAAACTCTCCCGCTTGCGAGCGGGACCCGTCTGCCTGCGGCCGGGGGCCGCCGGGATGTTGGGGCAGAGAGAAGGGAGAGGTTCAATTTTAATGGGATTGTCAGTCCTCGTAATAATTAGGTGCCGTTCCTGCTGCCGCCCACGAATCAATCTTCATCAGGCTGCTGACAGAGGAGCGGGCGAAGGGAGTGTGGGGGGTATTTGGGGGGTTTTCTGCTAAAACCGGTGCCGAGGAGGTTGCGATTAATTATCCCGGCCGGGGGGTTCGTTAACGGAGAATCAGCGCCGGGGCTTGTCGTGGCGAGGGAAACGAGGGGGGAGATTGCCAAAATGCGTGGCGGCCGGGCCGTGATGTCCCCAGGGATCACGGGGGACGATGGGGTGGATGGAGGCGGTGATGGAAACAGGCTCTGGAGATGATGGTGGCATCCTGCTGACGGCCGCTTTCTTCCTGGCGATGCTCTTGTTTGTTCTTCATGCTTTGGAAGGCAGTGAGTGGGGAGGGGTCCCCACTTTTGGGGGGGTGGTGTGTGTGGAATGACCCCTGGCATCCCTGGGGGGACATGGGAAGCTTTGAAGCCAGTCCTGAACCCCATGGTGGGCTCGTCCCTGGGCTGAAGTCCTGCCGTTCCCAGCAGGAATGGCCTCTCGTGTCCCCAGCTGTCCCCCGGTTCGGGCGGTGAGGTCTGGCTTTGCGCTTCGCTCACCTTCCCCCTTATTCAGGGTAAATCCAACGGGTGTTCTCCGGGTGCGCAGGAGTTTCCCGGCTTTCGGTCACTTTATTTTTACCACTCAGCTCCCAGGCAGGTTTGTTGGTGTTTGTTCCCTGAGATATCCCAGATCTGAGAGATTTTAATCTCTTTATTTTAGGGAAAGAACTGAATGGGTGTGAGTTCCCGAGCTGGGAGAGCGGCTCCTGCTCACGCCCAGGGAAACTTTGTGCTGCAGATTGGGGTCACGCTTTCCCCTCCACCCCTCGCCTGTGTGTCCTGGTGCGCTGCAGCGAGGACGAGGTCCCTAAAGACCTGGCTCCAAAATTGTCCCTTACTGGTGGCCCTTCAACCCCAGGCTCACTCTCTACCCCAGCACTTCCCCTCCCAACCCCCATCCTGATTCTGGAGGCAGCGGCTTGCATCCCTGCACCCCCAGCACCCTATCCCACAGCGGTGGCACCCACCCGCCCCATGGGGAAAAGGTGCTGCTGGGTGCCCTGCCCAGGGTGGGGGCTCTGGGTGTCCGCCCAGCCCCAGGGCAGTGGAGGTGGGAGGTGCTCAGGGTGTTCCCCTGGGTGACTGAGGCCAATATTCATCCCCGAGGTGGTGTGGGTGGACCAGGCGGTGCCGAGGTTTGGGAGGGGCTGATGGGTGTCCCCCCGTCTGGGTAGCCCTGATGTCTGTCTGGGCCCTCTGTACTATGGGAGAGGGGCAGCCATGCTCCCAGTGCCCCCAGCCGCTGGGGCTGTGGTTGGACTGGTGTGTGCTGGGGCTGCCCAGGATGCCATGCCCCGTTGCTGCGGGGTCAGCTTGTACCAGCAGCGGGGCTACCCAGCGAGCTCGCTGCCTTGCTAAACCGCACCGGCCGCACCGTGCCTCAGTTTCCCTTCAACAACGCAGCGCGGGTGAGACGCAGCCTGCCCTGGGGGGATGCCACCGGCTGGTCCTTGCTGCCAGGCCACCTCCTGCGGGCACCTTCCCGCAGCTCCCCAGCCGCTACCGTGACCCCGCAGGCACCTTCTCGTGTCCCTGTTGGTTTCCCCAACATTTGCAACCTGCTCCCTGGGGGCTGCGCCCCTGGTCCCTTGTCCCCCCTGGCTACAGGGGATGCTCGCGGTGGCAGAGGACGCTCCATGGCTGCAGGGCGCAGGGCACCCCCGTGCTGGGGTGGCAGAAGGCAGGTCCGGAGAGGCCACGCGCCCTGCCCGGTGCAGGCAGAGCCCTGCCTGCTCCACCCTGCGCAGCCCAGAGCTCGGGGCAGCCGTTGCGCCTGAACCAGTGTGGGAAACTGGTTTTCAGGCGGCGGCACAGCGGGGAGCCCAGGCATCGGCTTTGGAGCATCCAAACACCCTGCACGCTCCTTCTCCGCTGCTTGGCGAGGTGATGCTGCGAGCGCTGGTGTCTCCGTTCCCGGGGGACAAGGACCACCCGCCAGATTTTGCCTCCATTTATGGTTTTTCCCCTCTGGAACCCCGTTGCCAGACGCGCGCTGGCCCTGCCCCGCCTCAGCACAGGCCGCCGAGAGGTGTTTGTGCTGGTGAGGTGGGATGGAATCAAAACTCTGGGGTTGTGGCTGGTCCCCCCCGTTGTGGAGGAGACCGAAGCTGGGGGGGTTCGGTTCGGTTCGTGGTGCCTCATTAAACCTTTCGGCGGATGCATGTTGCTGGTGGGAGGATTCCTTCTCGTGTGAAGAGGAAAGCTGCTGGGGTGGGGGGATGGACGATGAACCCCTACGCTGCTCGCCAGCGCAGGCACGAGGGTGTGAGCGCCGCAAGCTGCAGCTCTTGTTAACTCTGAAGCCTAGTGGTGTCGGTTGCAGATCGGGAGAGCGGTGCTGCTGCAGGGGGATGTACCGAACCTCGGTGGCGGTGGTACGGGATACCGGGGGGTGGACTGCTGGAGGCTGAGCTCTGGCTGCTGCCACACACCCCTGGGCCATCCCAGTCTGCGCCCTGGGGGCCTGCGGCCAGGCTTGGGCACCAGCACAGGGCTGGCTTCCTTGAGTGGGCTGCTCCATCCCAAAGTGGTGACCCCGTTGCCTCCCCCTGTGGTGTGGGGCTCATTGGGGGGTGGCATACAGCAAGGTGGGGGCAGGAGATGCTCAGCGCTCCCACCTCTGCCTGGAGGAGCCCTGAGCCAAGGGGTTTCTTTTCCTTCTTTGTTTCTCTCCTTCTTCATTAAGTGGTGGAAAAGCAAAGCTCAGCTGGCACCTCCTGCCTGGCCGAGCCTGCCGGAGCCTGCCAGGCTGGCGCTGTGCGGTGCTGTGCCGTGCCATGGCATGCCAGCTCCGTCACCCTTCCTCCCGCAGCCTCCCACGGTCGGGGTGCAGGGCCACGGGTCCACCCCTGCTGCCTGCCCAAACTGTGGGGTCCATGCTGGGCACCAAGAGCCCCCAGGATGTGACCCCCTCCTCCCTGAGCCTGGAGAAGGAACTAACGGGGTTGGCTTAACGAAGGGAGAGCGTGGTCCCATCCCCGGCATCCCTCCACCACTCACCAGCCCTGCGAGGCATCCCCTTCCCCAAGGGGATCCCACCGCACCCCTGGGGGCTTCACGGCGCTGCTGTCCCCTGCCGTCCCCACCACCCATCCTGCCCTGATCTGCCTGGTTTCGCCCCCCACCCCTGCAGCGCCGGGGGGAGTCCGCTGCCTCCAACATCCGCCGGCATCTTTTGTCCTCGCGCGGTTCCCATCGTGCCCGTCCCTGGTGTGGGGACGGCACGAGGACGGCGGGGCTGGGGCTGCCCCCGGCCGCCTTCCCGCCGCGGGGGAAGGGGGAAAGGAGCCCGGGCTGAACTCTGGATGGGGGTTTTCAATTACACAATTAAATGCACAATTAGGTATAATTACCAGCGCTCAGAAGGCGCGACTGTTCATAATAGGCATGTAATCTACTGCAGTCACTGTTTATACTGCTCGGCTCCGCTCCCTAATGATTATGGAAAGCTTTCACATTTGCATGGTTGCCATGGAAATGGGGGGCTGACAGCGGCATTGGGATGGCGAGCCCCCCCTCTCCGCGGGATGGGATGCAATGGGTGCGGTGGCGCCTCCCTGCCCGGGGATGCTGCGGGGTGGTGGGTGGGAGGGATGGGGATGCTCCAGGGATGGGCAGCGCCGAGGATCCAGACACAGCCCGGGCGGGACCTGTGTGTGACAGAGGCGTGAAAAACCCCGACCCACCTTGTCACATCCCTGGGTGACCACCCTGACGGCCGCAGGAGGGACTGTGGGTGCAGGTGGCTCTGGGGAAGCATCCCAGCCTGGTGAGACCTCCGCCTGGACGTGGATCCTCCGGCGCATCCCCGTTATTCCCAGGCAGAGCTGCGCTTGACAGGCCGCTATAAAGGTTTATTGGCGCACGTTCGGGAAGGCAGAGCGTTACGGCTCGCAATTAAAACCGCGATTAAAGTGCAGTACGTCTAAATTTGCAGGACCAGCTAATGTGCACCCAAGGGTATTAACGAGCCCGGTTGAAGAACTCTCTAAATCATTCATGCCAGTTCGTAACAGAGCTGGGAGCGATGGGGACTGGAAAATAAATGTCTCGGAGGGCTGGGGTGGAGAGAAAATAAAGAGGATGAGCCAGCAAAGAGCCTGACCTGACACCGAAGCCGTGAGAGCACGGGAAGGGAGGGTTGGTGCGCGATGTGCCGGGAGTCTTGCACACCCAACTTCATCCTCTTTCTTCCTGAGCTCGCAAGTTTGGCTGCTGGAAGGGCCTCAGCTGCCGTAACAGTGTTTAGATGCCGATAAGCAATTTGATTTAATCCCAGGCGGCTTTCTGTTAGGAAAAAAATTAACACTATAAAAAAAAAAATCGATGATGCTCGTTTCAGTAATAGAAAGAAAGAAGAGAAGGAATAAAATCGTCGCCGAAGAAAAGGCACGGACCGATGGGACGGTGGCGGGGCGAGTCGGGGGTGACCACCCCCCCCCAGGTACCGCATCCCTGCCAGCCCGTGGGGCAGACGGCTCTCCCATCCCAAACCCATCCCCAAGGCATCAGGAGGGGGTCGGGAGGAGAGATCTGGGGTTGGAAGATGGGGCAAAGTGGCTTCCTGAGAGGCTCTGAGCCTGGTCCGAGGGAAGACGGGGAGGTGGAAGAGATTCCCGGGACCGACAGTCCTTAATGCAGGAGAAACAAGGCAAAGAGAGCGTTTTCTTGGGAGAAAAGCAGCTTTCTAGCCACGAAGGGGCTGAACTGCAGCAAGAAATGACCTCTGGGCACGACTGCTTTTCCCCACTGCCTTTGGCCACCGCTTGCCCCGGGCTCAATGCCAGCGGCCGGCTCTGTGCCTCTGCGGGGGGCTGTGGGGACGCCCCCGCGCCGGTGGCAAGTGACACGTTTGGGAGGTGCCCAGCGCCTTGGGTTGTGTCTCGGCAGCGACCCGGTTAGTTCTGCTGCGGGAGCTGGCGGCGCGGGGATCGATGGACATCTCGGCCAAGCTCCTGTTTGTTTTCAGGCTGGGAGCCCCGGGGGGACGCTCTCCCCAGCCCCCAGGCACCGATGGCTCCCACCCCTTGCTCCCCCTGCGATGGATCTGTCGGCTCCTCTCCGCCTGGTTATTCTGGCAAGAAAACACAGGGAGGATCTGGAGGGGCTGAAAAATGGATCATTGGGAAGGATTCGGGGCTCCAATAATTCACAGCTCATTGCGGAGAAATTCAGTTCCTGACGGGAAACACATCCCGTCCTGGCACTCGGACCCGGCGCTGCCAGCCCTGCCCTCGTCCCGCTGCACCCACAAGCGTCCGTACGGTGGGTTGTGGCTGTTGGGGGGATGCTGGGCACGGGCACCGCGCTACCCGCGTCCTCCCAGCCCTGTGCTGACGCTCTGGGGCCGCAAAAGGGCTCGGCAGCCCTGGCACGTCACCCTGGGGACCGGGGCTCTGCCGGCATCGCCTCCCTCTGCAGGGCTGGGGGTCCCGTGGGGCGCTGCCGCCGTCCTGAGCTGGGTGCTGAGGCTTGGGGGATATCTTTAACGGGAGAAGATGGCCGGGAGCGCAAAGCAGGGATGGAAGAACCGTGAAACCCGAATGTTCCCACCAACGCCGGCCGGGCGGCTTAACAGCTCCTCCAGCGCCGGCCGGCGAGACGCGGGGTAGTACGTACCGATCGCTGCGGTGCCTGGGCAAGCCGAGCCGCAGGCGGGTGGGGGGCTGCGGACCCCTCTCATCCCGGCGGCCCAGGCCGTGTTCCCATCCCTCATCCTTTTGGGATGCCTGGGGATGTCCTTGTCCCCCTCGTAGCGTGGAACTGGGGGCAGGTTTTAGTTGGAAGTGCTGGAGTTTTGGGGGTTGGGTTTTCCTCAGGGGGGCTTGGTGGGGCAGAGGGGCTCAGGGTGGGCCCCTTGGTGTCTTTTTTGTTTTTATTTCCCTCCGTTTGAAAGCAGCTGTTTATTTTGATTGTCAAAATATGTGTGTAACAGCCTGGCAAACTGGGAAGGCAAAGCTGGCAGAGAGCAGCCCTGGTCGTATTTAAACAGGGCATGAAACCCCCAGTGGTTTATTAATAAGGTCAATAACAGCTCCCATGTGCTTGGCTGGGAAATTTCACCCGTCCGGGGTTTCTGCTCTGCGGCAGAAGGAGATCTGGGGGAGAAAAAGACAACTGCGGGATGGGACCGGGGGCAGGATGCGGCCCCTGCCCAGCGCCCCCCTTCCCGCCCCGATGGGGTCGTACACTGCCACGCTTGGCCTCGTTATGTGCTCGTGAGTTTTGCGGCCGCTTTCCCTGTGCTGGGGCAGGAGGTGCCGTGGGGACCCGCGTTGGGGTGATGTTTCCCCCTTCCCCATCGGGGACTGAGCGGGGGGGGGGCACAGAGCTTTCCAGGGGTTATTCCCCCAAAAAATCCCTCCCCGCCACCCTCAGCCCTCCCTTCCCCATCAGAGATCAGCTGCTGGGGGCCCGCAGGGAGTCGGGGGGCTTGGCGAGGAGTTGGGGGCTCGGCACGGGTGTTGAGGGGCTTGGCACATCCTGGCGATGCCAGGGGGAGGCTTTAGGAAGCTGGAGCTGCGAGGGAGGGTGCAGGAGGGCGAGGAGTGGGTTTGGAGCCGCGCATCTCGGATGCCCAAAAGTGTGGGAGGAAACACAAGGACCTGGGGGGCTGCGGTGAGTCCGGCTGCACCCCCCCCGGGGCCAGTGGGATCCCCGAGCTGAGCTGGGGTGGTCTGCAGCCCATGGTGGTTCGGGAATCACCCATAGAGGGGACTGCCCCTGCGGTCCTTCCTCACACGCACGTGTACGGATTGGTCCCCACCACATCCCGGATCCGACCCGGCCGTGGGGACCCGTCCCCTTGGGGGGCGCTGGGGGCGGCAGTGCGGGGCAGCCCTCGGTGCTGAGCATCCCTCGGGCACCCCGGGGGCCGGCGGTGACACCAATGGCACTGCAAAGCCACTGGTGCTGGCCGAGTTGTCGGGCTCCTGGCCTGGCTGTACCCAGCACCCTCATCATCCTCACTGCCCAGACCGGGCGTCATCTAAACAGGGGACATGGCCACCATGCCTGGCCCGGGGACGCAGCCACGCAGGGGACACAACCAAAGGGAGCATGGTCTGAGAGCTGGCCTGATGCTTGGCTCTCAGGCTAATTACCTTGATTAGGACTAATTAGTGCTCTGGGTCAGTCTGGTCTCTTCCCATAACCAGATCAATAGTGAAGCCCTTTCCCACCGCACGTGCGTGGGGCAGAGCCCGTGTCCTGGGGACACCATGGGCACAGGGGAGCCGGAGAGGAGCCGGTGCGGGGCGGCTTTGCGTCCCTTGGTCTCTCGCCAGGGAAAGGAACTGGGAGAACCTTTGGTGGAAGGGATCTGGGGAGCCAGAGGGCTGGGGGTGGCCTGGGTCTGCCTCCGAGACGGTCCCAGTTTGGGGCTTGGGGGTTGCGGGGAGCCGTGAGGTGTCACCGGGGTGGCATGTCTCTGCCTGGCACCTTGTCCCCTGGGGGTGCTCGTGCTGCCCCGCAGGGACAGCCAGGTACAGAGGCCCCGTTTGGAAATGTCCCAGGGGAGAGGAGGATGCTCGGGGTGGGAGCAGAGGGTGCTTGGGGCGAGAGTGGGCGATGCTCCGGTTGGCGTGGAGGGTGTCTGGGGTCATCATGGAGGGTGCTCAGGTGGGAGCAGAGGATGCTGAGGGTGAGCATGGAGGATGCTCAGGGAGTGAAGGGTGCTTGAGGTGAGCGTGAGGACACTTGTGGGAGCGGAGGATGCTCGAGGCGAGCACGGAGGATGCTCGGGCAGCAGAGTGAGGAATGCGGAGGGGAGCCCTCGGGCAAACCTGTCCGATCCTGGTGGCCCTCAGCTGCCGCCTGGAAATGTCAAGCTGAGAGTCCCTGTCCCACCCCCTCGGGGCTCTGTGCTGCACACACATCCCCCCCCCTCCTCCTCCACCCCCCAATGGCCCGGGGCCGGGGGGCCGGGCCGCACGGTGGTGCCGGCTGTGGCNGCGCAGCAGCCAGGCACGGGGCGGGCGGCTTCGCACAAGCCCTTTGCTCTCATTTGTATTTTCTCTTTTTCCCCCTGTTTCGGCTCAGGACCCAGGCCTGTCCCCCTCACCCACCCTTGGGGCACGGCATCCCCATCGGGACCCCTCCCCGCTCCTGTCCCCTCCTGTCCCCTCTGCCGCCACTTCCAGCCCGTCACCGGCCGGTTGCCGGTTCCCCTGCCGGGACTCTCGGGCCCTTTCCTGGCCCCCTCCTGTAGCATCTGGCGCAGTTTTCCCTCGGCTCAGGGAGTGGGGGACACGGCAAGAGCCCTGACGGGCGCTGGGCAGCCACAGGGCTGTCACCAAGTCCCCACGGTGGTGTGGGGACCACTGGCACGGTGACTGGTGGGGTGGTTAGAGTGCAGCAAGGTTTGGGGGGGGCTTGTTTGCTCCCCAGGGCTGGGGATGGCACTGGGGGCTTGCTGGAGGGTGACATGTGTGTATCGGCGGTGACGTCCCCCCGGCATGGCAGCACGGCCGCTGGGAGCCCCGTGGCCGTGGGTACCACAGCCAGGCTTTGGTGGGGACCTCGTGGGGACAATGCTGGGACCAGGGAGTGGGGACAGTCCCCAAGGGTGGGGGGCTCCCGCGCCCAGCCTGGCCCTCCCTCTGTCCCCTCTGGCTCCCAAGTCCCACTGCAGCCCTGGACGTGGCCGCATCCCCTCGCCCTGCGCTGCTGGGGAGCGCCCAGGCTGTCACCCCGCTTCCCGCGGGAAGGACGCGGGGCAGAGCCCGCAGGGGCAGGGAAGCGTGTGCAGGATCAGCGCCCAGACCTGTTTCTCTCCCTCCTGGGAACCTGCATCCTTTCTGTGACGCGGTGGCTCCCAACAAGGATTTCGTTGGGCAGCAGCAGGCTGGTGTTTTGCAGCCCGTGGGATAAACACCCACATTATTAAAGGCTTTATTTATATATCTTAAAACTTCCCCCCACCCCCGAAGCTCAGCACTGGTGTGAGCGGCGGTGAGCTGGGGTGGGCTGGCGCAGGTCCCCGTGGTGCCTCCCAGTGTGGGGGGAGCACCCCCTGGCCCGTGCCTGGGGCCACCAGCCTTTCTCCCGCTGCAGCTCAGCAGATTTTAGGGCAGCCCCTCCCGGGACTGCTGCACCTTAAGCCCAGCCTGGATTTGGCCCTGGGTGCAGGGCTGAGCTCAGGGCCGGGGGTGGGCAGGGCGCTGGGGACGGCTGGTGTGGGAAGCGCAGGCGAGCGATGCTGGGGTGTGTGCTTGGGGCTCCGGTGGGTGTCAGGGGCCGTATTCAGGGACGTGCTCACCCACTTGGGGCTGGTTTATGCCCCATGGGGTGCAGATCCTCCCTATCATCCCCTGAGCCCTCCCACCCCGCCCTCCGGCAGATGGGTGCTGCCCTCAGCTGTGGGCACCCCCAGGGTGCTGCTGCCCCAAGCCCCCCTCCCTTTTGGGTGCGCCCGCAGCAGGGATGAGGGTTTCCATCTCAGAATTTGGGGGGAAGACCCAGCCCAGCAGCACCCATGGCCTGGACACAAGANCCCTGTGTCCCCCTGCTCCATCTCCCCCTCCACCAGAGGGGACGCCCACCCCACCGGTGACCCCAGCCCCGCTAATGACACCGCCTCCCACCTCACAGCAGCCCCAGGCCCTAATTATTTTTAATCCAGCCCCCCCTGGAAGGAGCTGCATGGTCTGGGGGGGGGGGGCGGGGGGATGTCCTGCAGGGAAGCGGCACTTGACAGACAAAGCAAACCCAGCCCTAACGAGGGGGCTTGAATTATACATGGGGCGCGGGCTCGCTGCCTGCCCTGCAATTAGCAGCACCTTCATTAATGGGCTCGATGGGGGGGGTTGGCGGCGCCCCCCAGAGCCCCATTTCCCATAGGAGGACCCATGGGGGGACCCTCCACCTCCAGTCTTGTGTCCAGGCTTATTTTTTCCCCCAAATTTTGTTCTGGAAATCCTCGTTCCTCCTGTGGGTGTACGCAAAAGGGGGGATGGCTTGAGGCAGCACCCCGTGGGTGCCAGGTCCGTGGTCAGCACCCATCTCCCAGCCGGCAAAGCCAGCCCCATGTGGTTATGGGGGGTAGAAATGGGGTTTTAGGGAAAATCCTGGATTCGCTGATGTGGGGCTGGCCCCGATGCCAGGGGGGTGGGCTCACATCCCTGTTGGATGCAGACAGCCGTGCCAGCCCCAGGGTTTGGGATACTCGGGGCAGCATCGTCCCGCACTGCGCTGCGGCGGCGTCACCCGTTGCGCCATCCCGGTGTCGCGCCTTGTCATTAAAGGGGGGTTGGGGGGGGCAGTGGAGCGGGATGGCCGCAGGGTGGGTGCTGGGATGGGTTTGGCCCTGGGAGCTCCCCATCCGCTACCGTGCACCGACGGGGTTCATCAAATCAACCCCAAAATCACCCCCTCCTCCCCCCGAACGCGGTGGGTATGAAAAGAGGCCGAACCAATTAATAAAAGCAATTTTTATGGATGTTTAAGAAGTCTCTAATGAGCTCCCATCCGTGGCAGCTGCTAATCGCTGCGTTTAATAATGCGCCGGTGGTCACGGCGCGCTCTGCTGAGGCACCTGATTAAATCCTCTGTGCCGTGAATGGGGGAAGTATCGGCGGGTGTAACAGCCCCGGCTCCTCCGCTAAAGGAATTGGTCCAAGTAGTCAGGTTCCTGAGTTCAGTAGGGCGGCGCAGCCCTTTGGATGCCTCTCCAGCTCCGACACTCCGGCTTGCAGTCGTCCCGGGATGCGGTGGCTGGCGTGACGGCCGCGGTGGGATGCTCCGGTCCTGCTCGATCACGGCTGGACCACAGTCCTGCGTCCGGAGCCGCGGAGCTCCGCTCCCATCCCTGGTTGTGGTGACGGTGATGGTGATGGGGAGATTTCAGAAAACTGCCGGGTGGGGTTGTTAAATCCCTCCATGGATAACGAGCAGCGCTAATGACGTCCTGTGCTCATTAAAGCACCCCAAAAAGCGTTGGGGAAACAGCCAGGTCGCTTCTGCGCCGCTCGCTGCTGGCCCGGCTGCTTCCCACCGCCCGGATGCTTTTGCGTTTATCCTTGTCTCGCCAGCACCCATGGGTGCTTCGAGCATCTTCTCCTAGCAGGGTGCTGGGTTGAGGGACACATCCAGCCAGGAGGAGACCCCCAGACCCTCCAGAAGCTCAGGGCCATTGTTCAGTGCAGAGATGAGAATAAATCCCTGGTTCTCCAAGACACTCCGGCCCGTGGGGGGTTCGCTCGCCCGGAGATGAGCACGGGCATGACAGCCCTGCCTGCAGCGGGCAGCGATGCCCCTCACCAGGCGTCGTGGCTGCCCGGGGGTTGGGGAATCACCCTGAGGGGGGGGAACCTGCAGCGTTTATTGTATAAAACCTTTTTGTGCTGGCAGCTACCTTCCCGTGGGCTGCCGGGCAGGTGAATCTCTTAAACCCGTGCCTCAGGGGGGATTTATCCTGCATTTTGAGGCTAAAAAATTGGATAAGTGCTGGAAGAAACACCCGCGCTCGTGGGGTTTGGTGGGTGCACACGGTCACCCCTGGGTACCACCTCCGGCTGCCCCCTTCATCCTTCCAGGATGCAGGAGCATCCCCTCCTCCTCCAGAACAGCTCTACCCTCCCATAAAAATCAACATTTCGGGAGCCGCGCGCGGTTTCGCCTCCCCACCGGCTGCCGCCGGCTGCTCCTTTCGCAGCGGCATCGCTCCGAGGGATTATTTTTGCTCCCCGGCTCATTAACGGGGTTGTTTCCAGGCAGATTTCCTCACCCGATTTTCTCCTTCCCAGCCTGCGGGTCGTGGGAGGAGGGACTGCCGGTTTCCATAGCGATGCGCTTGGCTTTAATCAGTATTTCTTTCCTGGGAGAATTGATTACGAAAGGTGTCACTAAATAAGTCAGTAAATTGGATTTTTCTTTATAGATATATATATATATTTAATTTTTTTTTCCTCCCCGCTATCGGATTATATTAACGGCCTCTTTGAGGCACCGTCTCAGATCCGGGGGAAACAACCTCTCGCTTCTCGCAGATGTCGGGCTAAAGAACTTAACTGGGAGAATTAGCATCGAAATTGCCTGCGGCTTAATCCTTGTCCGACCGGGCTGGGCCACGGCAGGCTGCTGGGGGCGTCTCGGCCGGGATCCGTCCCGTCCCACCCGGCACAGCGTCTGAAAGGTTTTTGGAAAATTTTTGGAGACCAGGTTGTCCTGTTCCTCCTCCTTCCAATGGCCCGAAGCTGCTGTGCCCGGAGCGGACGGCTCCTGCTCGCTCCCTGTCCCGGTCCAGCCCTGGGGACGTTAGTCTCACCCCCAGGATTTGGTTTTAGGGGGTCAGGCTCCCTCCATCTCTCCTGGCTCCTCATCTTATTTGCTGCTCCTGTGTGCCTCCCAGATTTAAGCCAAATATACCACAGATTTAAGCCCAAGCTCCCCCAATTTTATGCCCAATATCCTCCGGATTTAAGCCCCAAATCCCCCAGATTTAAGCTCAAGGTCTCCCAAATTTAAGCCCAAGATCCTTGTATTTAAATGAAAGATCCTCCAGATTTAAGCCCAAGATCCCCCAGATTTAAGCCCAAGATCTCCCAGATTTAAGCCCAAGATCTCCCAAATTTAAGCCCAAGATACCCAGATTTAAACCAAAGATTCCCTAGATCTAAGACCAAGGTTCCCCAAAATTAAGCCAAAGATCCCCCAAATTTAAGCCCAGGACCTTCCAAATTTAAGCCCAAGATCCCCCAAATCTAAGCCCAGGATCTTTCAGGTTTAACCCCAAGATCCTTCAGATTTAAGTCCCAGTTCCCCCCAAGCTGGGCCAGGGCAGGATGAGTCCTGCGCTGCGGTGCGCTGGTGGCTCCATCGCTGTGGGTCACCACAAGGCTTTTCCTCGCCGACAGGGGGTTGGGTGAGCGGTGGGGTCTCCGTGGGCGCTGGGGGATGTCCCCTCTGTCACCGCGTCCCACAGACCCACCGGCACAGGAGAAGATGCCGGCCGGTCTGGGTGCCAGAGATGCTGTGCCGGGGCCAGGGCCGTGGCTCCGCTCGGCATCTCCAGACTCGCAGGGAGAAATCCCCCCGCTCCGAGCAGCTCCCCACTGCCATGGGTTTGTTGGTTGGGGTGTTTTTTTTAAGGTATTTTTCTCCATTTTAATTAATTCTCAGCCTCTCAGTGGCCGTGCCACTAATGCGCTTTCTGCTGCGAGTCTCCGGCGTGACGGCTCGTCGTGGCTAATTGAGGTGCTTGATTAATCCCGGTTTTCCTTATCCGAAAGGCTGTTGAAGCTGCCTGTCATGGGGGTGGTCTGGAGGCAGCAAGGGCCTCCAACCGCAGCCTGGGCCCGTGGCTCCCCTGCGCCCGTTCCTGCCGCAGCCCCGTGCCGAGGGCCGCTGCTCACGGCTCTTCTCTGGATTCCTCCCCACGAGATTGCCCCCAGGGTGGTGCTGAGCAGGGCCGGGCCAGGTTTGGCCCGTTGTCCAGGTAAACCGAGGCACGGCAAAGCAGTGCGCAGCAGCCGGGCGGTGCGGGATCAGCCCTTCCCTGACCGTCACCAACAGCCGTGGTGCTCCAGCCCCGCAGGTGTGGAAGCACCTCAGCCTCACGGGGACAGATGGCTGGGTCGGCTGGGGTGGCACCCCGTGCCTCAGTTTCCCCTCCGCATCACATGCCTCCCCGGGCACATTCTCATAGAGTCCCAGACTGGTTTGGGTGGGCAGTGAGCTCCCAGCCCGCCCAGTGCCACCCCCTGCC
>VWZZ01006233.1:83674-100358 GCA_013399095.1 Psophia crepitans | reverse complement strand
CTCCCAGGGTTATTTGGGGATTTTTTGTGCCCTGGAGTGATTTTATTGTCCTTCCCAGCAAGCCGCCGTGAAGTGCCAAGGACCGAAGCTGCCCGAGCCCTGGGCAGGGGACGGGCTGTCCCCCCCCTCCCCACCAGCCCCTCCGCTGCCTCCAGCCAAGCTGTGAACTTTACAGGCAATAATTTTTCCACCTTTTCCCCTCTTTTTTTTTCCAAGGAAAACAGATACCCNNTCCCCCCGCCTCCCAAAACACATCCCCATCCGCAAGCACTGCCCTGCACGGGGCGACAGCAGCATCTCCAGGGTTAATTTTCCTCTCCAGGACCAAGGATGCTCTTGCTGACCCACCCACGGGATGGGATGGGGTGGGATGGGATGGGATGGGATGGGATGGGATGGGATGGGATGGGATGGGGTGGGATGGGATGGGACGGGATGTCCCAGCAGGAAGCAGCAGGAAAGGCTTGCCGTCATTTAAAACTCCCTCGAAAGAGCTTTCCTCCCTCCTGGGCTCGGCAGGAGCCAGGCACCGGCGCTCCGTGACCTTTTTTTTTATTATTATTATTTTTTTATTTTCCGTTGGCTTGTTTTTATATCAGACTGTATTTGTAACGTGAACCGAGGATTTCTTTTCTATCCTGTAATTATAAAAGTCGAAGGAAAGTTTCATCCCATGGCTGTTCTGGTTTCGGGGCAGTTCCCTTCCTTGGGCAGTTGAATCAATTAAAAACCAGAGGGTTTTTTATTAATTTAGGCTCCCCCCCCCATCCCGGATTTACGCTGCCCACTCAGTCCCATGGGTTCCGCATCACTTTTGTGCTGCCTCATAACCCAGCGCTGCTTTTTAATGATGCCCTAGGAAGATCCTGCCTCCTCTCGCGCTGCCTGCGCAGGTCATTTCCTCCCTGGTAGTAAAATAACAGGGGGAAAAAAAAAAATAAGTAATTAAAAAGCAGGAATGGAGAACAGCAGCATCCTTCGGGCTGGGTGTGGGTACCACCCGCCGTGCGACGGGGGATGTGTCGGCCGTTGGTGCATCCCATCCCCAGGCAGCCGGGGGGCTCTGCAGCCTCCCTTCCCCTAAGAGGAATATCAATAACCCCCCAATAAATAGTAATAACCCCCCCGGAAAGGTATTAGGAACCCCTCTGAGGGGGCTTTTTCAGCTTGAGCTCCTGCCAGAAGGTTTTCCAGCCCGGCAATGAGCTGTGGGGTAGGGATTCCCCCGAGGGAGACGCCGGGTGCAGCCGCAGATCCGTGAGAAAAGTTTCCTTTTCTCCCCAAACGTTCCCATTTTCCGTTACGGAAACAGCAATTTTCAGGTAGCTCAGTGCCCCCCCTTCGGGGTGACGCTCGCTTCACACGGGGTTTCCTTCGAAGGATCCAAGGCCATTTCACTTGCTCTGGTGTTAATTGGTTGCAAAGGAGAAGCGGTGGCCGCCTGCCCCCATCCTCCCCCTTTGCTTTTCCTCCCCCGTCCCAGCTAAACCGGAGGGGGCGGGGGGCGACGGCGTTGAGCTCAATCTTATTTTTTCCATCAGAATGGAAATGTGGTGAGGCCGGGGCAGCACCGAGGTCCTTGGTGACATCGGGTACCGGAGCAGCCGGATGCTCCCTCCCGCCTGGGCTGAGCTCCCCGTGATGTTTCTGTTCGGCATCTTCCTGCCATGGCATTTTGTCACCGGCTTTTTGGGGACATGGTGCCCAACTTGACTTGTTCCCAAATCTCTGTCCCTGTGGGAAGTGAATCTTCATCCCTGTAAGGGTCCCGTTCCCAGCCAGGAGCTGGCGTGGGAGAGGCTGGAGTGTGGCGGCGCCGTCCCCGGCAGCCCTGGGTGTCCCTGGGGCAGTGGCCCCGAGCGGATGTCACCAGGTCGCCCATGGGTCCTGGTGGCTCAGCTCTGCTGCGGGATCCCATTCCTGAGGTCCGGTCTTTAGGAGAAAAAGCTAAAAGCAGGTTTCCAGTCCTAAAATCCATGGATTTTAGGGGGGTGTCCAGGGATGGAGGGTCCACAGGCTTTGCCCTGGCTCTGGGGACAGTGGGCTGTCCCAGCAGCCCGGGGACAGGCAGGTGTTGCCCCAAAGCTGTGGGTGCGGGGGTGAAGGTGGCCCCCACAAGGCACAGGGGTTTCCCTCTGTGTGGGCGACACCAGCACTCCCCATCCCTGAGTGAGTCCCCAGGAGAGGGACCCAAAGCACCCCCGGGTGTAGCTGCAGCCACCAGGGTGGGTGGGGACAGCATGGCCACCACCTCCGTGGGGAACAACCTGTGTTTGGGTGAAGCCTGATCAAACCAGGGCTCTCTCATGCCTTGTAGGTACCAAGGAAGGAGGGAGGGGGTTTTTTTGAGGAGTGAGCAGGGATGGAGGCCTGTTTCTATGACAACAGTGAGGCCACGGACCAGGGAAGAAGTGGGTCAGCATCCCATGGACACGCTGCTGGAGCATCTCGCCGCGCTCCTCCTCCCCAGCTGGGGGAGGAAGGAGGAAACCTGTTTGCCTGCCCGCACCCACTGATCTGCCTCTTGCAAAACAACCTCCTGCTGCCCAGCCCCGTCCCGGCTCCGGCAGCCTGCCTGGGCACGCCAGCAAACCCTCCGGCAGTAACGGCGCCCCAACCTTCGGCCTCGCCGTGCCCCGTGTTCTGCCTCCTGTACCTTGGAGGAGACCGGTAAGGGGAGGTAAGCACCAAACCGGAGGCTGAAATAGGGTTCTTAAAGTGGTTTTGAATTAAAATCGTTGATTTGGAGAGGCATCTTCCAGTTTTTTGCACAGCGTTTGTGGTTGTGAAACCTGTTACCCTTTATCTGACACGGATCGGGTCCCTTCGGGGGTGGCTGCTGCTCTGAAAGGTGGCTGTGGGCTGGGAGACGTCACCAGGTAGGGGAGATAAAACCACGTCACGTGGCGGTGTTGGCTGGATAACGATTGCAATGGGGATTAATTCACAAACAGGTCTGCAAACACACGCCAGGGCTTTTTTTCTGCGGTTGCTGCCGTGGCGTGGCTGGTGGGCAGCCTCCCAGCAGGGACCTGGGCACGCTGGGAGGGTGGCACTGGTGGGACTGGGAAGTGCAGGGGATGTCTCCAGGAGCCTCGCTGGGGGAGGATTTTCTTGCTGTTACTAAAATGACCCTAAGGCAGAGCAAGGCGATGGCTCCCCGCAGCCCCGGGCTCACGCCAGCGCCGGGGTGAGGTTATTTCTGACAGCCCCCTCCTAAGCCATGGCCACCGTCACCCTCCCGCACCACAAGGGAGACGCGTCCCAGCTCCAAAACATCCCTGCAGCACGGCGAAGGAAATACAAACGCTTGGGAAGCTGCTTTGAAAGCAAACCCACCCCATCCTGGCTGGGGGCAGTGTCCTGTTCCTGGGCACCCCCAGGTGGGATGCGGGAGGTGGGTGCTCTCGGGTGCAGCCGAAGCCACCCCCAGCACCACGGGGCTGCAGACGGGGCTCAGCACCGCTCTGAAACGTGTCTGCCAGAAATCCTCCCTCCAGCTCCGCTGTGAGGAAGCTGATGGGTTTTGCTGGTTTGGCCTGGGGTCAGGTACTTAAAATTTAAATACTTAATTATTTTTTAAAAAAATTTATTTACTTTAAAAACATTTATTTATTTATAAGAACCTACATTAACTTTTGCATTTATAAGTAAATAAATTACATAAATAAATGAGTTTTAAAAGTAAATAAGTGAAAGGCAAAGCATGAATCTGTATCTGTAGACAGGATAAAACCGTCCTGGGGGTCTCAGGAGCTATAACGGGTCAGATTTTAATGTCTGCTGACAAAGGAGGTTTTTTAAACCAAATCACCTGCTGCAAAAGCTGGTTTTAGAAGCTTTGCCTAACCCAAGAGCTGGGAAAACATGTTTCAGAGGCAGCTTTTTGCCATTTGCTCAGCGCTCGTGGCCAGCGGGATGTCCCGGGAGGATGGGGGGGGCTGAGATTTGCTTCACGGGTTCCCCCCTGGGTTTGGGGAGGGAAATTCAGAGGACGGTCCGTGCGTCTCCTCCCGAGGCAAAGCCAACAGCATCCCAGCCCTCACCATGGGGAAACAGGAAGAAGTCGGGATATAGAGGGAAACCAGCCAGCTGCTTCCCGGCATCTCCCTTCTCCCCATTTCCCTTCCACCCCTTTTCCCACGGGCGTTCCCCTCCAAATTTCTACGTGCAAATGTAGAGCCGCACTGACCAGGTGGGATCATTTTGAAGCAGCAAAGCCAGCGCACGGCCGGCTGCCAAATCCCAAGCTGTGAGTGGTTTGGGGGTGTCGCAGCTCCTTTGTCCTGCAACCTGAGAAGGATCACCCACACTGGAGCCACGTCCCACCAGCGGTACCGGCATCACCGGGTGGCTCCCAGGAAAGCCATCCTGCCGCAGTGGTTAGGTTCCCCAGCGGAGCCTGGGTGCCACACACCCACCCCGGGGTCCTCGGGCAAGGCACGGACCCGTCGGTGGAGATGAGGGCGGGCGATGACCCGACCTTTAATTCACATCCCAGCACGACTCAGGAGAAGAGCGAACAGCAACGCTTTGGCTGGGAGCATCCCTGCGTCTACCCCGTTATTTGGGCATGTTACATTCTCAAATCATTTGTTTCTCTTGGGAAATGGATATTAAACCATCTCCGGCCTTTCTGCCCTCCCCAGGAAAGCCCGACTCCTTTCTGCTCCTAGTTTGCAGCCGGTGCATCCTTTGCTGAGCGGGGAGGATGCTCGGCACGTGAGCGGGTGCCTTTCCCCCAGGTCACCGCAGATGAAGGGTTCATCACCATCATCAGCTTCCTACAGTTTTATGGCCATAATCTGATTCTCAGAGCAGAGGAAACTGTTAAAAATAAAGATTATATCAATGATCGCCCAAACAGCACCAGCCAGTCTTGATTTGAGATGTCACCCCTCCTGCTCCCACCCCAGCCTGAGGTTGGGATGCAGCATCCCCAGCAGCGATGCTTTTGCTGCCCCAAAGACTATCAGGGCACCCCAAATTTATAAAGCATGGGCGTGTGGGCATTGCACTGCTACCCACGGCCATGGGGCGGCTTGGGGGGGGGGCTTTGCTTTGAACCCCTTACACCCTGGGCCAAGCCACTGTCCCCTGCCTGGCCACGGCTGAGACGTAATTACAGAGTCCAGGCATCTCTCAGCGCTATCATGTGAAGAAACCCTGTGTCGCCGTAAACAGGAAGGGCAGGAAGAAAAACGAGTTGATTTTCTTCCATCCCAACCCGAGCAAAGAAATGGCTGAGGAGCAACAAAGGATTAATTTACCCCGCGCAGAAACGCCGGCTCCCTCCCGCAGCCGCCGGACCCCGGCGAGTCACAGATGTTAAGGAGTAAAAAAGCCGCTTTCACAACCTCAAACAAAAGCATAGAGATGCTTTTCAGGGACTTGAGGAGATCTGTAGATCCGGCTGCTGCAGTCCTAGGTGTGCCGAGTGAAACACGGCTGGTTCCAGGGAAATGGGAGAGGGAGCGAGGCCGGTAGGATGGGTGCGTGAATGGGAACAATGTTTTTGTGCTTGGAGGGGAGCTCACTGCTTTGTTTCGGTGCTAAATTGATTAAGAAACATATCCGGGGACTTATTTTCCTCCCTTTGGTTCCTTAGCGGGGATGGGTGGTTCTCCAGTGGTCCCCACCACATGGAAGATGCAGTGGCATCCCCCTCCTCCTGGCATCACGCTGCCCAGCAGGCCTATGGGTGCGAGGACCCCGAAATCCCCAGCCCCACGTACATCAAAAGATGCACTTTTCGGTGCTCCCATCACCTCCCTTCCCAGCTGGAAGCTGAGAAGCAGACGGGTGTTCACCCAGATGAACATCAGGTGGAACATCATGCTCCAGCCCTGCAGCTCCAAATCAGTTGGCTTTTAGCTCAGAGCATCAAGAAGGGGTTGAGGATGGGCCAGAGCGTGGCTGGGAGCCAGCGCTGGAGCTGACAACACGCAGGGGAAAGCCAAGGCAGGGTGAGGGTAACGAGGGGGGAGTTTGCAAGGGGGTTGGTGCCCGGACTCCTGCCAGCAGCACAGCCCCGGTGCCGCGGCGGGCAGAAGGACAGAGACACACCGAAGCGCAGGGGGAAGGTGGGGGCCGGGGCGAGCGGCTGGCCGGGCAGGAAAAGCTCCGTGTTGTTTGTGTGAGCGGGGTGGGTGCCAGCTTGTTACACCATTCCCCAAACTTGTCTCCCTGTCCTGCTGCCATGGGACTCCCCGTGCTGGTCCTGGCACCGGTGCCTCCTGCTCCGGGCAGTTCAGTTGTGTCTCCGGGGGCTCCTCCATGCACGTGGTGGAGCCACTTTCCCTGCAGACCCTGTTCACCGCTCTGGGCTCCAAGCAGAGCTGCGCAGCCAGAAAGGCAGGTTTTTCCATGTGAAGGTGATGGAAACCACCGTACATCACCTCCCATGCAGAGAAAGTGCCAGGGAGAGGTGTCAGGGCTGGCAGCTCCAGGGCAGGCAGAAGGAGGCATGCCCCTTCGTCACCGCCAGCGCAATGCCTGGGTGTCATCTGGACTAAATCCACGCAGTTACAGTCAAAACGGGTGCAGGGACGGGGAATAACGGGCAAATGGCCTCCTGGGGTTGGTGGAACGTGCAGCCCATGCTCAGGACCCTCCAAAGGCCAATTGCAAGGTCCGATACGTGGGTTGGGGCCATCCAAAGCACAACTCCAGGCTGGGCAGAGAATGGCTGGAGAGCAGCCCTGAGGGGAAGGACTTGGGGTGTTGCGGGACGAGATCAGCATGACCCAGCAGCGTGCGCTGGCAGCCCAGAAAGCCCCCCGTGTCCTGGGCTGCATCCCCAGCAGCGGGACCAGCAGGGACAGGGAGGGGATTCTGCCCCTCTGCCCCGCTCTGCTGAGACCCCCCTGCAGTGCTGCCTCCAGCTCGGGGGGCCCCAGGACAGGAGGGACACGGAGCTGCTCCCCTAAAAGAGAGGAGATTGAGATGTGAGGCAGCAATCCTTCCCTGGGAGGGTGCTGAGGCCCTGGCACAGGGTGCCCCGAGAAGCTGTGGCTGCCCCTGGCTCCCTGGCAGTGCCCAAGGCCAGGTTGGATGGGGCTTTGGGCAGCCTGGGCTGGTGGGGGGTGTCCCTGCCCATGGCAGGGGGTGGCACTGGGGGGGCTGGGAGGTCCCTTCCAAACCACTCTGTGATTCTGTGATTCTGTGGTTCTATGAATTCAGGCATCTCTGAGGTCTCTGCAATGCATCATCCCTCTGCGCATGCAAAGCCCGGCTCCTACCAACACCCGTTGCAGTTTTGCTCAGGCAAAGCCTGGTGTGCAAGCAGGCACCCCACGGACGGGGCCACCACCACCCTGAAGCCTGGGGTCACCCATGTCAGGCACCTCTGTGGGGTGCTGCCTCCAGCCTCGAAGGAGGAGCAGGGCAGGTCCAGCAGGTGAATCAGCCCTGCGAAGGATGGGCTCGCTGCCTCCAAATTACCCCGGGAGCAATTAGGTTTGGAAGCCGGGTGTTTCCAAGGTACATCTGAGTCCCTGTCTGTGCAGTGAAGATCAAACCAGGAGCCCTGGTGAGGAGCTGGGAGCTTGCGGCTGGGAAGCACGGTGCCGGCCCTGCGAGCTTGGGTGTGTGGAGGACGCAGGAGTCACGGGAGCACCCAAGCACTGCTCAGGCAAAGCTCTGGTGGGGTGGGCTCATTTCTGGCCCCCAGCAAACCTCAGGGCTCCCTCCGTGCCAAACGAGCCGCGCCGAGCGGTTTCGCTGGCAATGTGTTGGTCGCGAGTCGCCCCCCAGCCAGCTCCCCGCTGTGCAACGCACACTTGCCTTTGGGCTGAGTGGTTTGTGGGGCTTCATGGCACGTGGGGCCGTGCAAGCAGAGTCCAGATCCCTGGGCAGAGCCGCAAGGGGCTGCCTTCTGCAAGGAGGAAGTCGGAATGAAAGCAGCCTCCAGCCAGCGCCCAGGTCCAAGTCAAAGGTGGGCGTGGGACGAGGGCCGGCGTGGAGCTCGGCGTGACGGAAGGTCTCTGTCGGTGCCAGAGGGGAGGGAGGAGGCAGCAGGGAGCCCTGGGCAGCCCAGGGAGGTGGTGGTGAGGGGGTCTGGGGGGATGATGGCAGCAATGGGGCTTGGAGCTGGAAGCAGACAGGCTCCACCATCACCCTTCACCCTTTCTTGCTCAGCAAACCCTCCTGTAGCACCCTGGCTTTTAGCAAAATTATTTGGGTTATGAGAGAGAAGAAATGTAAAAGCATTTCAAGCATCAGAGCTCTGTCCTTCACGCCACGTGCTCCTTCCAGCTTGGGCAGGAGGGGACATGGGGGTCCCACATCTCCTCCATCGCTCTGCCCCAGGGCAGCGCCAGCCCTAACTGGGCCACGGGTGCCATGGGAAAAACCTCATCTGTGAACCTGTAATTAACAGCTGGATCTCAAAGCATGTGCCTAAGGGGGCTGAATTAAGGTTACGCAGGCATTTCCTAAATTTGAGCACACGAGTCTGCAGCTGGGACAATGTCCTCCTAAACGTGACAATTTGTTGGGTGGTTGTTTTTTTCTGAGCGAGGAACATAACAGGAAACACATCTTGAACGTGCGGCATGCAGATAGCTGTGCCCTGGGGACGACCCCGGAGGCCACCCCGAGGAGCCGGCGGCAGCAGCACGTTGTCACCCTCGCCAGGTGAGGGACAACAGCGACTTTGGACAACTTAAACCCCAAGAAATAATGTCTGGGAAAGCTGGAAGGACAAGTGGGGTTGGGGAGAGGGAAAACCTGCTGGCTGACCGACCCCCTGCAGTCACTGCTTGTCCCCTTGCTCCTGTTCGAGCATTGCTGCCCTGCGACTCGGCCTCCATACGCAGTCTATACATTTCCAGTAATAATATATCCACAGGAAAATCAACAGCTCTGTCTGCAGGTGAAGGATGTACCAGTCTCGATGCCGTGCTCCAGATCGGCTCAGCTCAGGAGATGTTGGAGAGGCAGGAAAGAATCAGAGCATCCCTCCCGCTTGCCTTCCAGCACCGAGGAAGAGCTGACGCAATGCGATGGGAAACGCAGAGCTGGGAAAAGGAAATCACTCCCCACAAAATGCAATCAGGCGACGGGACTGCAAGAAGAAGTCATGCGGGCTGAGAAGGTAGCGAGCTTCCAAAGGGCTTAGTCATGTAATTGCCTGTCGAGAACATCCAGAGGTGACATATTTAATGATAACAAGCTGGAAAGCTTAATCAGCCTCCTGCTCCGGAGCTCTAATGATTAGAAAACGGGATGAGACATGGTGTGGGGGATGATACCCAAGAAGGGGAACCTCACAAGCGCTCACCAAAGAGGTGGTGTTGCTCCTACCAGTGACAGCATACGGGGACAATGTGCCACCAGTGAACATCAGATGTCCCCAGGCACCCAGCATCTACCCACCTCACTGGTGGGGCAGCAGTGGTGAAGGGACCCTTGTGTCCCATTCATAGATTCACAGATGCGTAGGGGTTGGAAGGAACCTCTGGAGATCATCTAGTCCAATCCCCTGCCAGAGCAGGATCACCCAGAGCACATTGCACAGGGTGGCATCCAGATGGGTCTTGAATCTCTCCAGAGAAGGAGACTCCACACTCTCTCTGGGCAGCCTGTCCCAGGGCTCCGGCACCCTCACAGTAAAGAAGATTTTTCTCATATGGAGATGGAACTTCCTGTGTTCCAGTTTGTGCCCATTGCCCCGCGTCCTGTCACTGGGCACCACTGAGAAGAATCTGGCCCTTTCCTCTAGACACCGACCCTTCAGGTATTTGTAAGTGTTGATGAGGTCCCCTCTCCATCTTCTCTTCTCTAGGCTGAACAGACCCAGCTCGCTCAGCCTTTCCTCATATGAAAGATGTTCAAGACCTCTAATCATTCTGGTAGCCCTCTGCTGGACTCTCTCCAGTAGTTCCCTGTCTTTCTTGAACTGGGGAGCCCAGAACTGGACAGAGCACTCCAGATGCAGCCTCACCAGGGCAGAGCAGAGGGAGAGGAGAACTTCCCTCGACCTGCTGACCACCCTCTTCTTGATGCACCCCAGGACACCATCGACCTCCCTTGGCCCCACTGCTGGGCATGGAGAGCTCATCATCCACCAGGTTTCCCAGGTTCTCCACAGAGCTGCTTCCCAGCAGGTCAACCCCTAACCTGTCCTGGTACCTGGGGTTGTTCTTCTCGAGGTGCAGAACCCTACACTTGCCCTAGTTGAATTTCATAAGGTTCCTCTCTGCCCAACTTTCCAGCCTGTCCAGGTCTCACTGAATGGCAGCGCAGCCTTCAGGTGTGTCAGCTCCCCCTGCCAGCCTGGTATCACCAGCAAACTTGCTGAGGATACACTCTGTCCCCTTGTCCAGGTCACTGATGAATAGGTTAAATAATACCAGACCCAACACTGACCCCTGGGGCACACCACTAGATACAGGCCTCTGGCTAGACTGTCACTGCCCTCTGGGCTCTGCCGTTCAGCCAGTTCTCTGCCCACCTCACTGTCCACTCATCCAACCCACACTTCCTAAGCTTACTAACGAGGATGCTATGAGAGACAGTGTCAAAAGTCTTGCTGAAGTCAAGGTAGACAACATCCACTGCTCTCCCTTCATCCACCCAGCTGCTCATGCCATCACAGAAGGCTGTCAGATTGGTCAGGCATAATTTCCCTTTAGTGAATCCATGCTGACCACTCCTGATAACCTTCCTCTCCTGACAACCTTCTCCTCATTCCCTTGCTGCTTGGTCCTGGTGGGACCGTCTCAAGGTCCACGAAGCAGAGAGGTGGGTAGATGTAAGGATCTGGTTTGGATGTTGGGGTCATCTAGCTGGCATTTCCTAAATTTGAGCACATGAGTCTGCAGCTCATAAGTACAAGCCTTTGATTCCCCAGGCTACGGCTGGCCTGGGACACGTTAGGAGGGACAGCTGCTGTGGGTGGGACGCCCAGAGCAGGGATGACTGTCCACTACGACTTGGCAAGCGCTGGCCAAGAGCCGCCCTGGAGCTTGCCAGCTGATTTCCAACTGGGTATCGAACAAGCCCTGGCCAGCACCCTGCACTCATAGGGTCACCATTGCCACCACCTTCTTGGGAGGAAGGTGCCAGCACCTGAACTCTCCGGCTTGCAGCTGCTTCGCTAAGCCCTAGGAATTTTTGGATCCCACTGGCTCCAGGGCTGCGCTCAACCCAACTGCTGGCCCCCGCAGTGCAGCCCTGCCTGCCCGCAAGGCTTGCAGGAGGGAGTGGCTGTTCACACCCCAAGTCTTCATTTATTTTATAGAATCACAGCATCCCAGACTGGTTTGGATTAGAAGGGACCTCAGATCCCATCCAGTGCCACCCCCTGCCATGGGCAGGGACACCCCCCACCAGCCCAGGCTGCCCAAAGCCCCATCCACCCTGGCCTTGGGCACTGCCAGGGAGCCAGGGGCAGCCACAGCTTCTCGGGGCACCCTGTGCCAGGGCCTCAGCACCCTCCCAGGGAAGGATTGCTGCCTCCCAGCTCAGCTCCAGCTCCCCTCCTGCAGCTTCAGGCCCTTCCCCTTGGCCTGGCCCCCCCTGCCCTGCAACCAGCCCCTCTCCAGCTTTCCTGCAGCCCCTGCAGGCACTGGGAGGGGCTCCAAGGGCTCCCCGCAGCCTTCTCTGCTCCAGGCTGGACAAGCCCAGCTCCCTCAGCCTGGCTCCAGAGCAGAGGGGCTCCAGCCCTCGCAGCATCTCCGGGGCCTCCTCTGGCCTCGCTCCAGCAGCTCNNNNGGTTTGATGCAGCCCAGGACACGGGTGGCTTTCTGGGCTGCCAGCGCACACTGCCGGCTCATGGTGAGCTTCTCATCACCCAGCACCCCCAAGTCCTTCTCCTCAGGGCTGCTCTCCATCCGTTCTCCATCCAGCCTGGAGCTGTGCTTGGGATTGCCCCAGCCCACAGACAGGACCTTGCCCTTGGCCTTGTTGAACTCCACACAGTTCGCACGGTCCCACCTCTCCAGCCTGTCCAGGTCCCTCTGGACGCCATCCCTTCTCTCCAGTGTGTCAACCCCACACACAGCTTGGTGTCGTCAGCAAACTTTCTTATCAATCAGCTCCTGTTTTCTCTGCAGCTCTGGTGTCCGGGTCCCTACAGGGTTTGGTGAGTGGTTAAAGTGCTGATGAAAAGGTAGGAATGTGGAGCAGGGCTCAGCCCCACTCCTTGCTGCTGTGGCACATCTCAGCAGTGAGGCCCGGGGGGAAAACCCAAGTAGTTTAATAAACAAACAAGAATTTCCTTTTTCCTGGTTTATAGCTGCTGTCAGTTGTTCGTGTGGCTATTTTTCCTGTAGGTTTCTCAATTACCTTCTCGTTAACAGACTATATCAGTGGGGCACTCAAGGACCTTTCCCAACAGCACTTGGCCCCATGTGCTAGTGACCCTGCTGAAAACATTTCTCTCTGCCTGGTCCGTGGGGAAAATAACTTCGTGACTGCATAAGAACGAGAAGTCCTGTGTGTCTCTTCTCATCCTGGGTTTCACCCACTCTGGATCCCATAAATCCATCCTGGATTTATCTCCAGTTCTCCTGGACATTTTTTAGAGTCTGCCTCTGGCTATCTTCTCCTGCTGTGGCTCTGTGATCCATGGCAAACTGGAAGGAGGACAGCAGAGGACATCACCAGGATGCAGAGGAAGGCATTGGCACGGCTGTTTTCCAACCGTGGGACATGTGGCATGGCTTTGCCATCTGCCTTCCTGCACAGAGAGAAAATAGTGGGATTTGTTGATAACGACCCTCAGGACATCACCCAGAGCTGCTTGGTTGTCATCGTTGTACCCAGGATTGGGGACTCCGTGTCAGGCTGGGCACAGCTGACTGGTGGGAACTGCTTAAAATTTTTAATTTTAGAGGGGTGTATTTTTGCAAGAAAAAGCAATTTTCCAGCCAAAATGAAACTTTCAGACTTTACTGCTGTCAGGTGGGTCTGCAGCCAGAATTTCCCTTCAGCTTGCCGTAACCGCAACATTTCACCAGCTGCTTTCAGACACTTGGCTGCTGACTCCTGAAAACGACTGCGCTGGGTTTCTCAACAAGAACGTGGAAACCCGTAGGCGAAGAGTGTTGGTGAAAACCACGGTTTTATCTGATCGCTGAAAGGTGCTGGAGAAATGAAGGGATGTTTCCCGTCTAGGTCCGCCGATGACGACAGGTCCAGCCCGGGAAGCGTTTACGTGTGCACCCTGCATCTGCCTGTGTATGGGACTGGGCTCCACAGAGAAGGTCCCGTGGGGAAGGTCCATGATTTGAGGTCTCTGATTGTCTTTGTGAAGCTGCTGACTGAGTGATGGATGGGTCAGCACACAGGCCATGCTCTTGAACAAGTACTAAAGCTGCCCAACCGCAGGGCTGGTCATCACTTTTTGTCTCAGGGCAAGATGGTTTGATGAAACACTGTCCCAGTGATGAAGCTGAATGATGTAGTTGGCTCTTGAAGCTTTTTGGTTGGGCCGACACGTTTTGAAAGTACCCTGCAGGAAAATCTCAGCAGGTTTTGGCTTGGTTTAGAAAAAATCAAGTAATTCAGTGGATTTTTTTTCTGGTGGCCAACAAAATTTTGCTGCCCCACTGAAGAACTTGGCACTGTGGAGGGAGACACTCTTTCCTCCCATCTGGCTTTTCATTTCAGAGACCAAGCTGTCTTTGAAATACAAGTGCTGGACCTCCCCACACTTCCCCGAGGCTGGGGACAGCAGGTCTCTCTGGGGGCAGTACGGAAGCTACTCATCTGTAATTTATGAAGTCCTTCAATCTATTTTCTTTTCCAGCTGAATCCCCATTCCTGTGCACGTGTCTCCTCCATTGAGCTGTGGGAAGCTCTGCTCCAAGGAGCATGAATCACAGCAGTGCTGGGTTTATTTGCTCTTAGACTAGAAGGCTCCTTCAAAAACAAGATACTGTCTTGTTGGGCATTGTGCCACCAGGAACAGAGTCCGGGCAGAAGGTCTGGATTTGGGCATTTGGCTTTGGATGTGTAACTGATGTTTAATGAAGAGCACAGCTGACTGAAGCCCCTTCTGTAGTCAGTGGAGGGAGAAAGGTGCTTCTAGCAGATCATTCAAAGGTTGAGAGGACACCAACCACCTTCTGGAGGCACCTTTTTCTCTCTGTGGAGCAAAGACGAAGTCCAGGATAACTTATGCCAGGACTGGTACGGGGTGAGCCAGGGCCAGGGAGCTGGGGCTGCCCTCTGATGGCCAACAGTGTGACAAAGATCTGAAGGAGATTTCCACTTCCAGAAGGTTTTCCCATGGAGGTGGAAGTTATTTCACTGCCTGCACTGCCTCTTCCTCCTGCTCTGCCTGCCCTCCATGGCTCCAAAGCAGCATGTTCTCCCAGTGGGAGACTTCCCAACAAGCTGGGAGCTCGGGCAAGGTTTGAGAGGCAAGAGAGAGGACGGCAGCGGTGGGAGGCAGAAGAGGCTGTGGGAGGGACGGAGGTGCTGGAGGTGTGACCCAAACTCCGATGCAGTCCCATAGCCACAGGGCTGTGTCCCCCCACATGCCGTTTCTCCACGCTTTTCTTCCTAAACCGAATAAACTGGCATAAGTGGGTTTTAACCACTAATACTTCATCCACAGGAGAAGTCCTTCCCTCCCCCTCTCATTATACCAGTATAAATGTAATTATTCCAGGTATAATTAACAGAAACCATGTTTCCAGTGTCAGCAAGCAGCCTGGGTGTGTGCAGCAAGCCACCATGGCGTAGCTGTTATCTCTGGCTCACAGCGGAGGGCCAGCGCTGCCCAGCGATCTCTGTGCTACCGCCAGCAGGGTAGCTCGGGGACAGGCGGCCCCACCAGCAAGGTGGGGTGCTGAGGTTGCCTGTTTGCAAGCACGGCACCCCAAAACCTGGCCAGCAGAAGCAGGTAGGGACCTGCCAGTCCTCCTTCCCCTGGGCTCCGCAGTGAAGACACGGAATGGAAAAGAGCTCCCAACCTCTCATGCAGCCCAAATATTCACAGAATCCCAGACTGGTTTGGGTTGGAAGGGACCTTAAAGCCCATCCAGGCCCACCCCCCTGTCATGGGCAGGGACATCCCCCACCAGCCCAGGCTGCCCAAAGCCCCATCCAACCTGGCCTTGGGCACTGCCAGGGAGCCAGGGGCGGCCACAGCTTCTCGGGGCACCCTGTGCCAGGGCCTCAGCACCCTCCCAGGGAAGGATTGCTGCCTCCCAGCTCAGCTCCAGCTCCCCTCTTTTAGTTTAAATTCATCACCCAAGAGTCAATGCTGATGCCCAGGACGTTCAGGAGATGTTGCAGAATACAACCAAAGGAGAATGGTGTCTGAGCAGATTTATTTGCTCCGGTGCCAAGGTGACACAGTTTCACTATTCACATCTTCACTACACCAAGAGGTTGGCCTTGCTCACACCAGTGGCGTTTTGGGGATGTCACGTGGTCCCCCATGGCACGGTGGAGCCAGGATTAGAGCTCTACCAGCCTGAAAGTGGAGAACTGATCCTGTCTCACTGTACAAGTGTGCTTCTGACGGGCTGACTGCATCACGGAGGCAGTTTCCTTGTAAGGGGGCAGCTCTGCATCTTCATTAGGAACGCTCGCCAGAAGAACCTGTTGATGTTCCTGTTCCAGTGAAGAGCCCGGAGGCAGCCAGGCCTCGCTAACAGGAGCTACTCGTCGCACAGGATCGACGCCACTGCCATTTGTGAGGTGCTCAGGGCCCGGCAGGGCCGCAAGGCAGCAGGGCAGGGGGTCCATGCCAAGTGCCACGCACACGTTTGAGCAACGTGCTGCTGCGGCGCAGGCAGCTGAGCCCAGCAGAGCCGATTTTATCACAGTGGGCTTTTGCCAGGTCAAACAAGCCACGCCGGTGCTGGGTGAAGAAAGCTTTGGGTGGCTTTGCAAGGCTTGGCTTAAAAAACAGCATCGACAGCAAAAGCCTTTGGTAAGCGTTTATCCTGAAGGTGCCCTGTCATGTACCCAGCACCTCCAGGCTGCGGTCATGACTGTGTGCCCCCAGGGTTTTGGAGGGTGCAGGGGTGAGGCCCCGCTTCCCCACCAGCCCTGGCCGGCCAGGCTGCACGCCCCATCATAGGACGGGCGCCTGGAAAAGGCAGCATGGCAGCACAGACACCCATCACCCCGACAGCCCTTTGGGGAGAAAATGGATGCAAGCTATGCAGCCAGATCTCAGCTGGATCTGGCCCTGCTCATGCTTTAACGACTGTGATAAACCGGGCTCGACGTAACTTCTTCTACCTGAAACCACAACCCGCTTGCTGCCCCCACGAAAGCTCAGACTCCAGGGGAATCTCTTGCCGAGCCCCGTGCGGTCTGTGGGACCCCGTCGGCTGACGAAGCCCTTTGAAACGCCACAGCCGCTGTGCTGGGCCGCTGTTGTTTGCTCTGCGTGCGTGCGAGGGCATGCCCCAGCCGCTTCCCTGCGCCAGCAGTTTCCTCCCGTTTTTCACACGTGGATTGCTCGCCTGGTTAGGAGGAGAGAAAATATTACATCTAAGCATCAAGTGCAGGCACTAACCCCCCCCCCCAAAAAAAAACGCAGGAGCCCAACACCCCAGTGCAGGAGGGTGCACAAAACCAACAGCGGCCGCTCCCAAACGAGCTGCCCCTTTAACATGGAGGTGTTATGGCAGAAACTACCGCTCCCAGAGTACAGCGCTTTGTTTTAATGTCCAGGCTGTGAGCCCGGCCAGCGCCGGGGCGGCGCACGCTG
>VWZZ01006233.1:12748-78167 GCA_013399095.1 Psophia crepitans | reverse complement strand
TTTTTTTTTTTGGATGTGTGAACCAGCGTAGCAGTGACTGCTGCTGCTTTTCAAATCTGTTGCTGTAGTTAAATAATTCTTATGTAATGGTATTACAAAACTGCCAATGCATGTAGGTTGAGCTTTTACCATTCCCAATATTGAAAAACACAGTCTGGGAGTTGCTGGTAATGTGTTTTTCTGGGTTTCTTTGCTTGTTTGTTTGCGGGGTTTTTTGGTTATAATTGGGAAGGGAAGGTGCTATTAAATTTAATGTGCTTGAGTGAACTGAGAACAGCCTTAAGAATGGCGTGAAACACTGCTTTTTGAAACACAGCGAACTTCTTATGGTGACTTAACGGTTTTAAAAGGGTAGTGGGCCAAAACATGTCTCGGTAGTAGTGTTTACTAGCAGTCTTTTCGGGAGTTGCATTGTCAGATGTGCTGTGAGTTAAACAGTGCATGACTCACTCTGGCTTTCTGTCGGTGACCTGTAAGTAACTCGTCAAAGAAGGAGATGTGCTTCCTCTGCTAAGGGAGCAGAACTTGAGTGTAAGCACATTTTAAAAACAAATGATTCCCACGAATATTGTCAGAGCAGCGGACACAAAGCTTTTGCAACCTTTATGAATATCTCCTGCCCCTAGTTTTTCAAATAAAAGCAGACAAGCTCTTGCTCCTCTGCTGTGCCTCCCTAGGGAATGTGTTGCCATCCAGACCATTTAAAAGCAAATATTGCAGTGAATTTTGTAACCTCACTGAAGTAAGTGTGTACATCAACAGAGGATAAACCCAAGTGCCCTGTTAACTTGTTCTGGCAGAAAAAGCACATAAAATACTGCGATATGAACTAAGCAGCTAGAAGAATATTGTAGTTATTCCCTTAAGTGGAAACACGGTATTTCGTTCAGTTATCATTTTAAGTGAAATAATTGCATTGAAACGAGATATAATTTTTCTGTTAACTAGTCAAGCTTTCACTCAGTAAATGTAAAACTTGTTTCAAGAGGCATCGATGGCAGAGATCATAATGCACTTTAAGTTGTATAAGAAACAGTAGGCAAAAATGTCATATTGACAGGCTGCAACTTTTAGGATTTTCGAATAAAAGCTGTTATGAGGTCTGGCGTGGAGATTTTTAGGCAGGAACTGGTTTTGTTTGGACATTTTGTGGAAAGGTGACTTCGTGAAGTAAAAATGAATGTCACACAGTTCTTAATCCCTTTCTCGTCCAACTCATGCTGTCATCTTCCTTTCTCTGAAAATCCCTAAATTCAAACACCACACAACTACTGGAGGTTGAGGGGCTGGGGGACAAGATACCAAATACCAGCACAATTTTTAATGACTGCAGGCTTTGGAACTCTTTTTACTGCATTCTTTAATAACTGGAAGAGTTAAACTTCGACTCAAACAAAAGAGCCCTACCTGTTACAGAGACTTGCCCTGGTGTCAGTAGATGCGTTACTCTTCCTCAGCTTTGTTTTCTTCAGCAACTTCCTGAATGAAATGATGCTAATAAATGTACTGCTTAATGAAAGAAAAACTCATTAGCTTAGAGTAGTTTAAATGAACTTTTTTTTAAAAAAAAAAGCATGTGTTCTTTGGAGGCAGAACATTTCTGAGAGGGTTGTATGGGCAGAATACACCGCAGGGTTGAGCTCACAAGTTGCGTGTGACGCTTTCTGTGTTTTTCCCCCACGTGCTCTGAAGCTCAAGAAACACCCACTGTAATGTAAAGTCGGACCCTTATCTGTTCTACTTCCTGCTGGTTTTTACATCAGCTGCCGTGTATTTGTCGTATAGTCCTGGTGTTTTGCATTCAGGATGTATCTTTAACCTTTGTGCTTTGTTTCTTCCAAGTCAGCTCTGAGATGGGGCAGTCACCCTTCCCTCATGTGTCTTGTTTGATACCGTATACTCCAGTGATTGCTGGGCAGTTTTATCTATGCGTTTATTGCCTTTCTGGAGTGCCTGTTTTTCCGTGGTTCTCCGTTTGCCTCGGGGTTTTACTCATGGGAAGCAGAATGCAGGATATATGTAATCCTAATACTGCCATTCCTTTTGACTTTTTGGCCACCTCTGCATCTGCTTCTTAAATTATAAATTCCTTGGAGCAAGATCTAGTCTTATGCATGCGAAATGATTTAATTCAGTTTGGGCTTAGCCAGGACAGAATTGAATTTGTCCTGCAAGAATAAAAGTGGAAGGAAGTGCTGGGACATGCAGAGAGGTGGGGAGTTATTATGAGTGTCTGCTAAGTCTCAGTTTCTTCCAAACACGCTTGTACTGCTGTACTCTTGATTTTAGACTTTCAGAGGTGGTGCAGTGAGAGCTCTTGCTTTGTTGCCTTGAAGACTGGTTAAGAAACTCAGTTGCTAAAAGATAATGGAAAGTTAGAAAAAATAATTATAGGGTAATATAGGTTAATGCCTGCCTAGAGCTTGGGAGGTCGTAATTAAAGGTAGAGGGATATTTTTTTTATTATTTTTTTTTTTAAATTTTTGAATCTCAGTTTCTTCTTTATGTGTGTAGACAGACATCTGTCCCTGTTGGTGATCATACTCCAGTGATTTTTACCAAATGATAGCATTTCATCATGTGTTATTAGATAGCTATGAGTCTTCTGAGTCAGAACTTATTTATGGGATTCCTGCTTTTCATTTTTTATTGTGCTGGCTGTTCTTGTCATTTGGCGGTACTTTGACTAGCAGCTCTGGTAACTGAGCCACAAATAGCTTTAGGAGGGATGACTTAAGACAAAGTTTCTGTGTTCCCAAGGAAGTAGATAGTGTCCTCTCATTGCGAACAGGGAGAAAATGCTGCTTCTTCCTATATTTTACATAAAACTTTCTCTTCCCTTTGCATTTTCCCCTTTTCCTCTAGAGGTATGGAGGGGGAATTATGTTTTTATATAAAATAAAGCAAAGATGCTACTGTCATTTTGCATGTTTAGGTATTGGAGATAAGCCATCCACACAAATAGCACAGATTATGAATTCCTCTTTGTTCTTGCAGATACTGAAGTAGAAATCAGCCTTTTGTTTTTTTTTTCCCTAGATTGGAATCTCTGAACTTGTAAGCAAACTTCCAGTTGTCTGCAGCTGCAAATACTTAATCACCAAACTTTACATGGAAGACACTTCCATCAGCCAGGTCTTGACTGCAAAGCTTAGTCTTCTCTTTTTAGCCCCAAAAGGCAGCAAGATGAGGTTGAGCATCAATGTCCCCCTGTAATTCTTAAGATTAAAACCAAAGAGTTTTAGGCTGTCATTTATCTGTGATGCCCGATTACTCTTCGGGCTGTTTGGGCAGTTACGGTAGCGACACTGGGGTGTTCGTATTCTGTTTATCCTGCCAAAAATGGGTAGGGATCAGAACTTGAAGTAGGTCAGTGAAGAGGTAGATGATGACTCCTGATGAGTAACGGCTTTGTTGGATTTGTCCTGGTTATTAAAGGTTGCATATCTCATTACAAATCCAAACAGCCATCTACCACTCCTGAGGGGAATGAAAAGCCAGTTGAGATGTTCAGCTGGGAGAAGTTATCAACACTGAGCAGGTTTTTAAGAAAATTGGCTGGGTTTTCTTGAATGAGGTCTCTTGTGGCTTGTGCATGCGTGTATGTTCTTGAACTGGAGGAAAGAGAGTTTCTCTGGTGGTGGTCCCTGCTGAATTACAGTGAACGGATACACTTAGACTGTCTAAATTGCAGTTAGGGTAATATGGGAGTTGCTTAGTAAAAGCAAATGATTTTAGGGATTTACTTTCTTTGAGAGCATGTTTAATTAATAATTTGAGACAATAGAACTCTGCAGGGATCATCTTGTTGAATGTGGGGAATTTTTCACATATAGTTGGTGAAGAATAGTGAGAGCAACGGGGCTGGGACTGGGTTTTATGCTCAATTTTGCCTTTTGGCAATGTGACCGTGCAAATTCTTAACTAGGAGCTTGCATTCAAGTGGAGACAGAAGGTAATTCTCCTGGCAGCTGCCCTTCTAGAGCGCAGCTACTCAAACTACGCCGCTTGATGCTGTGAAAGCGTCTGGATGTGACGTTGTTTGACAATGTTTGGTGCCTGTTGGCAGGCGCCATGACCAGAGTTTGCCTTGAAGTTGTGGCCAGGTCCTCTAAAAAGATCCTGGAAGCTAAAGGAAGCAGAAGCAGTAGCGTTCATTCTTCCAAAGTGAAAATCCATTTAAGTGACAGTTAACTCTTCAGAACGGAGATTTCCTGATCTGCCTGTGGAAAGCACGTGAGCTGCTGTGGTCCGAGTGATCTGGCTAGTTGGGCTGGGGTTGAAGGCATGGAGCGAGTCCTTAACTGTCTACACCACATTATAGCACACATGGCTTTGTTCTTGGAGATCGTTTTCAAATGTATTTTGCCTTAAATCATGAGTTTTCCTGGGTATTTCCATGTATCACAGTGAACTGGTTAGGGCTTTTCTTGCAGTAACACTGAAATGGCTGTGCTAACTCGATACCCAGATAATTGAGAACATAATACCTTGCTGAAATGAAATGTCTGGTTTGGCTGATTGGTTTCGCAGAGATTTCTGTGTAGTCAAGAGCTGTCTTGGGGAGCGGAATCAGAACATTTGATTAAGTTTTCTGCTTTTGAAAATTCCTTCTGAGATAGAAGGAGCCTGAGTTGATTGGCTAAGTTGGGTATTTAAGATTGGGTGTTGGAAAATCCTTCTCTTGTATAGGGGAGAAAAAACACCCTGAAATCTTCAGCAAATTAAAGAATCTGTTTCTCTGAATCCGTAGGTTTTACTGTCCCTGACAGGCAGTTGCAAGATATCTGGCTCTACTTGGGATTGCACAGGCAACCTGGGGTGCTGGCTTTGGGATTTCTCTGTGATATCTTTGCAGACCGTTTCCTTGCTGCGGTGCTTGCTCAGGAGGAGCAAAATTATTTTCACGTGCTTCAAGAAGAGTTCAAGTATTTCAGTAAATACATAGTGCCCAAGCGTGCTGTGAATAGAGCTTTATTTGAGCAGAGCTTCTGCTTGTTTTCTTCCTCCCCTCCAACTTTGCTTTGCCCTTATCAGCCCTTTTGTGGTTTGTTGAGTTGGTGTGGCCTATCTGTGCGTCTGCTGAACAGGCTGAGATGCTTGCAGCATTTTTGTAAATGGCTGGAACTTTACGTAAGGCACAAGCCATGGTATCCATCCACAGTAGCCTCTTCCTTCCAGACTGGCACAGTTAATTTCAGCTGCTGGCTGGAAATCTCCTCAACAAAGAGCTGTTCCACAGCACTGAATCTAGTGTTGCCCGTGTCAAAAAACTTGCTCACAGGTGTATGCTGAGACAATTTTAAAGCGGTCTTCTCCGAACGATGATCTCGCGGGTCTGCGATGAACAAACTTGCCTTTGTGTGCAGATACCATGTGATGCTCCGTTCCGTCCCGTCAGGCGATCTGCTCGCAGGTATCTGATTTCTCCTCTTCCTTTGTTGAGGGTAACTTTAGTTCCGGGGCAGTTGTTTTTATTGGGAGCATCTGGCCGTGTTACTTGCCCTGTACAGAAACTTCAGACCTTGATTCCATGCTGGGGTGGAACTTGATTGTTACTAACCCTTTAAATCAGTCCTTTGCCCTGCTGCCGGCAGTCGGTGTGGCACGGCGCCGCTCGCATCTGACAGAGCTCAGCCCTGGAATGAGACATTCCGGTGTCCCTTCTTTACGCCTTTTTCCCTCTGAATTTAAACCTTGGAAGATCAGAGTAGGGGTGGGAGTGAAAGGAAAAGCCCTCCTGCTGGCGAAATGAGCCAGATCTTAGCGTAGCCCGAAGTTGTTGCTCAAAAACTTTGATCCAGACCGCAGCCAGGAAACAGAAGACGATTTTCCCAAGGTATTGCCAGCTCCAGCGAGGCAGAATGAAAAGTTGCTGCTTCTGTAATCCAGAATTTTGGAATTCTGCACCCCAACAATATGTGCCTGAGACATCGCAGGGTAACCTGAATTCCACATTAATGAAGTGCTTCCCTCAGTGAACAAAATCTGAGGAGAAACATGATTAGCTAACTAAGCCGAGCCATTCGGAAAGGCTGCCTTTCTTGCATTTATTTCTGTACCCTGAATCATTAATCGTCTTGGCTAAATGCCATGTAAAGCATTAGCCAATCTGCAATTTCAATAGCTTTTTGCTTCGAATGCTAATGGTAGTAGCAATTCTAATGATGAATCCTTTACTACAAAAATAGTAGTTAAACCACCTAATCCTGTCTAATACTTGTGACTTCACATTCTTTCTTTACTGACTATTGTTACAGGAGAGGACTAAAAATAGTGCTGTAATCAGTTGATGGAACAACATATTTTAACCCTGGATCTAGCTGTTAGCGGCAAGCCTGTTGTTGCCAGTGTGTGGTGCTTTTCTTATTGTCAGCTGGTAAATACTTTTTTTTTTCCTCTCCCAGATACTCTGTGTGTGTGTATATATGCGCTCAGAGTAGGTATTTTAAATAACGTGCGATGTGAGCTGTTCAGACACAGCAGACGCAGGCAGTCTCCCACAGCTGAGTGGGAGGCATTTGTTTCTCTCTGAAAGTTGTAAACTTTTGGTTAATTTAAAAAGTATTTAGGCTGTTCAACTAGCTATGTTTTTCTTTTTTTTTTTCCTGCCTTTCCATTCTAAGGATGTTTTATTCAGGCAGCAGTCTGAATGTTTTTAATGTTTCTTGTTCTCACTGCCTCAGTCTTGGTGTATTTGTAGTAACGGTGATCTTTTTTTCGAGGAATGTTTTATTAGAAAATAAAGATATTTTTTGGAGGGTGTGGGGTTTTTTTGTGTGTTTTTTCTTTTTCTATTACAAACTGAGCAAGGCTTAAAATGTGGAGGCCTAATGGTCGGAAACTTTACAGTACATTTGTCTTTTCACACTTGCAGAGTGCACACGAGTTACAAATGAGTAAATATCCGTGTAACAATCACACTTCTGACGCGCTCTTGGTAAGCACCCCTAATGCGCCAGTGCAGACAGGGGAGACCTTGGAATCGCTCCCCTCTTGTCTTCTCGAAGAGCCAAACAAACGCTGTTCATCTTAGGAGCTGAGGAATCGTAACATTTTGATCTATCCTGACAAGGGAAACAGCGATGTGATGTGGTTTCCCACGTTACTCTGCAGGAGCAGAAAAACAGAACGAGTGGTCTCGGAGCAAGGTGCTCCCATCGAGTTTGTGCAGAGCTTAAGTTGTCGGAGGGCTCCCCCCAGGCTTCTGGGAGCACGAACGGCATCAGCAGTGTGAAGAATGAGCCTTTCCCCTGGATTTGTGGTCCCAGTGCCCAGCCTTTGCCCCTGCTTTTGTTTGCCAGGGTGGCAGAGAAGTTTAGGGTGCTTCACCCAGAATTCTGTATGGCAGTATCTGTGGGATACTGCTTGGCTGGCAACTCTGGAGGCTGCAGTCGGGCCTGTAATTTACTGTAGATCAAAGAAATTTTGAAAGCAGCCATTTACATGTTCCAACTTAATGAAATCCTGCCTCTGCAGTGCCCATCCTACCTCGGCTTTAGCGGATGCTTTCCTGGGGGGGTTTGCCTCCTGGCCAGAAGCAGAACTGAGGGAGAGGGGTAGTGGGAGAATAAGTGTTGTAATCTAAGGGGACAACAGGGACTAGATAAATCCTGGTGTAAGGAAGTGCTTGGGGAAGGGAAAGGCAGCCTTTGAAATGGAGCCGCGTGGGGAGCGGTGTTAGGGAGAGGGGAAATGGAGAAACCAGAGGCTTACAGAAGCAGCCTTCTAGTTTGCTTTGGTTACCCTATTTAACATAATTGGCTTAATAGAAATAGATAGTTTAAACCCTCTTCAATTGCTGTTACCACTAATAAATGCAGATATTTGATCTGTTTAATGTTGTCCAACATCAAAGAATAAAGTCAAAACCCCCCAGGCTTCATGGTGTGCTTTTAGAGACAATTTCTTTAGACCATCAGCTAGAATATTTCTTAGCTGGTTATTTTTTGGCTTCTTTTTTTCCAAAGGACTTTCTGATTTGTTTGTTTCCCTGTATGTTTGGCTTTTTTTTAATTTTGTTTAATTCCACTTGTCTTTCCTCTTAATTTGAAACATCACTTACATGAGGAGGAAGAAAAAGTCCTTTGTGATTAAGGGTGGAATTTAGCCTTTGATAGTTTTGCTGTGTATCTGTCTAGGTGAATATAAATTCCACATAAACGAGGATTCCTTAATATATAAGGTTAGTGTACAATCCCCTGAGATACCTGCAGACCCTGAAATGTGCTGCAGTATTACACTTTGAATTTATGTGTAAAGGTCATATTAGCAACCATATTTGCTTAATATAAGGTGCAGTATTAACACTGATTATTGGCATTAATATTGACTTAAAGTTGCAGTTCTGCTACTTTGCTGGTAGCTTGGGGGGAAAAATGCCTTGGATTGTTCTAGAAAAAAAAGAGGTACTGGAAATTTGAAAGGTAAATATACTGTTGCTCTCATGTTAATTTGTTAGGTCCTTCAAATCGCTGTTTAGTAATTGTAAGGACAGTGCGGGGCCCCAGTTCCTGTTAATTTAACTGACTGCACAATTCCTTTTGACAAGTGCCATTTAGCCCTGTGGGCCTTGTTGTTTGCTGGGTTAAAATTAACTGGAGTTTCCAGTACCAGCAGCGCAGCGTATCCTCTCAGGTGCTTGGGTTTCTCCTTTCTGTGGGCACGCTGGTGCTTTTGCAGATGTCCCCGCTCACCCTTTGCTGTGTTGCAGCTTTTTAGCAGTGGGGACATCAAAGCCTGTTCTGGGGTGGCTTGTTAGAGGTGCAGCAGAAGAGGTTTGGTCCTGGTCCCTCACTGGAGGTTGTTCCTGCTGTTTTCACCCTTTCCCGTGGGGGATTCAGGCTCTTGGGTCTTTGGTGATGCCTGGGATGATCACCTGCATCTGCTTTTCTGTGTTCTATAAGAAAAAAACCCTTCCAAAACGTCTAAATACTGGCTGTATCTGTGACAGAGCATGTTTTGGGGGGACTCAGGCAGGGAAAAGTGTCTTGCCTGGGTTTGTGGTGAGCAGGAGATCTGGTACCAAGTGGCAGAGCATGGAACAGCTTTGGCTGCTGGAGTATTGCTTCCTCTATTTCTGGGATAGCTTTACCAATTCAAAACTGTTCCAGATACAGAGGAGGACTAGTGTCTCTAACTTTGGGATCAGGAAAGCATTTGCTGCTGAGTTCCTGTTATTGAGTTTTGCCATGGTGATGCCCTCTAATCTTATTTTAAAAAAAAAGTAGTGTGATTGTCCTGAGTAAGATGGCTACCTGACATAAATGAGCTGTGTGCTGCTTGCGGGGCTGGAAAATCCACAGTGGATACGTTCGCTGCAGAGTTGCCGAGAAGCTCTTCTGCTGCGTGGGAGGCTGAGTGTTGAAAGTGACCATTGACCTGGAGAGAAATGGGTTTGTGTTGTTGCAGCCTGCAGCAGGTGAGAGCAGAAAGCACTCTGTGTTTTGTCTTGCCCTTTCTGAAATAGGCGGTGGGTACCTGCTGCTGAAACTTGGAAAGGCCTGTACAGCCTCGGTGCGTGTGAGGCCAAGGGGTTTTATTCAGGAGTCTGAAAATAAGGTTTGGAGGCGTGACTGTGTAATGAGGAATAGAGCTGGCTCTCGCTTTACTGCGGGTTTTTTCAGAGCAAAGGTGAAAATTGGTGAAGAGGGCTTTTGAGAGACGGAATTGACTCCAGCCGCGGCGAAGCAGTCGTGTGGGTTTACTCCGGATTCTCGGTGTGGCTCGGCGTTAGCGTGCTGGGCAAAGCCGCTTTGGGGTAGGAGCTTCCACCGTGCAGGCAGGAAATTATTTATGAGTCAGTGAAGTGGCTGTAAGCTGGAGTGTTATAGTGACATACATTCATATATTAGCGTGCATGGAAATTACTCTTCTTGAATGAGATTCTCATTAATTTTGGTCAGATTTACATAATTCCTGAGTGCATACACAGCATTTAATGTGAAGGGGAGGAATGTTCTTGTGCAGTAAAATTGCTTTGTAATTCTCGTTCAGTAGCAGCGTTGCTGATGTACGGAGCCTTAATTTTGTTAAGTAGGCTTCAAAAGCAAGCTTGTGGTTTTCCTCCTTATGAGAAGGAAGGAGTACTCTTGACAAGACGGTAGGGAGGTCTGTTCTTGGTGGTTGGCGAGGACGTGCGCTATGCAGTTCGCTTCGCAGAGGCGGCGTGCCTGGCAGAGCCTGGAGTGGGGGTGCGACTGGGGGGTGCTGCTGGCTGGGAGCAGGAGTCAGGTTTTGTTGGATCACTCCTGAAGCAATTGGGACTACAGCTGACCTCTCTTCATGCGATTCCTGATGTTTCTCGAGATCACCTCTTCCTCCAAGGAACCAGGTTGTCATGTCGTATCCAGATGTCAGGGCATCACTTCCCTGTGCGGCCAATTTATCTTGGCGTTGTCTTCTGGATTTCTTTCAAAACTCTGGCTCAGTGGTGAACCAGATTTTATGGTAATCAAATCTCATTGACGTTAGCGCTCATCTGTGAAGAAGTTCTTTCTCTGTGGACCTCCTTGTTTCTAGTGTTTACACCATCGTGACTCTGTTCTGCATGTCTGTGTTTGTTATAGGTGATAGCTAAGAGGAGTAGATCCCAATGAGATGGTAGATTGTCCGTATCATTTAATTACCACTTCAGACTATTGTCTGCCGTTTGGAATACAAAGGTGTGGGAAATCGTGACTTTGGCTTTAAGTTCTGCTGTTTCAGAAGCGATTTGTTCTTCTTTCAAAGGGAAATGAAGGAACCCTGTGATATTTGTGCGTACTGTGTCAGAAAATGAGGTGAGAAGGCGTTACGGTTTATTATAGAAGTGGGGAAATGAGAAGAGGACCTTTTGGGTATGGTCTTTGACAAGTGAATAATACACTAGCTGGTATTACAAATAGATACAACGGTCAGTGGAGGTGAAGGAACTACGTGACTGAGAAGAAGGGCCTCAGAATTGGGGCTTATATACAATTTGAGCATACAGTGCCTGAAAGTCACGCGTGAAGACTTGATTTAGAAAATGTTCTTGTCCATAATTGTTAGGATTGATGAAACAGGGATGAGTAGGGATGTGACTTACATAACTGTAAAGGGAGAAATTATTCATTACCTCTGAAAGCAGACAGAGAGAAGCCAATATTGCTTTTTTGCTTTTGATAGTCACTGAGGCGAAGTGCATTTGGGAAGGAGGTGAAGGCAGCCCATTTCCACTGTGTGTCATTTCGCAGGGGAGGCTAGGATGGTGATCTGCAATCTAAGGCATGTTTGAAGGACAGCTTCCTTCAGACTTTTAAGAGAGGAGTGAAAATAATGGCTCTCCATTAGGTGTCCAGCCAACCAGGTAGGAAACAACTGGAGTGCACTTTGCTTTCATGTTTATCCTGCTTTTTGCCCTTTACCACTCTTCTTATCTTGGTCTCTGTATCACCTCTGGAGTAATCAATGATCATAGAAATGTGGAGAAATGGTCAACACAGTGGAAAGATATGTATGCTTACTGGACTGCAGCTCTTAGAGGAATTGCTAAATTGTTTTGGTTTCTGGTGGAGGAACATGAACTTGTGTCAAAGGCTTTGACCGTGTTGGAGGTGATGTTGGTTTAGTTACACCAGCTCTAGCTTCTCCACCAAGAACTTAGGCCAGCATGGGAGCACAGCTTCATGTGTGGCTGAAAATCCCGGATTTGCACTGCTGTAATTGGTTTAGAGTCATGGAATGGTTTGGGTTGGAAAGGGACCTCAAAGCCCATCTAGTTCCAACCCCCTGCCATGGGCAGAGACACCCCCCACCAGCCCAGGGGGCCCAAAGCCCCATCCAACCTGGCCTTGGACACTGCCAGGGATCCAGGGGCGGCCACAGCTTCTCTGGGCAATGATGATAACACGTTTTTCTATTCAGGACAAACACTTGAATGAAGACATCTGTGAAAATGTTCTTGCATCTCATGTGAACAAATAACATACACAATTCTAGCATTTTTAAAAATGTTTGGTGGAGTAAGGATGGCCGTGTAGCATGCCGGAGTACCGTTAAGAAGGGCGAGAGAGGGGCTGAGAAGAGAAGTACGCTTTGTTTTTGTTCAGAAACTGCCTGCATGTTCTGCACAGGGCTTTCACCAGGGGCGTTAGCGCAGCTGAAGCTGTGAGGGGAGCTCGGCTTGGCAGCGGGGAGTGGATACAACCAAATACAAATGTCTCTTAATATCTTTTTGATTTATACTAGGAATGTAACGATTGTATCTTTCTAGCAGCATTGTTTTGAGGTTCCCATAGCACAGCATCCACCATTGGGAATTTATTTGTCTTGGCAAAGTCGGGGCACACGCGCTGGAGCAGCCTCTTGTTTCTCCACCAGCGCTTTCCACCGCGCTGCCCGTCCTGGATCACTGCCATTGTGGCTGCATCTGTGGTTTGCTGGGACGTTGCTTTAGCAGCGAGAGTCCTGAACATCACCTACTGAATCTCTTTGTACAGCTTCACTGTTCCTCAGATGTCTCATTGAAATAATAACTTGCTGCTGTTCAGCTTTTGTGGCATAATGTGTCTGGAGGTCGCTGTGCTTTCCGTGAGTTCAGCTTGAAATGCTTCATGGAGGAATTTGGTCATATTAACTTCTGCCTCATGTGAGGCAACCGAGATGCCTTAGGTGGCGGGTCGGTGATGGAGGTGGCAGTAAAGGAAAGTCTTTGGTGTAGCCTGGTGCTGTAGTTTCTGGAAGGTGAAGTCCTGTTTTCACTCTGTTCATGGTTGATGTGGTTAAGTGTTGCCACAGAAGGTGGCAAGACTGAAAATAACTTTGAACTGAGCTCTAGTACTAAGAGGACACCTTATTTTTTAAACTGTGATTCCGACTGACTGGCCATTGAGGGTTTGTGAATTACATAAATACGTATTAAATAATTTAATCTTTCGCAAAGTAGTATTGTCACAGAATAGTAGGAGAGTTCAGACTGGCGGGGACTTCTGGAGGTTACCTGTGGTGTTTTCCTACCTGTGATATTCTTGGATGAGGTCTATTGAATCTTGTCTTAAAATAGATAGCATAATCACAACAGAGTCTTGACTTGGTTCTGCAGGAAATGGCATGAGTATCAGAAGTCAAGGTTGAGGTCAGCGAACGTGGGGTAACTGTACACTGGGGGCTGGTGCCTTAGCATCTAACCCAGGTTTGGGGTTTTGACCTCTAAGTCACCCACCAGATATTGCTGAGCTCCTTCCCTCTGCCTGCCAGAGGCTGCGGCCAAATCGCCTGCCGTGTCTTCAGTGGGGACACGACTGAACGCTGCGTGTGAAAAAGAGCCCGTGAAGCACTGCAGTGACTGCGGTGCGTGTGTTACTCAGAAGCATTTTACAAACTACTGCCCCCGCCCCAGCAGAAAGGTGGATCAGATCTGTTGGGTTGCAGGGATTATGTAAACACCGAGTAGGAGGCGTGTAGTATTTATTGCTCATGTGCTGTTGTAATAAGCGCTGCTTTGATACAGGTGTGTTATCTGAGGAGGGCAATAACTTAGTCTGAATCCTAGCACGTGGTTGAGCTGCTGTGCTTTGTCCTCAAGTCCATAGTTGGGTTTTTTTCCTTTGCTTCTGCTCATGTGCTCAACGGCCGCGTCTATAAGGACTTGCCTGGAGGAGATTGGGGAATGAAAATCTGAAGTTTTTTCTTGCATTTTTGATGTATCTGACTTACTTAGCTAATAGTTTTAAATTACTGCTATTTTCATGTTCCAGTTGGATCAATTTTCAATCAAATCATGATCCAAAGCAGAAAATGACACAACTCCCCCAGTAAATACGTAGCTATGGGTCCTGGAGACGAGCAAGGCCAGTGTCACCCCCATGGCCGTCCCCTCGCTCATGCAGCGCCTGGGCTCTGCCGTGCCTGAATCTGGAAGGACCATTCACTATTGCCCGTGCCTTGCCTTAGTCTTGGGGCCCGCAGCATAGCCCTGGAGCTGTGGGGCTTGAGAAGGAGGAAAAGGCCATACACACCCCATCAGGGGTTTGCTTCAGGTGTTTTGTGCCCTAGTTTGTGCTTCTGGATTTCCACTTTGAGACACTGTGGTGGGTACAGGAACTCAAATTGGCAACTGATTTTAAAGCCTTGCTTTGCTCTCCTTTCTTCATCCCTGTCCCCCATTTCAAATGGTGTTATTTAATCTAATTTGCCGTTGTGTTTTCCTCTTTCATATCAACGTAACTTGAATATAAATATGTCTATTTTATACAAGAGTCTTGATTTTGATCTGGAAGGAAGTGATGCTGACTCGCTAGCTTATGCTTTGACTCCCTCGCTTGAACTCCTGCAGCTCACTGTGAAATATTAGTCTCTGCATTACACTCAGCAAAGGCAGTTGTGTTAGAGTTTGTGCATCTGAAAAGTAATTGCTAGTTTTGTCTTTTCTGTGTGTGTGTATAAATTTAATGCTATAAATGTTGTAGCTTCTGGGAATCTTAAAGGTAAGTCATGTTTTGGGCTCAATAATCTTGTTATGTGCTGTAATATGGAATGTAGCTCTTGGTCTGTATCAGAAAAGTTGCTATACGCTATGATTATCATTAAAAAGAAAACCAAATGCAAGCATTTCCTCATGCGTTTATTTTTCTTACCCATCTATAAATAGGTGCGTTCCATGGATGAACTGAATCATGATTTTCAAGCGCTTGCTCTGGAAGGACGGGCGATGGGAGAGGTAAGTGAAAGGCCTGTAGACGAAAATCTGGTTATTGGGGAGGAGGGGAGTGTGTGGTGGAATAAATAACAGTTTCTGAGACTGCTGGAGTGATTCTGTACTTGAGAGTTCTCCATTGTGACTGTGAAGCTTGTGTGTGCGTGTGTGTGTGTGCTTTAACAAAATAAAAACCTGTCAGGCTGGAATACATCTTAGTAGGAGGAACAGCTAAGCCCTCCACCTGTTGTATCATCAAACAGTGAAATGGTGGTTGTAAAAGAACAGTTAGAAATATGTCTTGTGACAAGTGTTACAATACTTGTAGCATGTTTATTTTGGGATCCAGTGATCTCAGACCCCATAATATTGTGGGTTTAGTTGTCTGACATTGTTTGCTGCCCTGTTTCTACTCCTGGTCACCTTTTGGCTCTTGTCATAAAGCACAGGATGGTGTTTAAGGTTTAAAGTAGCTGGGCAATGTAATCAAGGGCTGCAGAAGTGCTAAGTGGTCCGGACAGGTCAAAGGACTGAGCAGGGAGTTGTCAGATAACGGGCCCTTCAGCTCTAACTTTACAGAAACCCAGTGAGAGTTATTTTAATCGCACAGCGCAGTAGGGGGGTGGCAGGTTTGGGGGAGATGGCCACTGGGTTTCTTTGAAAAGAGAGACTTTGCCTGTTGACTAAGGAGAATAGCATGTTACTGTAGTTGGCTGCGTTAGGTTCCTGAAAGTTGGATGTAAACGCTTCTTTTCCGTGCCTTGTTCCCTTTTCCTTTATAGTCAGTCCCTTTAGAGGCTTCTGGAAGAACAGACATGAGAAAATTCTGTCTTGTAGGAGGATACTAATGTCCGGCAAGTCAGCTTGATACTGTTGTTTAGGGGAGCCTGCCTTTTTGTGTTCCTGTCCGTCAAGTTCAGGCTGGTTTATTTTCTCTGCCTTTAGCCTGTCCCGTCTCTGTTGCCTAGTTTATGAGCCAGGCTAAAAAAAAAATCCCTACAACCCCAAAGCTACTGTTTTGGAGAGCAAACAGCAAACCAGGACTGCTGTGTGGTGGGATTCATAAGAAGGTGCCCTCTCTCCTCTCCTTCCTTCCTTCTTTGGAAGATCATAATACTGAGTTGTATTTTAATCTGACAGTACTTGATAGGAAAATCTCTGTTCCTCTAGGTTATATTAACTTACACTAAGTATTGACTAAGAGTAGATGAAAATGATTTACAAAGGAGAAAACATGACATTAAGAAGTCTGTCTAAAGCTGCTGAAAAACAGCTGATGTGCCTCCATATGAAGCATGCCAGTGGAATGACGGGGGTGGGAATGTTCTGTGAATACTATTTTTTAACACCTCACTTGGGCAAGACCTTCATTTTCAGATATAGAGCTACAGGCTCTTTGAAAACCCGTGAAGAGTAAGTACAGCGCTTGTACTTGATGTGGCATTAGGTCATGTTAGCTCAAACGCCTGAAGGCATTCCTAAATATGCTGATTTTTACCAGCTCTTAGTTTATATAGCCATTTCTTGAAAGATGAATTTGGGTTTGGTTTTTGGAAGATGTGAGCTTTGCTTTCCCGTGATGACTCACCTTTTTCTTGTAACTGATGCAGAAGGTTTCAGAGATGGCACCCTTTTGTCACTGGGCTTTTCCACGTACTGGAACGTGCGTGTTTTTCCAGGAAAGGTGACATTTCACCCTTCTCTTTAAGCTAAGACATTATTTCTTGTTTCTCTTGGGGTTTTTCTCCCTCAGTTCCCCAATTTCCTTTCTTTATCCATCGAATCTTCTCTGTATTTCCCCAAGGTATTTCAGCGTAGATCCAGCTGGCTGATTTAAGGAGCTGTGTAAACAGAGATCCCCACGGGATAGACGTATTGGCTTTCAAGACCGTGTTCTTCAGCTAGAGACTTTGATTTTCTGCAGCCTGCCCTATCTGTTGTTTAGATGCCTTAGCAAGGCACCGATGCTTTCCTCCTCTCCTCCTGCTCCTGGAATGTGAAGGAAACTCAGGGAGAAAGGCAGTGTACTGAGAACAAATTTAAGTCTGAAATAAACGAGGAAAAAAGGCAAATTAGATTTGTATTTCTTCATCTTGTGTCTTCTGAGCCTGACCTGCAGGGAGTGTCAATAATCTCATGCTTGGACTTGATAGTGAGAAACCTGGAGGAGAAAGATGAGGAAAAGAGTGTTTACACATTTAATGTATCTATTTATCTTCTTTTCTTGTTTGTTAGTAAGCGACATCATCATAATTTTAGTGACTTAAGGAGTTTGTGCCTCTGAACACATCAGAGCTTTTTTTAAAGGGCGCTGTCAAACAATTGAATCCCTTATCTGCATTTTTACAGCAGGATAGATAATAATTGGTGATGGACAGATATCCTAATCTAGGAAAATGAATAGTTAAAAACCCCCACAGCTTTTGTCTGCCTTATGGTTGTTCCCATCCTCAAAATCCCACCCTCTGCAACCAGCCTCGTACCCCCCTAAATTCCTGTGCGAGGGGAGGTGCAACGCTTTCTCAGGTGTGAGACTGCAAGGAAGAGCCACAGAAACCCTTCTGCTCCGCTCTACAGCGGAAGGGATTTGGGTGGCTGATAGTGGACGTGGTGGGTAATGTTGAAAGTGAAGAAGGGGTGTCTGTTCTCCACCCCCTTGGTAGCTAATGAAGGAAGTCGTCTTGGAGCCTTACAACAAGCCACGTAAGCACAGTGAAATCTTACAATTTTGTATCCAACTCTCCTTCTCAGCAGACGTTGAACTGGAAGGTAGTAAAAAGCCACGGGGTGTTGCAGTGGCGCTTCCGAAGTCGCGCGCAGGGGCCAGTCGGTTTTGCTGCCCTAGCACGCAGACCGGGCGTCCGTGCTCTTGTGCCATCTTCTGAGGTCTCGGATCCCACAGCAGTGATCAGGCTCTGAGGCTTAGTGTGAGCTATGTGAGTTCTCTTTCTTTTCCAGTTTTCAAGACAGGAGAGCTGGATATCTGCTTTTCTTCGCTTAAATCCCTCTTGTCTGTAGCTTTGCAGTATTGAATATTTGTGTGGCGTCTTTTTGGGGTAGCGGACAGTGCAGAGAGACTGCGCGGCGGTGTTTGTCGTCAGGGCATTACATGCATTTTGAACTGCAGCAGCATTCTTGATTTGGTCGTAGGTTATCTGTGAGATAAGCCTGTGTCTAGAATAAAAGAGCAGCTGGGTGAGTGGCAAGCTGTAACATAATCCAGGAGGGTGGGAGGAGGATGGCAACAGAAGGATATTAGGCGACTGGTAGGTACTTAACTTCAAAAAATGGCAGGAATTGAACTAGAAATTCTGAGGTACAACTATCAGGGTAACAGTGAATCTCACCCTACGCTTGAAAAGAAATGCTGGTAAGAAATATTTTGTTTCATCTGACGAGCATTCAGTGACTGGCCCCTGCAGGTCTTAGTGCTGGAACCTAGTGTCAGTCTGACTCTGGCCAAACAGTGAAATTGCTACAGCCCCCATGGTTTGTTGTAGCAGAGCTCTTAACTGTCGCAGGCTGAAGCGATAGGTGCGTCACCGTGTCCGTGTGCGTGTCCCCTTGATGCAAATGGTCCTGGATAAGCCCCAGCCTCTCCAGGGACCAGTGCTTTCTGTTAAGCAGAGTGGGGGTGACACTGAGCCTAGGCATTCCTGGTTAAGAGAAAAACAACAATAAACCAAGGAAAAAAAACCCCAAACAACCTATAAAACCCCCAGCATGACTCTGCTATCCCTGGTAGTGATGCCTTTACTGTGTTCTCATAAATTTATGATTCATTAGCAGCTGGGCTGAGGAGTATGACAGTTCTGAATAATGTTTCTGTTCAGGTGGTTTGGTTTTTTTTCCCTTCAATTTATCCAGTGCTAGAAAGGGGAGGATTGGAGCCCTGTTTGTGAAGTGTGATGGAGCCCCAAGAGCTGTGCTGGCACGGTGGGATGGCTCAGTGCAGGTACTGAGAGCACCAGCACTGGGGCAGGAGCTGAGCAAGAGCACACAGGGGATGGTTAGGCAGCTGCGGAGTCCGTGAGTGCAGTTAGGCACCTGAAAGCTTGCCATCCTGGCACTGTGGAGATTATTACTATCTTTTTTTAACTTTCCCCACTCTATTCCCAATGATATGATCCTGCCCTTTTACTGTGTGCTGTCAGGCCCTCCCGTGAGCCAGTTGAACTCCCTGCGCCGGCAGAAAGCTGCCTGTTCTTTAGGACGGGAGAGCAAAACCCGTCCTTGCGGCAGCACTCCAGCTGGGATTGTGTGTTGTGTGCTCGGCCTCCCTATCTTCTTTGGTTTTACATGGCAATGTTTTTTTAGGGCAGATAACATCTCAGTGTTTGTAAACCTGCGGTGCTGCCCGAATGTGACTTGTAAATACACGCTCTGCCTTCTACCTGTTGCTGCAGATAAACCGAGTTCTCCAACTGCACAGATGGCTTCTTTTATCTTAATATTTGCCTTGTCTGACAGGGATCAGTTCACTTAATTTGTCTAATTCGTAATCCCATCTCAGTGGGATCTATATGCGCAGGCTCTGTACTCGTTGGTTGTAGAATTGCTGTTGTTGATGTGTAAGTCGTCCTCTCCCCTCCTCCCCGCTCTGCTAAATTGAATATTGGCCTAACTCTCTAAGTCTGCTGTAAGAGGGCTTAGAAGGATTATTTTCACACTAGATAGGGTCAATTTTAATAAAAATTGTGGAACAAATAAACTAGTCTACTTCTAAACTGCTGCATGTTCTTTTTTTAATTTCCAATGTGAAGAACTGGATGATACTTAATATAATTTTTTTTTTTTCCATTGCCACTGACAACTTTCCCTGAGGAAAAATGTGTCGTCTTGGCGGCCTGGTGCATAATTCAGTCCAGATGATTACTGCTGGCTAAAGCTCTAGTTTTGGTTGGGGCAGTGCTTGACAGAACAAGGACCCCCATTGCCATCTGTTAATATTATCTTTTGGTTTTTCCCCTCCCCAATATCTGTAAATACATCCGCAATCTGTACGTACAATAAACATTTATATTCTGTTTCTTTCTGCTTATGGTACGGAGCTTCCAGTCGGAAACTTTTATGCTCCTGGAGAGAACAGATAAACTATAGGGGACAGAGTTGGTGTTTGTTTGCACAGTAAGGAGGTGTGTGTGCATGAGTTAGTATTAGAATTTTTGCTAATCCTTGTCTGTGATTCACTGCAAAACCATAAGAAGGTGTTAGGGTGCAGCTCTTCAGGATCTTGTTGGTAAGTGGATGTGTCCTCACCCTTAAGAAAGGGGGAGAGGGACAGTGAAACAATAGAAGGCTAAACTAGTATCAGGTCACCCAGCAGGCAGAGGAAATGGTCTTGCTACCTTTTGTGGTAGTGACCCAGTTTCTACAGTCAGGAAAATTGAAATGTTTATTTAAATGAACAACCAGAATGCAAATAAAAGCTTTTTCTGTATATTCCACTTCATAAGACAGCTTGTTGCTGCGGTTTGTAAACTCCTCTGAAGTGTGTGTTGTCCTTATCTTTCAGTTAGGAGCGTGCGCCTGGTTTATGATGCTGTACGTGAGGTGTGTCTGAACCTGGTGCCTCGCGTCGGTGGATGTCTCTTTCCACACTTTAGTGTCTAATTTTGTTAGACTGGAGATGTGAAAGTCTTTCACGACACGCCCTGACCTGTGTTGGCAGTCCTGGTTTAAGGTATTCCTGTTCTTACATCAGCCGTGCAGTGCTTGCGGGGGTGTTGCAAACGTCTCCCCTTACCTCGCCGAGCCCTCTCAGCAGCCAAACTTCCAGGCGGCTCTTTGCCAGGGCTCTGACCAGTTTGCACCATGGGCCTGCAAACGATCGCCCTTTCTAAAGAGGGGTTTGAGGGGCGCACGTGCTCTGGCCTGGGATGCGCAGGGGAGATCCCTTTGCCTGGTGCTGCTGCTGAATCCCTGGCCTTACTCCTGTGGATTCTGCTGGCTTGGAAACAGCTTGTGAATTTTAAAATGGGGGAGAAGAGAAATCTCATTTTGATGTCACTGTTTATATTTTATGAGAAAGCAAATACCTCCAAGTATTAAAGCCAGGAAGGGAGGTTGAACGTAGTTCCCTCTAGCAGGCTTTCTCAGGAGAAGTGACTACTGAACCTTTATGCTTGTTTGCTTCTGATTGTGGGATTCCTTTATAACTGCTGAGATTACCTAGTGCTGCGACTGTACCAGGCAGTTGCTGGGCTCCCTGTTGCCCTTTTTTTGCAGGTTTAGAGGTGCAAATTTCCTCTTAGGTTTGTATTAGTCCTGGGGGTTTTTTTTTGCTGAAGTTCCATTTTACCTTTTTACCTAAATTTCCTAAGTTTAGAACTCGCTGTTGCTTTCTTGTGTATATCAGGAAAATTTGTTAAGATTTTGGAAACTCAAGAGCTTATGAAAGGAGTTTAATTTTATTGTAAACTAGAAACTGATCTCTCCTCATGAAGAAAATACGCTCTTCTGGTCACTGTCTCCTCTCTTCAAGCCCATGCCCCTTCTCATCCGTTCCTTGGGGTGTGACTGCAGAACAGTGTCCTCCTACACCGCAAGGTAGCGTCAAAGGAAAGGAGAAGTGTTTTGGTTGCAGCTAAAATTTTGTTGAATTGGTCCATGTCACTTTCTGCTCCAAAATTCAGTGAAATGGAATGAGGAGGAGAGTAGGTATTTTTGCTGGTGTGGCAGCAGCAGGAGTGAAAAATGCGGCATTTTAAGAAATACGGGAATGACACAAGCTTAAAAAAATGGTGAGGCATGATGTGTGTTTGTGTTTGTAAATACTCAAGAACACTGACTTGGCTTTCACCTCCTTAACGTGGCGCTGCAGATGGAGGAGCAGGTTAGTCTGTGTGTTTTGACATGAGCTTTGCTGATGACAGTCGCTTGTCCTTACAGTTGTCTTGAGTTATTTTTGGATTAGGTAAAAGGGGAGCGCGGTGCAAGTTTCCCTGCTTTTCTCATTCAGGTGAGAGAATCGCGGGCAGTCCTGCGCTGTGTTTCCGATGCGCTGATAAATCCTAAAGTCGCCGACACGCTTCTGAACGGTGCGTGACGTGCCGAGATCCCGTGATGCTTCTTGAAGGAGCCGTTGGGGAAAACCCGGTGTTCCCTACTCCGTGGTTTCAGAGTTAAAAGAACAAGTTGAGTCTCATTCTCTCAGTAGGAAGAAGATAATAAAACCTCAGAGGTAGCTTAGTGCTTGGATTAAAATGCGTTCTTCAAGGTTTTAACCTTTTTGAGAGGGTTGGGTGGAAATGGCTTACCGCTGGAAAAGGTTGAAACTAGAACGGGATACCTTGTAGAGAAAACAGGCAATTAAATGGTCTTGCACGGTCAGACCGTGTGCGAGATACGGAGCCTGCAGGCGTGGGTGGCGTGCCAAATGCTGAAAAACTGGAGAAACCAAAAGTTTGGTGTTTCTGTACTGAAAAGTTCTGATACTCAAAGCCAGGGTTTTGAACAAATACTTGACTGTAGGGAAAGGAAGTTTTTTTTTCTCCTTTGTCTAAAGGAATACGTCTTGGACACAAGGAGGAAATCCTTCCCTGGGAGGGGCTGAGGCCCTGGCACAGGGTGCCCCGAGAAGCTGTGGCTGCCCCTGGCTCCCTGGCAGTGCCCAAGGCCAGGCTGGATGGGGCTTTGGGCACCCTGAAAGATGCTGAAAAGACATCCGTGTTTATCACAGCAGGGGTGGGGTAGGTGACCTTTGAAGGTCCCTTCCAACCCAAACCATTCTGTGATTCTAGCCTCTGCACCTGTAATGAATGCTGTGAAGCAGGGTGGGTACGAGTCCTGCCGACACTTCTTGTACAGCTATTTCTCCTGCCCTAAGGACAGCCCAGGCCCTGGAGCCCGTACGTCCAGGACGTGCACGTACCTTTGAAGGACTTTTGGAGTACACTGCATGTGCTCGGATATAGAAGGTGAATGAGCTCATCTCATCCTTAGTTTGAAAACTCATCTGAAGACTTTCGCTTTTGAATTAGTAGGATGAAGGCTATTGCAAGTTGGAAGAGCAGGTCAGGGTGGTAAAACACAAACTGCAATTGAATCGAGCAACGTTCCGTCCATAAATACGTTTTGTTTAGCGCTGCGGCAGCAAGCGGCACGTACACACAGGCGGTGTCTCCACCCTTGCAGGAGGATCTCCCCTCACCTGGGTCCCAAGTGGTGACCTCTGTGCTGGAGCTCGTGGCGTGCCTGGCACAAGAAGACCGTTACCGGCACGCGTCACCCTAAAATGTGCCCTGTTACGCGTTTGAGATGTTGATTCAGCCTCTGTAGGTCAGGATTGCTTTGGTTTACGTTCCTGGGTGCTCCTATAGCCAATACTCAGTTATGTTTCAGTTCAGCTGGAAAACGCCCCCGTGGCAGCGCTTGCTCCGGGCGCGCTGCCCTACCGCTCGCAGGGCCGGGTGCAGCTTCGGGTTTGCCCGAAAGCCCCTGAAGCGGCCGCGCTGCTGCTCCGAGCTCTGCTCAGACACCGAGCCTGCCCTCCGTCTTGGGCCTGTACAAGGGTTTTTTCCAAAGGGATTGGAGTTAGTTATTTGTTTTCCCCTTGCGGGCAACTGCTGTGTTTAAGTTGTGGATTGATCTTATTCTCTACTGATCTTGGTGCAAAAGCAGGATTACTTGTAGCCAGCGGCAACTCTGAGTGTTAGTTAAATAGCTGAATGTGATTGTTCTCCTATCTGTGGGGTTTCGATTGAGGTTTTTTCTTTATTTTTAGAATTTGGAAGGAGTTCCACTGTTCAGGTGCGGGGTAAATTTGTTGTTGCTTTCATTGTAATACCTGTCTTCTGTGTAATCTGTTCAGTTACCCAAATCCGAACCTCGGGTTCAGTCTCACACATACAGACCTGCCTCACCGTGCGTTTCTGAGCAAACAGATTTTCCGTAAGTTAAAAAATCAGAAAAAGCTGTGCTCATTTTCCTGTCTGTCTTAAACCAGAGGATACTGCAGGCTGGGAGCTCTTAAATCATTTACACTTGCTTCATCTTCATCCAGCAGCCCATTTACTCTGTTAAAATTACTCTGTTAAGCATTAAATTTGCACGTCTGCTGATGGAGGGTAGAGTTACCAACACCTTGAGTATATAGGAGACAAGGATTAATCTGATAGTTCTCGTTAGTTCTGTGGTAATTTCAAACAGATGCAAGTACTTGTTAATCTTCCAGCTCCTTTAGCTTTATTCCAACTTCAGCAGGCAAGCCTCATTTATTTTGTTAATTTGCTGTGAATGTGCTGTTGCTTCCTGTCTGAGCTGCGTACGGCTCGTTCAGCCTGAAGATTTAATTTGAAGGTTGTACGCTTGACATCTAAGGCACTTAAGCAGGGCCCGAAATTCCCCTCGCCGTATGTAGATGCCACGCGGCAGGTGTTTCCTCGGTGAAGCTGGTATTTTCAAAATACGTCTGCGAAATAGGGCACGTTGTTCTTTCTGCCAGCTTCTGAACTTCAGCACAATCTTCTCTGGATTCATTCGAGCCCAGGCTGACTTTCCGTCCTGTTCTCAGTAAGTGCATAACCACCTTCTTTTCATCCGGTAGGAACAATACACGCGTGGCAGGTGCGGTGGCCCAGAACTGTTCGCTCTTATTAGTGTTTATAAATAACCTTGGTAGCGTGGAGAGTCCTCAGCAGTCATTAAATAAGCGAGAAGTGAGAGCTCTTGGCACCGCTTGAGCTATTCTGTCCCTGCCAGCATCGGAACCTCGCTATTTGAAGGCAAGCGTTTGTGCTGGAGATGCTGGGCAGTTGTAGAGGTATCCTCGCAGCTCAGGTGGAAGTCACGATACTTTTCTGATCAGAACAGGGGTTTTGTGGTTTTGTTTGGTTTTTTTTTTTCCCCTGCTAACACTTTTCTTGCGAGTAGCTCTCATGCTGAGAGGCTGGAGAATGTCAACTGTATGTGTGTGCTTACGTGTGTGGGATTCATAAAGCATTTAAGAATGTAAGAGGATTGGGGAGATTGAGTCATTATCTCAGTTGCTGTATGGCTTTCACCCTAGGAGTATATAAATATTTTGATTATAAAGCATGTATCAGTTTGTGTTTAATGATTGATTCATGTTTAGAAGGGAGACGCTTATGGTTTATGTTTGCATTTTATACTTATTTTAATCATGCTTTGTTTTTTGTTTTTTGTTTTAATTGCAGCAGCTGTTGCCGGGTAAAAAGTTTTGGGAATCTGATGATTCCAGCAAAGATGGACCAAAAGGGATATTTCTGGGAGATCAGTGGAGAGACAGTGCTTGGGGAACATCAGGTAGCTCAATTATTTACTTAATTTAGTCGGGGTTTAATACAGAAATGTGCAACTCATCTACTCAGAATTGCTGGCCAGTCTGGATGACGCGGCTTTTAAAAGATTTTTAAAAACATCTGTTTTACATAATAGCAAACTAATAGAAAAACCCACATTGCTTTGTGATGGAGTTAAAAGATATCTACAGTTATACAAAGATTGTCTAACGTGAACGTGTGTACCCTTACGTTTATCTGCTTAACAATTTTAGATTGCTGTTAAAATCTCGATTTAAACTCTCTGATGTATTTTCCGCCTTGGGATGGATTACTTCAACAAAGATATTAGACAACAAAATCAGTAAAAAGCCCCACAACCAACCAACCAACATTTTTTAAAAATACTACACCAAGGAACCAAACCCCAACAACATTCAGTTTAAAAAATTAAATAAGAAAAGTGATGTTTTGAATTAGTAGCATTGAAGTTTATCTGCCAAGAATTTTGTTCTTGGATCAGAGGCTCTCCCTTATTTTGAATTAAAGGGACGAGTGTTCAGGTTGGTTTTAGTTAAATGGCAAAAAATCGCATGCATGTGCTGGATTTGAAATGCTAACCTCTTACTTTTTATTTTCTGTGCTTTCTCTGTGTAATGATTACGCTCCTTAAACACTGCTGAGTGTCTCGTGCAGTTCCCAAACGGCTGCGCAGAACTACAGCTCCAGGGGAGATGTGCTTTAGGGGAATGTCACTGTTGTGTGGGGTTTTTTTTTTCCCCTGCTGAAAATAGCCATTATTCGACTGAAGGTGTTGGGATAGTCATAAGGGCATTTTTTTATTACCTAATTTTCCAAATCACTGTGAAAAAGGGATAAAGCTTCTCAGCCTTTGGTTGGCTGAATAGTGCAGTCTGGCTGGGTTCTGGGGAGGGTTTGGGGAGCTGCCGCCCACAGCTATGACTGGCCTGGCCCCAGGGGGTGTCTGCAGCAGCACCCGCACCCCATCCTCAGCAGCAGCGTGTGCCTGGGCTGTGCTCATCTGAACCGAGGTGGAGGGTGGATGAAAGGGCTGAGCCAGACTCTGAGAAGCAAGGGCTGAGAAGGAGCTGTTCTTTGTTGCCTCTGTTGTTGGGCTGGTTCCAGCCACCAGACAGGCAGGGTAGACATCTGGGGGAGGTAACCTCCTACCCTGGCTGATTGCAAATCTCCATGAGTCAAAGCCCTTCGTCTCATCTCTTCCTTTGTTTATTCCCAATTAATCCTGTGCACCTTAGAGCCTTTATTCCTGAGCCATGGCCTGAAATGGTGTCTGTGACTCAGGGAAGTCATAGTTTCCCCTTTTGCTCATCTAAGATGAAGAGAACAGCTGTGGGCTGAGAAGTTGCTTGAGGTTGCAGCCCCAGAGTAAGGAGCGCAGCTTGGAGGTGGGGTGTGGAAGTGTCCTTGGCCCGAAGACTAGTTTGTTCCATGAGCAGTGGAACTAATGAAGCCTGGCTTTCTGTTAGATGCCCTTCGCTCCATCCATTTTCCTTTCTGTCTGTGTCCACAGTATGTGCTGCAGTCCTCCCATATGGCTTTGGTCCTTCACTACTCAACCTTGAAGCTGTAGTTTTAAAGCATTTAAAGCCAGTACCGCTACAAGAAGCAGTCCTGTCTGACACAGGCCACTCCTTTCGTCCCCTCGAGTGGTACAGTAGTTATGTAGCAGTGCAGTGAATCCTGCTGTGGGGAGTAGATTTGGGTTAAAACTAGCTTTTCTGTTAGCTCTGTCCCCAAAAAGTCTCCCAGTCCATTTCACTTTGTGGCCACATAGGTGCTTGTGCTGGCTTGAGGGAGCCCGCAGGAAGGTGCAGCCAGGAGCAATGACAGGATAGAATTGCTTCTCCTGACAGCTGATGCCCGCTTTATAAGGAAGCTACAGCATCGATAGCGGTGTCTGTCCCTCCAGCATCCCCTGGCACTACTCGATCTGCTGCCTGTTGTCTCGCTGCTTCCTGCCAGTCTGAGCAGCCAGAAGCAGAGACCCCCTCCCATCCCCTGATAAGGACTTGGAGACATCTGCCCTTAGTCTGTGCTGGTTGGATCTCAAACCTTCGTGCTGCAGGGGTGATAAAGGCGTGAGACAGTGCAGGAGGACAGGGAATGAGGAAGAAGAAATGAAGTTCTCCTAAACTTTTTCTTGAGGAAATAGCAGCTAAGAGAAACTCTGATCGTGACGTGAATATGGCAGACCAGGAAAACACACATAGGCTGGTGTAACGGTAGGATGATGTTTTAAATGACAAATCAAGACTGATTGTTTTTTTGCTGTACCAATGCAAGAGTTTTACTAAAACTAAGAAGTAGAGTTTTTGGTTTTTAACTGCAGTCTTTAGAGAGTTCAACTTCTGAAATTTTATGATTTTAGGCTTTACATGTAGTTATCGCTTGTAGGTTTACAGGTTTAGTATTTAAAAAAATGAGAAGGCCATCCTGTTTTTTCTAATGGACGTCATCAGAGTCAAAAAGTTGGCACTTAGTACAATTAAGACACTAGAGAGTACGTATTTAATTACTTGCCTCCTTTGAATAGTTGGATCTACTTACGAGAATTACACATGTTTTTGTTCCAGATCACTCTGTTTCCCAACCAATTATGGTTCAGAGAAGACCTGGTCAGGGGTTTCATGTGAATAGTGAAGTCAACTCAGTGCTTTCACCACGGTCAGAGAGTGGAGGACTTGGAGTTAGCATGGTGGAGTATGTGTTGAGCTCATCTCCTGGAGATTCCTGCCTAAGGAAAGGAGGATTTGTAAGTGTGCCTGATTCTGACATTTGAGTTCCCATTATGTTATTTTCTCCATTTGCTGCTTGGTTTGTTTGTTTGTTAATCCATTCCTAAAGGCGGATGTTTTTTCTTTCTTTTATTTGCTCTTAGTTCAGCTATCTTTCTTTAAACGGGTAGGCTAGCAGTTTAACCGTTGTTCTTGACTTAGGGGATGCGGTGTGGGAGCTGGGTGTAAAGGATGTGAAGGTTGCTGACGTTCCCTGGTTCTTCGGATAAGCACGCCGGCAGTAACACCCCATCTAAGCTTGTCGTTGGAAAAGTATGCAAATATACCTGTGGTTTTTGAATGAGCGTGTGGCTGCTTTGTTGCTGGCTAAGAACAAAAAGCTCCGTGTAATGATGCTAGAAACGTAATGTAGCTACAAAAGCTGCTCCAGCTGGGGAACGCTTTCAAGGGCATAGCGTTTCCCGTGGAGGAATTGCATTAGTCGCTGGGCTTCGTGGGGTGGGATGGGAGCACAGCTGCTGCTGCCTCCAACCTAAGGATGCGGTGAGAGAGGCGTAATCAAGCCCCATCCCTGTAGTGGGGAGAAAGGGGCTGCACCTCAGCTCAGCCATCAGCCACGTACTAGATCAGGAGTTGTCGAAAAACATGAAAGCAGAGCAGCTTCGTTACTGTGGGACTGCTGTGCTCATCTCTTCAGGGAGCTGATTTGTGGTTGCCTTCATCCATCCTCTTATTTTTGTCCCTCATTAGTGGGCACCTGATAACCTTGTTGAACACTGAGTCTAAGAAAGATGATTTCTGAGAAATGAAGGATCAGTGGAAGGAGCCAATTTTTCATCCGACTTGGGGGTTAGAGAGGTGTCTGCTCCGCAGCGCTGATAGTCAGGATGCCAGTTCTGAAATGAAGGGTCTCACTGGTGAATATCGCATTGTGTGGGTGAGAGCTGGGCTCCAAATTTGTGTTTATAATTGGCATTTCCAAGCCTGCCCTTTAATATTAAGGCAGCATGATTTTATTTTATTTTATTTAAAAAGAAGCATCAGAAGATGATTGCTTTTAAAACCATCTTTTTTGGGGATTTTTTTTTTTTCCTAAATATAGGAGAGAAAAATCCCTTCCCCCTCCACCAACTAGAAAGGATGGAAAAATGAGTTAGTTGATACAGGGTTCAAACGCCCTGTAATGTGCGGAGTACTTTGCCTTCCACTTCGTTTGAGGGAAGGGTTTGAATGCCTGTCTTTGTGACAGCACCAAAGCTGTCTCTGATGAAGATGTTTATATGCCCCTTGCTGGTTTTTATCATAAATTATGTTGTTTTTCCTCTCCCTTTTTTGTTCAAAACTCTGCCCCTGGCATAATCACCCTTTATTCTTCTCCCAAGTGAAATAAAATGCAGACATTAAGGGCAGGAATGCTGCAGATGTAATACCACTCGTAAAATGCTCAACAGAAGAGAAATCCTTTTTTCTCTCTCTCTCTTCTTCCCCCCTCCCTTTTTCCTCCCAAAAATGTGCTTCAGGATTATACACGCCAATGATTGAGCTAATGATTGACTTGAGCGCTCTTAAATGAGCCGTACGTTGGAGTTCACTGTGGAAATCGCAGTGGTGCCCCCCAAAAATGAGGTGATCCCGTTCTGCTCAAATGCATGCACTTGTCAAATGCATGCACTTGTCCAGTCAGTTACTGCAGCTTTGGCACCGAGTCAGTGACTTTCGGAGAGGCACTAATTCAGTTTATACCCCTTCAGTACAAGCTGTCGTATTTAAAAGCTCCTGAGTTATTTTTGAAGTGCACAGGACCCATCTAAAAAGAGGATTTGGATAAGTATTCTTTAAAATTATGTTGGGATGGGATTTTTAGAGCCTATAGAGTCATACCCTGGATTACTAAATGGGAGAAACTGCATAGTTAGATAAAACCTGTCTCGGAAGAGTAAGAACTAATTCCCTTATTTCTTTGATTATGATTGACTATTTTGCTTTTTTATATTTTTATTTGTAAGAATGTAAGTTTGCAAGTGACTTTCTTGTGACATGTTTCTTTGATTTGTTACCATCTCGAAAAAAAGGCAAAATTGATCTGAAAACTAAGCTTATTAAAATAATGTCTCTTTTGCCTAGGGGCCAAGGGATGCTGAGAATGATGAGAATGACAAAGGGGATAAGAAAAATAAGGGCACATTTGATGGCGATAAATTAGGAGATCTGAAGGAGGAGGGGGATGTGATGGATAAAACAAATGGTTTGCCTGTGCAGAACGGAATCGACACAGATGTCAAAGACTTCAGGTACGTGCACCGTTAGTTAATAATTAATCAGTGGCACACTTCACGTTTTTGGAAGGATTTTCCATGCTGTAGTGAAAAAGCCTTTGACATGTTGAAACCGTGTGGTAAGGATGTTAGGACCTGCACAGAGAAGCTGTGCAAGAAGGTGGGGGTAACATCTGACAGCTCTCATCAGTGCAGGCCTCATTGTGTATATTGAAACCTTATTTTCACCCCTGTTTTTAATTACTCTGTGAGGGATTGCTGTAGAAATAACCTACCGAAGATGTTGACTCTGCTTATACACGAGTCTAAATGATACTTGGGATTTTGGACTTGTTCTTTGTAACTCTCGAGGTTGGAGCCTCCTGGAATTGTGGCTGTTGGTGTAATCAGTGCATTTATATTTCTTGCTAGCTTGCCTGCTTGCTGCGCCCCGTATTGACATGTAGGAAAAGTGTCAAAGCAAAATAAATGTGCCGAGGCGCATGCTGCCGGCCCTCGTGTTGAGAGGAACCATTTTCCCCTTGAGTCCAATGCTTACGTTGGGTGATTAGCAAACCACAGCAGCTACTTTAGAAAGGTTTCAAGTGAGAGACAGTGCCAGAGCGTTACGTGGTTAATGATTGCCAAATAGCTTTATGAAAAAATCACTTTGGTGCTTCTGAAATCCTGACTCCTCAATTGAGGAGAAAAAAGAAACTGGATTTTTTTTTACACTTGTGCCGTGACAGGTCTTTGAGGGAGGATGGGGGGGGTTTGTGGGTGGTTTTTTTGTTTGTATTTTTAAATATATAAACTTCCATAGAATTCATTTAGGGAACTCATTCAGACCCTCCTTTTGTTTTTTATTCTTTTTCCCCTTTACCACAACAGCTACAAGCAGTTCTGGTGAGCACTATTGTCTTGCTGTTAATGGATGCTGTGTGACACAGCGTTAAATGGCTGTGTGTAGTGATGAGTATCTTTTCTTTCTGCGTAGCCGTACACCTGGTAACTGCCAGAACTCTGCTAGCGAAGTCGATCTTCTGGGTCCAAACCAGAATGGATCCGAGGGCTTAGCCCAGCTGGCGAGTACCAATGGTGCCAAGCCGGTGGAGGATTTCTCCAACATTGAGTCCCAGAGCGTCCCTCTGGATCCGATGGAGCACGTTGGCATGGAGCCTCTTCAGTTTGATTATTCTGGCACTCAAGTACCTGTGGACTCGGCCGCGGCCACCGTGGGACTCTTCGATTACAATTCCCAACAGCAGGTAAAGTGTCGGCCGTTGGCCCTACCCTACCGCACCCGTTCTTCCAGGAGAGCCGTCGTGGGGTTGGCGTGAGCTCAGGCTCGTGTCTTGGGGAGCGGGATGGAGGAAGACTTGGAATGGTTTCATCGTGTCTGTGCCGTCTGTAGAGCGCTGCACGTGTCCTCCTCGGGAGCTCGATGCAGGAGAGCTACTTAGCGCAACCATCTGACCAGCGGTCCCAAGGACCGGTAATAAACAGCAGTTACCAACAGCATGTTTCTGTGTATTAATCACTTAGCTTGAGTAAGTCTGCATCGGAGAAGAGCTTTAAAGTAGTAAAAACTGCTAAATAAAAAAAACAAACCCAAACAACCCACCCTTGAGCCCTTAAAGTGCCTTAAAGGTCAAACGGCCGTTCAGGCTCGGTGTTGCAGCCCTGCTCTGGGCTCTCCGCAGTGCCGAACCGGAGCAGGCCGAAGGAATAATGTTTTTAAACCAGCTTGCTCGTACTTGAGCACGGTTTCAAACCTGAGACCAGAGTCCAATGCTGCAAAACTTTATCTCAGCCCAGTGCGTTTGTTTGACCTTTTCTCCCACGCAAGCGGCCCAGGCTCCTCATCTCGCACAAGCACCGCGAGTCCTTGCTTTGCTCTTGGCTTCTCTTGAATGCTGGGCCTAGATCCAACGATCGACTCGTAATCCACTCCTGTTCCTGCTGGTTCAGCTAACGATTGTAAACTTTTATTGCCTGCCTTCTGTAACTACGATATCCCTCAAAGAAGAATAAAATCCTTTGTTGTAGCTGATTGCAAGAGTATGTAACTGGCCCTGGGTTTCCTGAAATACCTGATATTTTAGCAAACTAGCCTGTTGGCACTCGGTTTTGAGGAAAGGCTGTTGCCAAGCCTGTGTGAAAGGCCCACCTTCGGCGAGTTATCACAGTCTTAAAAGCAATGTAAATATCTGCGTTATAGCTCAGTCGGTTGGTTTATTATATAGAGTGTTTGGGAGGTTAATGATGGAAATTTTTTCGATGATTAAGCTGAATAACTGCTGTATAGTTCAAAAAGGAGGAAAAAAAACCAAAACACTAGTTTCAGTCTTTGTCTTACTGTGGTGTAGGACCTTGAATGCAAGAGTTACTTTCAAACAAGGAAATGTGTGTACTTTTTTAAAACAGTACTTCAGAGCCAAATATGTGAACTGCTTGTTAAAGACCCATTGAATATGGAAAAATAACTGCAGGAAGGTGAAGCCTGTAATTTGCGTTTTGTCAGTGCTTTCTATTTACGTTAAGGCTCATTTACAAGTTCAAGTAGTTTTTATTTGTTTCTTCCAGCCTTTAAAAAAATAGGAGTTAAAACTGGGCATGTCTTGTGCTTAGCTAGTGGAAATAAAAATAATTATAGAATCACAGAATCTCCCGAGCTGGAAGGGCCCCCCCACACCCACCAGCCCAGCCCCTGGCCCCACACAGGCCCAGCCCCATCACAGCAGATGACTGAGAGCGTTGGCCAGACGCTGCTTGAACTCAGCCCAGCTCGGGGCGGTGACCACTGCCCTGGGGAGCCTGTGCCAGGGCCCCACCACCCTCTGGGGGAAGAACCTTCTCCTGATCCCCACCCTAACCCTCCCCTGGGGCAGCTCCAGGCCCTTCCCTGGGGTTCTGTCGCTGGGCCCCAGAGGGAGGAGATCAGCGCCTGCCCCTTGGCTCCCCCTCGGGAGGAAGCTGGAGGCCCCATGAGCTCTGCCCTCAGCCTCCTCTTCTCCAGGCTGAACCAGCCCAGGGCCTTCAGCCTCTCCTCACACGCCTTCCCCTCCAGACCCTTCACCATCTTGGTCGCCCTTCATTGCTGATTTCGGAAGGGAGCATAGCAGGGCTTGCTGGCTCCAGCTCTGTAGGCCGGCCTGGGTGGTGGGTTTTTTCCTTGGTTTAAAGCCAGTGGGTAATATCCGCGTCATCTCTGCGCAGTCACGCTTAAAACTTTCTGCTGGGATTCTGCCCATGAAGCCGCAGATCTCTCTCCTCTCTCGGAACCGTGAGTGTTGGTGGGAGCAGAGGTCCTGGCGCTGTGCCTGCCCAGTCGCTCTGGAATGCTTTTCTCCCCCCAGGTCAGGCCAAGACTAGACAGGCCAGGCTTTAATACGGACTGCTATCTTACAGTTTCAGCTTTGTTGTAATAGCTGCTTACACCTACAGTAAACGCAAACGACAGGCTTGTGTAAGCATGAGCGCTGTGTTAAAGATAAGGATTCACTCCTCTGCCAAATGCGACCTCTTGGTGCCCGTTGGTGTAAATGCTGTGTATCTTGGCTCAGAGTTGTACTTAAGATATGATATCCATCAGCCAGTGTTCCTTGGTCCTCGCTGGCTGACAGTTACAGCCCGTATGAAAGAAGCCTGTCTTCGGGATCTGCTCTGTAAAAGTGTCTTTTTTGGTCCATTGGGAAGCATCATATACTTTGAAGGGATTACAAGCGAGTGCAGCTAAAAGCAATATTAAGAAGGGAAGGTCTTAACCACGTGTAATCTGATTAGAGATGTCAGATGTTTATATTGCAGAAGGAACTGGCTTACGGAAATCTAATCTTGCAGTGTTCCCCTAACTGTATCCTACAGATACAGTTAGTTGTGATGTTCTGGTTTCTTGGAATTCCCTCAATGAACTCCCCCCCGGCTGTCAATGAGTCTGATTTGTATCCACACGTGTGAGAGGGAAATAGCCTCACCTTCTGGAATGTCGGGCGATTCTACTGAACTCCTCAGAGACTGCGTCAGTCGTTTGTGGGTTTTCGCCCTGAGTGTGATTTCTAATAGGTTACAATGCTCCACGCACACATTTTTATAACTTCAGCTTCACTGGGTTAATTCCAGTTCATATTCCTGCTAAAGAGGTTTCTTTTCCTTTTTCCGCTTACTGGAGACCACAATTTAATACAGACACATAGTTTAATATAATATTCTTATCCAATGGGCTTCCAAATTAGATGACAAAAAGCTATTACTGCACTTTTACTCCCTTTGTTTTTTGGAACATAGGTCTTCTGCTGTCAGCAGATGGAGTCAGTGCATTGAGGCTTTAATAACACTTCCTAAATACGTAGAGTTGATGATTCCCAGAGCTCATGTGGGGTAGGGGCTTGTCTAGCTAAGTAAGGCCTGAAATTGTAATTGTTTTTGTTGGCTCTGCTTCCTTGTATATGCTACAGGCAGCATGACATCTGCAGCTGCAGAAAGTGTTAGCTGCTCATAGAGTCCCAGACGGGTTTGGGTTGGAAGGGCCCCCCCAGTGCCCCCCCCTGCCATGGGCAGGGACACCCCCCACCAGCCCAGGCTGCCCAAAGCCCCATCCAACCTGGCCTTGGGCACTGCCAGGGAGCCAGGGGCAGCCACAGCTTCTCGGGGCACCCTGTGCCAGGGCCTCAGCACCCTCCCAGGGAAGGATTGCTGCCTCCCAGCTCAGCTCCAGCTCCCCTCCTGCAGCATCAGGCCCTTCCCCTTGGCCTGGCCCCCCCTGCCCTGCAACCAGCCCCTCTCCAGCTTTCCTGCAGCCCCTGCAGGCACTGGGAGGGGCTCCAAGGGCTCCCCGCAGCCTTCTCTGCTCCAGGCTGGACAAGCCCAGCTCCCTCAGCCTGTCTCCAGAGCAGAGGGGCTCCAGCCCTCGCATCATCTCCGGGGCCTCCTCTGGACTCGCTCCAGCAGCTCCATGTCCTTCCTGTCCTGGGGCCCCCCGAGCTGGAGGCAGCACTGCAGGGGGGTCTCAGCAGAGCGGGGCAGAGGGGCAGAATCCCCTCCCTGGCCCTGCTTGCCACACTGGGTTTGATGCAGCCCAGGACACGGGGGGCTTTCTGGGCTGCCAGCGCACACTGCCGGCTCATGGTGAGCTTCTCATCACCCAGCACCCCCAAGTCCTGAGTTTCATCTGAGTAAGTTGAGTCTGGGTTTGCAGACTTGTAGAAACTGCAGTTTAGAGCAGACAGAGGTCGCTGATTTGAGTCACTGCCCAAGTGCACGACTTAGATACCAACATTTATCTGACTTTTTTCAGAAGGGAAACTAAAGATTGGAGACGAGGTCTGCTGCAGGCGGAAGGAATCCAGCCCTTCCTCAAGGCTGAATGCAGAGCGTGTGCGTGGGGTTTTAAAGAAGCTCAGAGTACTGTCTGAGGAAGTAAGCGTCACGAAGTTGCAGCTAACTCTTTAGGTCTGTCTGATGTGAGGATGCAGAGGTACTCTCAGTGATTTTCTTGAGCAGATGAAAAGATTCTGCCCAACCACTGTTTCTTATTCCTCCCTTCCGTAACACCAGTAATTTTAAGTGAAGGAGCATCTTTTCACTCTCCCTCATTGAGCCTTTAGGGAGACTCCAACAGCAACCATTTGCAGGGCCATTTGGATGCTGTGGCTTGATTTCAGCTAAAGAAGATGCACGGAGCTAGTGTGTGTCTGAAAGTCAGGTTTAGCAGCCGTCAGCTGTGCTCAAGAGGGGAGGAGAGAGCAAGCAGGCAACATAAAAACCCACAGCAGCAGCAGGTGAAATATTGATGCTTGAATGTTGTGGATTTATTTTTTTTTTGCTAGTACTTCTAATTTAAAAATGGGGCGTTGAGATACATTTGGGAGACGTGGAAGTCATCACGTGTAAATTGAGCACAAGAAAAAGTGTTTTCAGTGAAGATAAGTGCTTTTTTGTCCTTCAGACAAGCAACTAATAATCTAGCCATTTCCTCCGCTCTTCACCCCGGTGGAATACGCATTAGCAGACTGGAAAAACAGATTCCAGGGGTGCAGAAGAATATGAAAATTAAAGGTTTTGGTGAGGTGTTTGCAGCTGAAGAAAGCTAAAATACTGGGTTGCTGAACTCAATACAAAAGTAGACCACAAACCCAAGGATGGCTGTTCTAGGTGAATCCACACCGAGCAGTGAAGCAGTTTAGGGGATGTATATTTTTATTTCTTTTTTTCATATCTGCTGACGCTGATCAGTGAACGAGAGGTCGCTGGAGACTCCTACAGAGCCAGTGTCCCTCATTCCATTTTCTGTAGGTCACGTTGTCCAGGATCTTGCTTTTTTTCCTTTAAACTGAAAGATGTCAGTAAAGCATGTGATCCAGCTACTAATGACAGACAGCACGGTAACGAAGATTACACCCCTTCGAAGCGCTCAGCATTGTGTAAGCATGAAGTATTGTTGAGTGACATGTTTAAAAAAAAAAAGAAAAGCAAACCAAAAGGTGTGTTTTGTATAAAGACTGCTAGGGATGTTGGGTGGCCCCCCTGGGGGGGGGGGGCGTAGCACAGTACCTGTGCATTCGATGTGTTTCTCCGTAAGCAGCATTACGCCGCTCCTGGGACGTACTGAGAGGCCCCGGCGTGGATGGGGTGAGCGATCGCTGGGACAGCCGGTTGTGATGAGGGTGTTGGCACACAGAAGGCCAGTTCTGGATCCCCTGAGCACTGAGTTTCCATGTCTTAAACCTGATACTGATCCTTTACGTGGGGTTTTTTTGGTGGTTTTTCTTCCTTCTGAACTTGCACACAGAAGACAATAGAGGTAGACTATCGTTCATCTTTTTTGAGATTTTCTGCCTAAACAGTGCAAGTGCTCATTCTGCTCTCAGGAGAACCAACTCCAATTTTTGCCTGTTAACCCCCCCCCCCCCAATTTTCTAAATGATTCCGTGCTTCTTCTTGATGGTTGCAAGTTTCTGCCAAAAATTTGGGCAGAATTGTTATTGCTGCTTCTGACAGCTGAAGTAGCTCACTTGTCTGAAAAGAGGGCAGAGATAATAGGTGTGAAAATTGTATAGCATTTAGGCTTATTTTTTTCCAAGTGACTGGAGAGAGAAAACATTTATCACAGCGGTTTGTGAACTCGTTCACATGTCAGAAATGATCACTTTTGGAATAAGTGGTGATGTGGCCATTGGGTAGTTTGAGAGGCTATTCAGCTTGTGTGTTCCTAAAATGTTTTAATTACAGCTGAGCGACGGTCTAATACCTAATGGATGGGCTAACGGATTGATTCAGGGGGTGTTTCATTTCGGTAGAGACGTAGGAACTTAGCGGGGATGTTAGATTTAGTAACGGCTTGGGTGAATGAAAAAAACCCAGCCCCTAAGCAAAAATACATTGTCTCTAATTACTAATGGAATCTTCTATTTTATTTTATTTTTTCTTACTGAGAACACCTGTTCTCAGTAACACTGCCCGTTGCTCCCTAAGACTGTAGTGAGCTGTAAGCTGGCAAACTTGCATATGCTTTGGATGACTTAACCAAAAATTCCCTGGGTCTGGGTTCTGTCTGTGGTCAGAAAGAGCACACACCCCTTCCCTGGAGAGCAGACGGATGGAGATGCTGGAGGCAGAAAGCTAGCAGGTATCGGAATCCCAGACTGGTTTGGGTTGCAGGGGATCTCAAAGCCCATCGAACCCCAGCCCCTGCCATGGGCAGGGACACCCCCCACCAGCCCAGGCTGCCCAAAGCCCCATCCAACCTGGCCTTGGGCACTGCCAGGGAGCCAGGGGCAGCCACAGCTTCTCGGGGCGCCCTGTGCCAGGGCCTCAGCACCCTCCCAGGGAAGGATTTCCTCTTAATGTCTAAGTAGGTAGAGGAAGCATTTCCGTGAGCTCCTGAGGCTGGCACCCCAGCTGATGGCTCTGGGGCTGCCTCCGAAGCCATCTCAAGTGTCATCTCTGCACACCGCGCTCTGCAGCCTGCCGGCCATCCCGCTTGCCAGTGCAGGCCATCGGGGGGGTGGCAGGGGCTACCTGCTGGTGGAACCGCGATTCTGCTGCGCTCAGTGATCGAGGTCTGGAAGCATTCGAGGCAGCTGCTGCTCATCCACAGGCTGCGGTTAGGGGCTGCGTGTTGGAGGAGGAGTTGTGGGGAAGAAATGGCTTTCAGGCATTGTGCGGAGAATAGCAGGGAGAACCCTGGCTGTGGTTATGCTGTACTTCAGAATCCATTTGTGTTTTTTTCAGGTGGATTATCATGGGCAATTGATTTCAAAGGGGCTTGTGTGTGTGTTTGTTTTTTTTTTCCCCCAATTCCATTTGAAATATTTCCATTTAAAGAGAAGTGTCTGTTGTTGTGAAAATAAATCTAGTGTAAAGGAATTACTTTAACTGGAAGTAAGAGAATGCTTTTTGTGCATGAGTAAAGGACCATATTTGTGCTTTTGTCCCTTCAGTTGTTCCAAAGACCGAATGCACTTGCTGTTCAACAACTAACAGCAGCGCAGCAGCAGCAGTACGCGTTGGCAGCTGCCCACCAGCCTCACATAGGTAAGTCTTGCATTTAATACATTACGTTTTACTGGACTTCTGTTAGTCCTTGGAATACTTTGGGAAAACAGCAGGGAAAAAGGATTGGTAGGATTGGAGAATCCTAAATATGTTTTTGCAACTGATCGACACGCAAGCAGAAGTGTATTATTTGGAGATTTACTTGAAAAATTCTGGAGGTCTCTCTTGCACACTTGAAGAGCTCTAGAGCGTTCGTGTCTGTCAGGAGTGACGCTCTTACCCGTGCTGAGAGTGCTGTTCAGTAACGAGAGCGTTTTGAAGTACTTGCTCCGAGTGAGGCCTGAATTGGGGTAAGCGGCACGGTGAAGTGAGGGGGGAAAAAAAAGCACAATTTGATATACACCTGAATGTGCTTCCTGTGGTTCAGCTGCCTGGGGTCTGGCTTTAAATTAAAGATGTAATTTATGCAAACACATGATTCGTATTATTAAAACAGTATAGATTAACTGGGAGGAAAACACTTAATCCTGTGCGTAGAAAAACAGGGGAACTGTAGAAGGGGCTCCTCATGGATGACTGGAGTTAAACTGGCTTAGGGTTACACTTTTTTAGCACACAGGCAGTTGAAGTGGTAGTTCCTCCTACCTGAAAGCCCAACACAAACGTCTCCTGGCTCTGTGCAGTGCACTTAGGTGCTTATTGGAGTTCAGCGATAGATCTGAGTTAGAATTATTTAGCTTTATAACTTACTCCCCTTCACCTTCGCCTCCCCTCCACACCCCCCTCCCGCCCACCGGTAATTTCTGTAATGATTAAACTGTTTCCTTGCAGAGGTAGTGCCTACACGGCAGTGGTAGTACCCAGCGGTGGTGCCTGCACACTCCTGAGCTCCTTCCAAACTAATTAATTGAAGTGCTGGTATTGTGTAGCGGGCATGGAACTCAGAAAGTAGGGTAAATTAGTTCTTGATTAACTTGCTGTAGAAAATGAATAGTAAGAAGCAGTTCGATAATGTTCGTAACTTTATAGTCACCTGAACAGTCGGGGGGTGTCTGCGCTGCAGACAGTGTGGGGATTGTCTAGAGACTATTCTACCCCTTCAGCTTTCCTTGTTGTAGAATCGTTTAGCTTGGAAAAGACCTTTAAGATCATCAAGTCCAGCCGTTATGGGGCTTTGTATGCTTGGACCGAGGTTTCTTCTACGTAAAAGGTATCTGCTGCAGGTTGTTGGGTTGAGGCTCCGCGAGATGCAGTCGTTCCTCGCTCCCTATAGAAAACAACCTCTAAAAAGCTTGAAAACACTGAAGCAACCTGAGCTTTTGTATTCGCCAGAGGTATTTTGGTAGGGCTTCACTTCTAGTTAAGTTTGTTTTCACTGACAGGTATGTTTTCAGCAGGTTTAGCTCCTGCTGCCTTTGTCCCCAATCCGTACATCATCAGCGCCGCTCCACCGGGAACAGATCCGTACGCAGCCGGACTTGCAGCAGCCGCGACATTAGGTGAGATACTTCTGTGTGTTCGCGATCACTTTCTGTACCAAAACTGCTCCTGAATCCGTCATTTTGGAAATTAAATATTAGTACGTTGTCATTTCGGTGGAGAGAGAATTGTACGGCAACGAGTTGAAACAGAATTTGTCTTGGAAACCCTGTTTTCTGTAGATTAAATGTGATAATTCTGGTATAACACCCGCTGTGGGCTCGCTCTCTCTGTTGACGATAAACAACCAGAGCAAATCTGAGATGAAACGCTTGCAGACATAAATGTTGCTACATGTTTGGGGTGTTTTGGTAACTGCCACTACTGAGATACCTTTGAAAATATACTTACTAAATGCTAGAAAGATGGAGGGTGTGTTTTCCTGCCAGGAAAGCTGTACCTCGTTGCTGTTTAGCTTGATTTACTGTAGTGCATCCTTTGGAGGATATCTTGTCCTCTTGCTAGAGTCTGTTAAAATTCATGCTTTTTAGGTTCTCTAGGTAAAAACATCCCGTATCTGCTGTGAGGCTTGCGCTATGAATATGCGGTTTTCCAGATGGCAAGCGAAGATGGTGGCTCTTGTCTTCCTGCAAGATCTTTCTCCCAAACGTTCACGCACTGGTTTCCAAATTCTTGCCAACTGTCATAGCCAAAATTGTTGTATCTTGAGATGACAGCTCGGTAAAACAGCTTATCAGGCGGTGTGAAGAACACATTGTACGTTGAACTTTTGCTGTGTGCGCCGTAAAGTTCTTGCCTAGGCATCGAGGACAAAGGAAGAATGTACTTTTGGGAAAAAACAGTTTTATAACCATGCTTTTCTTTCCGTGAGCCACCAGGAGAGGAAACCTTCTATATTTTAAATAAAAACTGCTTAGTTCAGAGCAGGGGTGATTTTTAGCAGAGCCTGCACGCTGTTCCCACGCTCCATTTACAACTCCTACACTCCCTGCAAATCTCTTCCACTGTGGGATCGCTTGTACCAAATGAAACCCATAAAACGTTGGTTGGACGTGAGTAGAGCGCTCTGCCAGGCAGCGTTGTGGTTTGGTTTGGGACTTTTTGGCGTATTTAACCGCTCTTACGTAAGCCCTGCTTAGCTTTTAAGCTTTGAGGCCAGTATCGGGTCAAGCTCTGAAATGGGATTTCAGCAACTGTTTCCCAGTTAGATGGCGGTTTTAGTGGATCCTGTGGAAGTATGTAAGGAATGGAGATCATCCTTTGAAGATGGGCTTTGGACTTTTTGGCTGTTGTGAATTTTGTACGCTGATTGCCTAATAACAACGCGACATTAAGTTTAGGTAACAAAATGTTGTTACCAAAGAAATGCCGCTGTGATTAGATGGAAGAAAGCCAAGGGCTAGAGTACAAGGATAGTTCTAATAGTCTGGGAGTCAATAAACTATCATGTGCCGATGAATGTGTGGCAGGGAATGCTTGACCTGAACTCCTGGTGGCAATGTAAGTAGGCGGCTTCAGTGCGGCGTTAGCGGGGTAGAGGTGCCAGAACACGGGTGATTTCAGTTACAGTCAGAAGAGGCGCTCTGTAAACCAGCGCTGTAAGCGGAGGGGTCTGGTTGGCCTTTTTGCATCACCTCGGTGCTTCTGAAGCTGGGGCTCGTTCTCCGGTAACACTGGATTTGAGTGGAGCAGGAGGTCGGCGTCTTGATTTCATAGAAAGGCTGCGTGTAACCGCTGCCAGATTTCTAGGAAACAGCAAGTGTGTTTGTAACAACAACTTTTTTTTTTCTTTTCCCTTTTTCTCAGTATTGAAGCTGCAGCTGCCTGAATATCCGATTGGGGCCTTATAAATTTGAACTGGGAAATAACATGCCATAACGTAGCCTCCTTTTCTCCAAACTATAAAAACCCAATGTCCTTAGCTTCTCGTCAAAGGACGTGCCTTCTAGCCTTTTCACCAGCTTTGTTGTCCTCTGCTGGATGCATTTGAGTACAAGGTGCTGTTGACTTTTTTGAGGGACAGGAGGCCTTGCAGGGGGATCTAGATCAATTGGAGCACTGGGAAATGTTTAATGGGGTGAAATTTAACAGGCTGAGAGAGTTGGAGTAGTTCAGCCTGGAGAAGAGAAGGCTCCTGGGAGACTTCATTGCAGCCTTCCAGTCCCTGAAGGGGGCCTGCAGGAAAGCTGGAGGGAGGGTGTTTATCAAGGAGTGTAGTGATAGGAGAAGGGGTAATGGGTTTAAACTAAGAGAGGGTAGATTTAGATTAGATGTTAAGAAGCAATCCTTCCCTGGGAGGGTGCTGAGGCCCTGGCACAGGGTGCCCCGAGAAGCTGTGGCTGCCCCTGGCTCCCTGGCAGTGCCCAAGGCCAGGTTGGATGGGGCTTTGGGCAGCCTGGGCTGGTGGGGGGTGTCCCTGCCCATGGCAGGGGGTGGGAACTAGATGATCTTTGAGGTCCCTTCAAACACAAGCCGTTCTATGATTCTATGATACCCAGGGATACCTAAAGCATCCCAAAACTTGGCATCAGGATCTCTGCTTGAATAATTGTTAAACTTTGACTCTTGAAAGCAAAACAAAGGAATGTGTAATGTGCTGCAATGTACGTGCAGCGTTACACCAGTGAGAAATAGAGTTACTGCACTGGGCTTTGGACCTTAGCAGCTAGAACTGGCAATATGACAAACTTCACTCCTTGTTGATGTTTGTTTTAGGAAAAACACCTTTTCTGTCTAGGCTCAGAGTGATTTTGGAAGCCTTCTCTCTGTAATGACTGAGTGCGGCGCTGATGGGGCGTGGGACAATTCAGATGTTTGTAGGGTTCTGTGCAAAGTCAGGTGGCTTCCCTGGTGCGTGTGGGGGTGTTAAATTGGGAGGACATGGGGAAGTTTATGAAATGAAGAAACGAGTTTAGAGTTGTTGGTAGTTTATTGCTCCCAGTTACTCTTAGAGCAGAGGGGAAAGAAACTTTGGTGTGTTTTATGGTGGAGATAATTCTGTCAATTAAGATTCTGCCATTACGGCAGCTTTTTCATGATTGTGAGGCTGTCAGCTCTGTGATAATACTCTTTTCTTCCCAACAATAGTAGCAATTTAAAGACCAAATTTGAATGCAGAGGGAAGGGCTTCCTAGACTCAAGAAAAAAAAACTCTTGTGAGTTTAAACTGTGGGGAAGATACTGCTGTCTTTCAAAAGTGTTGTGCAAATTGCCTCCTATCATTTGAGGAGGATGTCGCTCAAAAAATTTTTTTAAAATCTTGCCTTTTGTGAGACAAGTGGGGAAATGTTGATTCCCTTGAGGTGGTGTGTTACAGGTAGAAAAGTGTTTCTGCTCTTTGTAGAGAAGTGGATGCTGGAATAATCTGCGTACAGGAAAAACACAGCGCTCCCAGCCTGAAGGCAGAGTCGCTTTGGATGTGGCTGCGCTGTGCTTCTCAGGCTTGGGTTTCTCAGCAGCCTCGCTCACTTGATGCTGCCCTGTGTCCTGTGTCGGAGGGGTACGGGTGCTGCACCCACTGCCTGCGACCGGAGCGAGGGGAGCACGTGCAGCTGGATCATCTCCGGCTGCCCAGGCACCGTGTTGTGCGAGGGTGCCTCTCCCCTTCTGGATCCGTGCTGGCCCCAGGGTTTGCGTGGGGCTGCACCAGAGCTGGCTGAGTTCAGCTGTGTCTCACCCCCATCCCTAAAAGGACACCACTTCGTGGCCATCTCTGGTTGCCGTACCGGTAACTGCGGTGTGATCAGCTCACAGTATCTGATAAAGTTGCTGTTTGCAGCCTTGCGTTTTCAGCCGTGAGGTTCTTGCGGCTGTTTAACCTGACGGTCACTGAGCCCCCATCCTTGGTGAGAGGGGGCTGGCAGTTCCTGCAGAGAGCAGGTATGGCTTCTGCTTGCAAAGACTTGTGTGTGAGGGGTGAGAAAACAACATTTTTGCTTTTAATGAACACACTTACAGATGGTTTTGTTAATGTTTCTTAAAAGGAATATTTGTGGGTGTCTGTGACCGATGTGTGAGACGTAGTAGTGGGAATATTTGATTTCAAAGGCACTAGAATGGCGTTTATTTTCTCATGTATGTGTATCTTTAATAAGTGTAAAAGCAGGTGCAATATCTCCTGAAGAAACACTCTGTGTGTTTGTATGTCTGGCGATGATGACACACTTGCCCTCACTGAGAACACTGTTCAATAATGAGCCTCACCATGTGCTCAAATGAGCTGAACCAGACTTGCAGCTCTTTTAAGCCCAGCTTGCCTGCAAACTTCAAAGACTTTGTGTCTCTTCTTCTTTTAAACACCTAAGGCTTTTGCAGATCTGATGAGCAACCTCTAACTAGGAAAAAACCCCATCTAGACTATGCTTGTTTGATAATTAGAACTGAGATTAAAATAGCCCGGGGAGATGCCCACATGTTGCCCAGATAAAGGGTATTGCAGCAACCTCCCGGTAGCCTAAGGGCGAACGCAGACTAATTACTTGCGTAAAGCGGAGCAGTTGCAACTATTTTCCTGTTGAGTGCAGAAGCACCCAAGCAGCTGCCGTCTGATCAGCATTGACTGAGTACAAACAGGTTAATCCACCGGGAGCTGCTTAGGTCCAGACAGGCAGTACCGGTGTGGGACTGATTCATTTTCTGCAGGTTTTTTACTTTCAGCTACCGCTGCTCATGAATTTCCAGGTTGGAAGGTAAGAAACAGGGGGCTGCTGCTCCAAGACAAATTGAGTAAGACAGAGAAGTCACCTTCTCTGACTGCCAGCACGCAGTAAATCCAGCAAGGGTGGATTTCGTGGCAGAGCTTTAGTGCGAGACGCAAATCCGACTGTTGAGCATGTGTTGGTGAAGTGCCTGGCGTTAGACAACAGGCTGCTGGTAACATCTCCCTGCTCTACGCAGACCTGAGCGTGTGCGTTAATGACACCACAGAATCAGGAGTTTGGGGCAGTACAGTGGTTAAGAAGAAAATAATAAAAAGGAGAGTAACTATTACACTTTGGAAATGTGGATTTAATATTGACATGAAATACAACACAACTGTCTTGAAGTGTGGCTGAATCTCAGCAGCGGTGATTGCGGGGGCAGGAGCTGCTCCGGGCTATCGGACTGTTGCCCCGTGGATTGTTTTTGTGTTATGCAGGAGGTGATTTGAGACAAACATGTTACTGTATAAAAAACCAAAAGGACTTCCCAGATGTTTCCCTTTTGCTCACACTCAGAAGTGTCTTTTTGTACCCCCCTTCTCACTGTCATCCCTCGCTTTTGGGGGATCGGTTTTAAGTCTCTTGGGGCAAACACAGTCTTGTTCTCCTTGCAGGCTCTTACTGTGAGACAGAACAAACAGCCACACTGACATGGCTCGCTTAGAACTCAAATGCTAACTGTGGAAGCTTGTTTTACTCTGTATTAGAGCAAACGTGTGGTTCAAATTCACTAGACTGGTTTATTCTACAGTGTCAGATAAAGTCTGTGGCCCTCTGCCTTAACAAGGCCAGCATGCCCTAAGTTACTCCTACAGTGGGGACGGAACCCGTGGGATAGGTGATGTATTTGAAAAGCCAAGGAAATACTTCTACTTTTCTGCTGACCTTTCCAAAAGGTACAGAACAGGCATATTAAAAAACATTATTGAATTCACATACGTGTGATTTGGTGGGAGGGACTCCACCGTTGAGCGCAGAGTACTCGCCGCTCCCTCAGCCTTAGGCCAACCAGAATTATGGAAGGATCGAGGCTGCCGCTCGCGCTATCGCCAAACTGAGCGTGCAGTCCCTGAGACTTGATAAAACAAAATGAATCTTCAAAAATTATGCTTTTTCTGGTGTTCCCCAAGACTTCTTTTCGGTTTTTTTTGTTGTTTTTTTTTTTTTTTTTAAAGTCTCTTAAGTTGGAGGAGGAGGGAATGTGATAAGGTACAGGTTCCTACAGCCTCTTTTGTGGTTTGCAAATGCAAAGTAAGACTGAAGGGCTGGAAAAGTGACACTTTAAACACTTGAGAACTGATGCTGTCCAGATGCAAAGAGGGATTTTTTTTTAATTGATTGGGGAGCTAAGTGGTGGATGTCATTGAGCTGTGAATGTTAACTGAGGTTAGAAGAGACGTGTATCTCTGCTTAAAGAAGTTTCCTTCTCTTTTGGTTAGAGATAAAGTTTTGCTCCTTCACTATAAAATTAGGGGACAATAACAAAAACATGGAATATCAGCGGGACACTGGTAGCAGAATTTGACTTCATCCAGTAAGGTAAAAGCAAGACGATATTTCAGGTCTGACTTTTAAGCTTTTTAAAAATGGATAATGCAAATGCCAGTGTCCCTCCGTATTTGCAAAGGATTTAAAGCAGATCACCTTGAAATAGGATTTATTAAACCAAATATGACGAGCAGGTACTTTTGACCGTTTGCTGTGTAATGCTTGTCACCGCTGCAGAAGCTCACTGATTCCCTTCGCGTTCTAGGTCCGGCGGTTGTCCCTCACCAGTACTATGGAGTTACGCCCTGGGGAGTTTATCCTGCCAGTCTCTTCCAGCAGCAAGCTGCCGCCGCCGCTGCCGCCACCAATTCGGCAAATCAGCAGACCACTCAGCAAACCCAGCAGGGCCAACAGCAGGTATGATGCTGTGCACGTCCAGTCATTTACAGGGAACAGAGTGGCTTCGAGGAATCCCAAAGGTTTCTTTTTTAATTTCATTTTTCTTCAGTGACCACTCCTGACCCTCAATTTGAAGTGAGGAGAAAAGCATTTAGCTTCTCTTAAAAAAAAAACCAACAAAACCAAACCAAAACCCCCCCCAAAACCAGAGGAGAAACACCTAGACGTTCTCTTCTGTCATTTATGCATCTTGTACGTGAGGGGTATATACGTCTGGAGGGGTGAATTACTGCATGTTAATGCTTTGGAAAACAAATGACCGAATCAGTTTGTGAAGGGCGCTGAGCGACGCGGTACCAAACGCACACTGTTGGCGTGCGATGGAAATCAGCACCTTGCAATCTGGTTTCTTGCCCGTCGCTGCAGTGTGAAGGCTGTGGAGGCAACAAAAATGGGTGTCAAGTATTAACTGTCACACAGCGGGGTGTTCTCAGCTTCGGGGTGCTGCCCAGGGTAGGATGCTTTGCATTTTTTTCTTTTTTTTTTTTCTTTTTGTGATTCTTTTTTTTTTGGGGGGGTCAAAGTAACAGCAGAACGAATTGGTTTGGTGTCCAGATATGAGGACTTGGGAGTCAAAAGATGAGTGCAAAAGGAAAACACCAAATTTGCTATTTTTGTCAGGCAAACTGCAGCTGGTTTGCTTTAGTCTGCACAAAAACTTGGACAATTTGACATTTAAAGGGACAAAATGAATGAAATTAGTGAAGGGTTTTCATATGATCTGCTGTTACCCCCTTAAGTGTGTTAGAGAGAAATCTACTCTCTACGTGTCAGATACTGAGACAGGTATCTGTTCTTTAAATGGTATTTGCTTTTTGAAAAAACCACCAGTCACACTGGGGCTGGTAAGGGGAACTTTTTCCTTACGTCCTTTGTAAATGATGTGTGCTTGGTGGGGTTTGCACCACCCACCTCTTGTGTCCTCATCCCTTGGCGGTGGCAGTGGATTCTGTGGATTACATGTTTTTTCTTTGTGATGAATTACTGTGTAATTTCTTGTTTAGGTTTTGTTTTTTTTCTTTTTTGCTTTCTCTATATTTGGAATTAAACTAGGTTAACTTTCCTAACTTCAGTTAGGTAAAATAAGCACTTGAAAGGTCTGGTTTAATCATAGCTGTACCACCGATGCAGGTGACACAAATGTGAAGGTGGAAACCGAGAGACTGATACGAGAATTAACAGGGAACAGTAATTTTCTGCCTTGATGACAATGAAAAGCCACCCGAAACATTTTACAAAGTAGTATGGGAGTGCAACTTGTTAGCTTGCTATTTAAAGCAGTGTTTAAAAAAAATTTCCAAACTTTAAGGCCTAAACATGGCTGCTAAACCCATGTAATGAAGTTAAATGCTGGAAGGATGAGAGGTGTCCCACCAGCCTTGGTTTGGTTCTTGTTCCCCTTGGACACGTGGTTGCACTTGAGCCACTTCTGTCCTTTCAGACCTGGGAAGGGCCCTTGCGTGTACTCTCACTCCTTCCTTGTAGTGCCACCCAGCCTTCCTTTCTTGTCCTTGTGGGTTAGAGAGAGCAGTTATAGAAGACAGCAATTAACAGTCGAGTTTATTAGCTTCTGCTTTGAAAACTAAACCAAACCCCCAGTGTGTTAGAAGGCCTTTTTGGATAATAAACCCAATGATGTTTCCCACCAACGACTCTGGACCAGCCATTGGGAGGAGAACGCTTTGCTCCTGACCGTTAATCACCAAACCTCCCCGCCTGGCAGGCGGCAGGGTGTTGAACAGACAACAGGGTGTTGAACAGACAGGCTTAGGCTGTTAAATAAAAAATATCCATCATCAGTAGTGTGTAAAATATTTTTTTCATTACTTCTAGACCTGCGAAGCAGGTATGGGTGGGGATGGTGGGCGCTGTTTTAATGCAAGCCTTCCTCCGTGTGCGTATGTTTTGGCTGAAGCTTTTCCAAGCAGCTGGAGCCATGATTGATCGGGGCAGTTGGTTTGCGGTGCTCGCAGTATCTTAACAGCGTAGTTACACAAACCGCCGCCGTTTGACTTCCTGCAGCCTGCCAGCCGCCGCGCGCGCTCCGTACCTGCGGCGCCCTTGTGCAGCGCGCGCCTGCCCGGCAGTGCCAGGCTCCCTGGGCTGAGGAATTCACCGTCAGGCTCGGACAGCGAGAGCAAACTCTGCGATGCGTTTCTAAGCCGGTTAACTCCAGCATCCTCTCGGTGCGCAAAGTCATTTTTCCTTTTAACAACTTTATCGGTGACACATGGTGTTACTTTTTGCAGCGAGGCGTGCCGAGTACCAAAGGGTGGCTTTTTTAATAAGCTGACCTCGCCAGTGGGTGCAGGCTCTTGCGTCACCACTTTGAGTAAAAGGCTTTTGCAAACAAAGCCTGTGACAGGTAATTACAGGAAAGGTCAGTTTGCCATCTTCCCTTGTGGGAGCAACGTGTGCACCAACCACGAGAGCTACGTGTAAAAGATGGTGTGTGATCTTTGGTCATTATTTCCGATGAGTAAGTGTCGTGTCACTGGGTTGCTGTTCTCTACGGGGGCTGAGAGCTTGGAAAAACCCATGTCACCTCGTGTCACCAGCCCCCAGCTCCTGAGTCAGGCTTTTTAAGGTTTCTGCTCCAGTGGACTTTCAGCGGTGCTTGTCTGGCAGAGACCAAGTGTGACCTGGGATGGGGCAGATGGCTTGAACCCCTTGTAACCAAGGATGGGTGCTGGAGGGGTACCTGGAAATGAAAGAGGTCAGGTGATGCAGCTCAGTGAGCCTGAGAGGGGATGTGTAATTTAAATTTAGTCTTCTGCACTTACCTGTGGTCGTAGTGTGGAGGCTTGTGGTGGAGAAGGCAGCTCTGTCCTGAGTAAAGGGGAGGGCTTGTCACACGCCAGTCGTGACGAAGCTGCTGTTGCGTGCAAGGACTTAACGCTAGATTGCTGCTGATGCTCCCGCACGTGTCTGGTGGTTGCGGCTTGCTCCTGGGTCCTGAACTAAAGATGGATGTCCCTCTTGTCTTCTCCAGGTTCTACGCGGAGGAGCCAGTCAGCGTCCTTTGACCCCAAATCAGAACCAGCAGGGACAGCAGACAGATCCGCTGGTGGCTGCTGCGGCCGTCAATTCTGCCCTTGCCTTTGGACAAGGACTGGCAGCAGGGATGCCAGGTAGGGGCTCCCAGGGAGCTGCAGCTTCCCCAGTGCCCAGGGAGAGCCAAGCAAAGTGTATCTCCCTTCTCTGTGTGGCGTCACGTTTGCCTGGCGTTCAGCAGTATTTTGGGGTTTCATTGTTTTTTTCCAATTTTAATCTGTGGGTGTGCAAGGTATTTTCGAGAGGCTGTTAGGTGGGAACCAAACTACCTGTGCAGTGTTTAAGCTAAATCAGGGATTAGGTCCCTGTGTCACACCTGGAAAAAAAGTCTTGTTGTACGGGAGCTGCTCGTGCAGCCCAAGGAATTGATGGCTCCTTTTGAAAATTGCTTTCAGATTTTTCTGTGGATCACACTGGCTTACGTGATTGTTATTTTAAAACCTCGGAGATATCTTAGTCCCATTCTTTAGCCTTGTCTCTGCATCCCTGCTGGGTGCTTGGCTTTAACAGCGTAGGGACTTCCCCTTCATGATCTCTTCCAGGCAAACACAAGTGGCTTAAAAACAAGAAAAAGAAAACGAATAAAATGGAGGGTTTTGTTCTAATTTATAATTCTGCAAGAGGGGAGCTGCTGTATGAATTCTAACTCTGAACCATGGACCGTGCGGTACAAATGCTTTTGACATTCAGTTGTACGGAATATTATTGTAATGGCAAAGGGCAGACCTACGTATGTTTTTGAAGGATGTGCAAGTATGTCCCGCTGGTCCAATGGAAGAGCACAGGATTATTCTGACCTCGGGTCTCCTCGCTGGAAGTGTCACATGGGTGTTACACGGGGGGGTTTATGGTTTAAGAAGAATATTGCTGTATTAAGTTACAAAGTGAACTGTAACATCCGTGTCTCCAAGCAATCTGCAGATTTCCCTCAGTCTGCGTTGCTGGGGATCTGGGGGGTTATATTTGCAAAGCAAATATTCGCAGAGAACATTGTCTTTGTGACCCCGCGTTGGAGAATCGCTTCCCTTTTTCCTCCAAGTTTTACTGAACTGTAGAATTATATAGTGAGCTCCCTATATAGCTATATGCTACTTAAAGTTTGTTGCTTGGAGTATCACCAGCATATTTGACTTAAGAGTTTTTATTTACGTATACTAGAAACGCTTTATGATACATACCTTCAAGAATACATAACTGTAAGTTCCGTGCTCGTCCCTGGTATGTGCACCCAGAACAACTCCAGCACACAGCGGAGTGCAGTGCGTTCACATCTATGAAAAGTCCCAGCACACGTGTACCTATAATGGAAAAGAAATAGTGCTTTTGTATTTTAAGGCCTTTTTATATCAATATAACTGAATTTACACTGATGTAGTAGGTTTGGGGGTGGGGGGGGATGTCTTCTCTACCTGAAAGTCTTGCTCATGTAAACTGTTAATACGAATTATGTGATTATGTTGGGGTTTTGGGTTGGTGGGTTTTTTTGCTTCAAGAGAAGCAGAGCTGTTGTTGCTTTTTTACAAGGACGGGCTGAGAGAGCTGGAGTAGTTCAGCCTGGAGAAGAGAAGGCTACAGGGAGACCTAATTGTGGCCTTCCAGTCCCTGAAGGGGACCTACAGGAAAGCTGGCAAGGGGCTGTTTCTTAGGGAGTGCAGTGACAGGACCATGGTTAATGGGTATAAACTGGAAGAGGAGGGGTTTAGATTGAATGTTAGGCAAAAATCCTTCCCTGTGAGGGTGCTGAGGCCCTGACACAGGGTGCTCAGCAAAGCTGTGACTGCCCCTGGATCCCTGGCAGTGCCCAAGGCCAGGCTGGATGGGGCTTTGGGCAGCCTGGGCTGGTGGGGGGTGTCCCTGCCCATGGCAGGGGGTGGCACTGGGTGGACTGGGAGCTCCCTTCCCACCCAAACCAGTCTGAGATTCTTTTTCCCCATTCAGATTTTCCTTTAAAACCCTTATTGCACTGTGCTCCCCTGAAGACGATTGTCCTGCCGTGTGTTGCGTTGTTACCTTACCTGTGCACGTGTGATTTGCCTCTTCAGGTTACCCAGTGCTGGCTCCTGCTGCTTACTACGACCAAACAGGTGCTCTCGTGGTGAACGCAGGGGCCAGGAACGGGCTGGGGGCCCCCGTCCGGCTGGTAGCCCCCGCTCCAGTCATCATCAGCTCCTCCGCGGCGCAAGCAGGTGAGTCCCTCTGCCATCAACTGAAAGTCTGCTCCGTCCCCAGCGGAGGGTGGACCCGAGAACCTCTGGGCTCTGCTGGCAATGACGACACACTTGCCCTCACTGAGGTCCCTTGCGGGGATCGTTGTTGAGAACATCCTCCATGCTCACTGTGGGCTGAGCCTCCAGAACCGCCTCAGAGAGGTAGCATCACATAAACTCTATTCTTTCGCAGAGTTTCATGACAGTTGTTTAAATTTGTCTGCTGGCATCTAGTTTCCCACGTAATAAATGGGTTTCGCCGCTGTAGAACTCCCAAATGATCACCTTGCGTAAAATGTTACATGCCTGGACTTTGCCAGGAGTTGTTTTGGGTTTTATTAGAGTTCTTTGGGAGTTCAAGGCTTTAAAAGGGTTGTTTTTTCAGCCAGAATCTGTGCGTGTAAGCAGTCTTTGCCAGTGTTAGTAACAGATTATGAAATGGGCCTTCTAATTGTTTCCTTGTAGCTCTTGTTTATTTTGCTTTTTCATTTGCTTTGAAACTGGCTGCAAAACAAAAGTACTTGGGTTTGATGTTCTTAGCCCGGCGGGATCGCTTTCCGTGCTCTAAAGGACAATTTTGCTTATTTCAAAACTTGTGTTTCTTAATTGGATATTGCTAAGTGTGTGGCTGTGTTGATTGGAATCTCAGATCTTAGGAGAAAGGGAACATTTTTGTGTGTTTGATCTCTGGAGCTCTAATAAGGCCAGCAGCAGCAATAGCAACTGGGCATTGTTGGTAGTTGGTGGCTCTGGGCCAGACTTGCGGAGCTCAGATAAAAGGTAAAGAGACTTTATGCAGAGTTTGATGCGAAAGGGAGGTTTTCATCCTGAGAAAGGAAAAGAATCTATAGTAAGTAAAAGGAACCTGTGAAGTTTTAACTTCTGAAACTGCGATGAAAATGGATCTTTTCAGTCTGCGCTTCCAATGACTTTCTCCCCAGCGGTTGCAGCAGCCGCGGCTTCGGCCAACGGTGCAGCGGGTGGCCTGGCAGGAACGACAAACGGACCATTTCGCCCTCTAGGAACTCAGCAGCCCCAACCCCAGCCCCAGCAGCAGCCCACCAACAACCTGGCATCCAGCTCGTTTTATGGCAACAACTCTCTCAGCAGCAATTCCCAGAGCAGCTCACTCTTCTCCCAGGGCTCTGCCCAGCCTGCCAACACTTCCCTGGGATTCGGAAGCAGCAGCTCGCTCGGTGCCACGCTGGGATCTGCGCTGGGAGGATTTGGGACAGCAGGTAAGAGCAGGAGCTGCAGCTTCTGAAGAGCTTCTTTTAGTAGGTGATACATGAGAAGTACCAAAGTAATGATTTTTTTTTTTGTTACACACGTTATCAGTTGTCCCCTGCTTGCTACAGATTAAATTTTCAAACAGTTTTGAATTTCCTTGCCTTAACCGGCGGGTGCGTGGTGGAGATACTGGACTGACAGGAACTGGCTCCAGAGTGGTGTCCGTCCGTGCGCTCCCTCCGCCCTCAGAGTAATCACTAAGTAACTTCTCAGGATTTTAAAAAAGCTGATCCGAGCTGGTTTCCATGCTTTATTCTGGGAATTGTTTCCACCATGCACCAAAAACGTCACTTATTGTGGTTGTGAGAAATGTTACGTACGTGGTTTGTTGTCGTTTGTTAGGCAGGTGGAGACAAAGATTTTGTTCAGAATAAAACCAAACCAGAACGATGTTTCTGGATTGGGTTTTTTTTTCCTTAGGTTTGTTTTTTTTTAAATAGAACAATTATTTTAATTACTGCTTTGTCTCAGAGGTAGTAATTATGTCCTGAACTTCCCTGCTTTCATCAGTGTGAAGGGCAAGTTAAAACATGCCTTTTGAACCTGCTCCGTCAGAAAAGACTGAGGGATGTGCTGTCACTGCATCAAATCTGTTTTAAAGAAAAGTTATTCTAAATATTTTTCTTAGACCCAGCCTGAGAATTTGAATCTTCTTGGATTCAGGTAAACACAGCATTCACTTCTTTGGCTTCAGTTTATTTAACTGCTTGAGTTCAGTTAGTAGTTTGCTCAATGCCAAGATGCACAAACTTGTTTTCCCTCAATCAATGAATAAAAATATGAGGCTGTTGCTTCTAGAACTTGTGTGCAGTCATGAAAAAGGATTAGTTCGTGACAGTTAACAATTTCACTATTTATTAAACAAGACTTTAATGCAAAATTGATTTTTTCCCCCTCAAACTGACAGTCCACTTAAAGAGTTTGTGTTTGACTATCAAGACAACTCTGAAGAATTGTTGGGTTTATGTGTTAAATTGAATTCTGATTTCTACCTCAATAAAGCTTGGTGCAAACGGGAGCAGTTTTCTAATATAATGAGAAGCGAGCGCATGTACACGAAGCTGCACGTGCTCTTAAGTACACACGGACAGATGAAATCTCATGTTGGATTTGTTTGAGCTCTGGTGGCCAAAGAACAAATGCGAGGCAATGCTTGTAGGGCGATCTGATGCCTTCTATTAAATGAAGCGATGTGCTTAGGGGAAAAGAGCTGTGAAGTATGCAGACCTTCTTCTGGAGGCTCAGAAGGGAAGCGTTAAGTGGCCCAGAGCCACCGTGTTTGCTGTCGTTCCGTTGCGTCACTTCCTTCAGGTAGATTTTTTTTTGCATCATCTTGATCTTTCTGCTTGTAGATTATTATTTTTTTGGAGCTGTATTTCTCAATGTCTTCTATTGGTAAAAAAACTTACAAAACCATAAATGCAAAGACAGGATTCAAGCTAATTATTTAAATCGAGGATTTCTGCTTTATCATTAACAAAGTGGATTTAATTAATACGTTTCATTTGGGCCGTGCAACACCCTTAGGAGAACATCAGCCTCGTGCAGTGGAGTTGTCCTGGCTCTCCAGCTACCCAGTTGTCTTGGGCAGCTTGTTGACGTTCCCTCTCTTCCTCTTTTCAGTTGCCAACTCCAACACGGGCAGCGGCTCCCGCCGAGACTCCCTCACAGGGAGCAGCGACCTGTACAAGAGGACATCCAGCAGTTTGACACCTATAGGACACAGTTTTTATAATGGCCTTGGGTTTTCCTCCTCTCCTGGACCTGTGGGAATGCCTCTGCCCAGCCAAGGACCTGGCCACTCTCAGACCCCACCACCTTCCTTATCTTCACACGGATCATCTTCAAGTTTAAACCTGGGTAAGAGGCGCGGCGCCGCTGGCCCAGGTTACTGCTCTGCTCTCCCTGGGCGCAGAGATGCGACCACCCCGCTGCTGGGTAGGTGAGATACCTGCTGCCTGGTTGCTGCTCTTCTTCCTGGGGCAGGGTCCTGGCTTTTGCAGAAGTAGTAGGGGAAACACTGAAGCAGGAGTTGAACCACCTAGGTTAGGTGTTTAGTTCAGCTGTTAAAGGGGAAGGTTTCTGTATCGCTTCCTAGTTTCCCCATCTCTAAATTGTGGGTAACGTTTCCAGGCGCTTGAGAAGCAAACTGTCTCGCGCAGTGGCAGTAACAGCACCAACGGCCTGTTATCCTCGAACAAAGTGGCTGTGGAAGGCTGAGCCTTAAACCTGTCAAATGTTTTAAAATGCCCGTGAAGTTCTCAATAATAAATTAACGAGCTTAGAATACAGTTTCTTCTCTTAACCGTAATATGCAACATGATTGGGAGCAGTGCTTGGCTTTTAGCTGAGGATTTTGTGAGCTTGCTTTTGAAAATTCCCTGTCAAGGCGGCCGTGCAAAAGCACACGGGTGCATGGGAGAGGCTTCCGTAGTTTTGGTGAGATACGTTACTTTATGCAAGCTACATCTGGAAGAGATTCTAGTTGGCCCAGAGCTCTTACGTACAATAAAGTAAATCTTTAAAATAAATAAAGAAAATATTAAATAATAAAGCAATACTCATCTGAGCTTCCTGAAGTGTTCATTTCCAGGCCTTATAAACAAACAAGATGGTTATTCGTTGCATCCGCACCAGATAATTTAATACTTGCTCAAAAAAAATCACTTTGGTTCCATCACGTTATCTGTCTGGATTTAACAAAACTTCTGGTTATCAGAACGCTTTTCCATGCACATACACACTCATCAAATGCTATATTTGTCATGTTTATTACATGTGTGTGTGATAAATTTGATGCTGGCTAAAGGTTAGCATGGAATAGTAATAAATATGATGTTTCCAGATCCAGTTTAGCTTTCCCATCTTTCCTTGTTCGGAGCTTTAATAGAATTGGAAGGGGTTTAGTTTTATTTATGCAGCTGTACAGTCCTTAAGCTGACAGTTAAATAGCTACGATAAATTAACGCTGGAGACTAACCAGATTCCAGATCTGGCACTGGAAAAAGTCTGTTGCCCCTGCAGGCAAACAAAAGAATGAATCTTAAAAACTGGATCAGAGAAAGGTTAATCTGTGTGAGAACAAACTCTGGAAAGAAAGCAGAGTTACCCCTTACATAAACGGGCTGTGTCCCGGAGCAGTTCGCCTGGGTCTTCCCATCTTGGCACAATGTTCCTCTCCTTGTAGCCAGGATTCCTCCGTGGCTGCCTTCATGCTTGGTAATGCTGCAGGAAAAATCTCTCATAGGATAGCTGTGCATTTGTGTGGTTTTCACCTTGAAATCTCTAAAGGTCATTTTAATTTTTTAAGTTTCTCTTTGCCCTGTAATGGAAGGACAGCGTTCAGTGGAGTTGTGGTTTCCTTTGGTTACACAGTAAGTTTTATTGTTTTAAAACCAGCACGGGCATTGTTTTTCCTTACAAGAAGCTTGGGGCTGACTCCTTTTCTATTTGGGAGTGATATCAGAAGTAGCTTGTGATAACGAGGACTGGGAGTATTTCTAAATATCTAAAAATGAAAAGACAGATGGGAACACCCAAACGTGGTGTTTGCCAAAAGGGAAATTAGAGCAGTTGGGTCTAGACCCACGTCCCACCACCGCGTTACGTCGGGGGAGGCACTTTGAGTACCTTCGGTTTCAGGGTTACGCGGTGACGTCAGAAGTTGGCATTAAATCTGCCTTGCTGTCAGCAAATCCGTGGTTAGACGCCGTGTAAGTTGTGGGTTTGACTTTGTCACGTCTCACGGATACACGAGTCGATCGTTCGTTGGGTTGCTGTTGTGCGTAAAGATGCAGCTCCGGCTCTCCTGGCTTTCTGAAAGCTCGTAGCTGTGAAAAATGGTGTGTGTTTATCAAGCTAGGCTTTTTTCTGGTCTTGTAAAGTGACCTTGTGAAATGTCTGGGCAATCACGAGGACCTGAAATTACCGTGCAGCCGGTTCTTGGGAAAAGAACTACCGGAGGAGGAAGGCTGGGCTAAATACGTGCTTTAAACTCCAAGGCGTTTGCACCACGTGGAACTGTGCGTAGCTAGGAGAAAGCAACTGGGAATAAATAGGCACTGCTGGGTGCTAAAGGCAGGAGGGCTCCTCTTCTTCCCTGCTACGGATCAGAATTACAGAATTGTCAATTAGGAAATACATTTTTTAAAAGCAATAAAATGGTTTTTTTGGCCAGGTTGCACTTCATGTCGGTTCTTGTAGTCCCAGAAACAGGTTTTTTGTCAGCCCTTGTGTACGTAGCAGCTGCGGTCCCATAGAAACACCTCTCACACTGCAGCCTGGGGCTGACCGTGGCCAGCTCTGGGTTTTTCCCAGTTTGGAGTGGGGCTCCGGATTTGCAGCAGATAAGTAATTATTTTAATTTAATGATATTCTTGCAGGAGCTGCTTGGGAGAGCTGCCCCATGCTGTAGTCAGCCTGTAATTTGAAAGGCAGGATCGGTGTGGGGGAGCTTGATACACACACGTGGGAATTTAATTTAGTAGGGATGTTTTGGGAAAACTGGCTGGGGAGCTGATAACCAGTTAGCTGTGACTGACTGGGAGGGCTGGAGGGCTGCGTCTCCCGGGGCGGCTGGTGGGACACGCGGCACTGGGCTGCGCGGGGTGACGGGCTGGGGCAGTGACTGGGGGGTCTGGTGCAGGCAGTGCGGGGACCCCTCGGTGGGACAGGCGCCTCCGCACTGAGCCCTTGTGGGCAGAGCAGCAGGGGCGTCATCACCACCTGCCTTCTCACAGAGTCATCTCTTCATCTTCCTCTTTGAGCTGTTTTTCTGGCATTTCTCAAGTGGAGCACAGTTTGAGGGCCCTATGAAAGTCCCCTGGAAGCTCGTTTAAGCAGCTCTTTGTTTCCAGGCGGCAGCCTTTGTGTTCCTTCCCCTGTGCTTTCTTTTTGACTCATCCTGTCATTGTCCTTTTGTTTCCCTGAAATCGGTAGTTCTTTCAGGTTAACGTCTCTCTCAAGTGTCCCAGCGAGCACCGAGAAGATGGCTTACCATTTCAAAATAGGCAACGCCGCGGTGTGTGTCTGAGTAACGTGTCCACACCGTGGAGTCCCCAGGACAGAGAGTCTGTGTGCTTTGTCCTCCCCTGAGACAGATTATTCCTGACACATCCCAGACACTTAAGAAAACGTGGTCGATGTGTTCAGGGACGGAACCACAGCACAGCCGTCCCTTCTGTACAACCTCCGTGCACTGCACGCAGCACTGATTTGCTGTTGCGTGTGGATGCCGAGTGTTTTGCGTGAGCAGCGCGATGTTGGCACCATGGGATGTCTCCACACAGTTTGCAGACTCCCCTTTTGAAGTTTCTCCTGGCTGAAGACGCAGGAGAAACTCTCAGCGTGAACATCTTGCAGGAGTCCTGTCCCTTCTCTGGCGTTTTTGCCCCTTTATTCTACCTCAGTGCCCCCAAGAGCTTCAGGAGCTTCCAGCCTCCATGTACTGCTCTTGGACAAGGAGCTGTTTCGTTGTAGTTATTGGTAAGATCCCACTGATGTCTGGGAGCTGGCAAAATCTTTGTATTCCCAGCCACGTGCTGGTGCAAAGGAGCTCCAGGGTTTCTGGCCCTTGCTGGTTGACAGGTGGGTTTCAGAAGTGCTTGCTTGATTTAGGGAACCTGTCACCCCCAAGGTCTCTTAGTTCCCAGTACGTGTTTGAACATCATGGGGAGACCTGCAGTTAGCATCTCAATCAGGGGAAAAAAGAGAGAGCAACAGAAAACTGGAATAATTTGTAGTTTATTTTGAATCTCCAAAAGGACCAGAAGGTTTTTCTCAGAAAACCTCTGACAGAGAGGACTTTGTACAAACTGTGCTTTCCCTCTTCACGGAGAGATAAGGTGTAGGTGATAACAGTGCTAAATCCTTACCTCTTAGAGCCCTTTGCAGAAGATCAGGAACTGGTTTCCACTTGAGCACCTGAGTGCTGTGACTCTTGCTCGGGACTTTGAAAAAAACAAGTGGTAATTCTGAGCTCTTCCAACGTCGGTCCCCTCCCCAGAGGTGATGTACTGTTCCTTGAATGGCCTGGTCCTTCCAGCAGTACGCAGTGTCACTTGGTCACTTGTCGGAGTTCTTGCTGAATGAATCATAGAATCACAGAATCTTTAATGTTGGAAAAGTCCTCCAAGATCATCAAGTCTAACCGTCAACTCAGCCCCACCACATCTCCTGCCCCCTGTCCCGCAGTGCCACGGCCACACGCTGTTTGAACCCCCCCAGGGACGGGGACTCCCCCCTCCCTGGGCAGCCTGTCCCCAGCCCTGACCCCTCTGTCGGGGAAGGGATTTTCCCCAAGCTCCAACCTGGGAGCAATTTGAGGCTGTTTCCTCTTGTCCCATCCCTTGGTGCTGGGGAGAAGAGAAGATAGAGAAGATGATGGCTACACCTTTGGCAAGGCACCGTAAGATAGAGCCAAGGTCAGAAGCTCTCCCGTCTCCTCCTTGAGAAAGAGCATGTTTGGTACCAGCTCTGGAGAAGTCAGGACGTGTTTGCCCAGCTCAGAAACAGGGAACTTCCTCAGGCTGTTATCAGATACTTAACTCTCATCTCGTGTTTCCTGCATGGGAGCTTCCTTCAGGCAGCGTTGGCAGCGGACTGCAGTTCACACCGCTCTTTATTATTATTTTATTTAACATTTTCATTTCAGTCACTGTCCTATACCCAGCCTGCTCACTTTGCAGACAGCCCTACCGATGTTTGCCTTGAAGGTCTTTCCCGGGCAAATCCTTGTAGCCTGGTTTTTCCCAGGTGGTTTGCCCTCTCTGCCTCGCGTTGGCCTTTCAGGGGGCAGGTTCCCATGCGATAAGAACCTTTTTCTTGGGCGGACTTTGTCCCACCCAGGAAAGACCATCCTCGCTCGAGGCATCTTGCGGTCTTTGACCAGCAGAGGGATCCCGAGCCCTGCAGAAAGGGAAGAGTCCTCTGCCGTGGCTTGAAGCAAATTTCGAAAAAATACGGGCAAGGAAGTGGCGTTTAGAGGTGTAAGTTGGTTCCTATTGACGCCTGTGGTTTGCTGACTGTACGACGGAGCGTTGCCTGTGCCCCGTTGCCCTGGTACAGGGTAGCTCCGTGGCTCTCTTAATGGGGGTGAAAATCTTTAGGGTGTTTGTGAAAGCACAGGATTTTTTAAAGTATTTTTTTTAATTTGTGGTTATGTACCTGTATTTAAGAGTGATTCGGTTTTTTAATGTCCAAAATATTTATACTTGCTTCTTGCTGCCTTTTCCTTACCTAATTTCATCTTAATTCCCTTCCCTCTATGTTCCTTTTAAATCAGTCCTTCACACAGCAGCAGGATAGGTGGAAAAAAACCCTGGGGATGGAGGATAAGGTAATTGGAAACAGAAGGATGGTGAAAAGATGCGAGTGGTGGGATTGTCGTTTGTTTTAGACAGTTTTGAGCCAGGAACAGAAGTTGTTACCGTCTGTTCTCTTTGGAAATCTATAGTTGTTGCTGACTTAAAACCACGGTGCTGTGCTAAAGAATGATGCTTGAACACGTCGCCAGCAAAATTATTTGGGGGGGGGGGCAGTTCATTTAGCTTAGCTGAGAACAATTCCTAGTTGAACCGTGTCAGAAACCCATCTCAGTGGAAAAGGAGTAATTAGAAATAAAACGACACAGGTTGTGAAACGAATCCCTCGGCCGCTGTATTTCATCTTGTGAAATCCCCTTGTTTTTATGATTTGCAGGAGGGCTCACAAACGGGAGCGGCCGTTACATCTCTGCTGCTCCCGGCGCTGAAGCCAAGTACCGCAGCGCGAGCAGTGCCTCCAGCCTCTTCAGCCCCAGCAGTACGCTCTTCCCGTCCTCGCGCTTGCGCTACGGGATGTCTGACGTTATGCCCTCCGGGCGAAGCAGGCTGCTCGAAGACTTTCGCAATAACCGGTACCCGAATTTACAGCTGCGGGAGATTGCCGGGCACATCATGGAGTTCTCCCAAGATCAGCATGGATCCAGGTGGGATTAAAAACCGTGCGCTGGGGGAAGTTTTTTGGGATGACTGCTAAACGAGTTGGTGTCGTTTGCCGTTTGCATCGTGTCCTGAAGGGAAGAGGCAGAAGAAGGAACCAACAAGAAAGCTGGCGAGGGGCTGTTTATGAGGGAGTGCAGTGACAGGACAAGGGGTAATGGGTGTAAACTAAAAGAGGGGGATTTAGATTGGACATTAGGCAGCAATCCTTCCCTGGGAGGGTGCTGAGGCCCTGGCACAGGGTGCCCCGAGAAGCTGTGGCTGCCCCTGGATCCCTGGCAGTGCCCAAGGCCAGGTTGGATGGGGCTTTGGGCAGCCTGGGCTGGTGGGGGGTGTCCCTGCCCATGGCAAGGGGATTGGAACTAGATGATCCTTGTGGTCCCTTCCAACCCAAACCAGTCTTGTGATTCTAAGGAAAAGGAGGTGTAATAGTATAACGCCCTGACCTTCCTTTTTAAAGACTGGGGACAAAGTCTGAGAGTGGGAGTCCCCTCTCTATGGAGGACCTTGCTGGCTTTGTAATTTGCTTTCTAGTCCCACTGGTGTAGCTTAGCTCATTTTAAATAGCTGCCTGCATGCGAGACCTCGCTGTGTTACTCCGTTGAGATCTGCTTTGGTTGCAATGAGCAAATTTTGGGACACCAACAATGACGTGTGGCCGTGGATCGTGGCTGTGATCACGCCAGGGTTTCAGATAGCCGGATAGGGCAACTGCCTTCTAAAGGTTTGTGTTTTGGGCGAGCTCGGTGTGTGAAGCTTTTGAATGGATTTGTATTAACAACTGCACTGTGAGCATACATGCCTATTTTTCAGGTTTATTCAGCTGAAACTGGAGCGTGCTACCCCAGCAGAACGTCAGCTTGTGTTCAACGAGATCCTCCAGGCAGCTTACCAGTTGATGGTCGATGTATTTGGAAATTATGTCATCCAAAAGTTCTTCGAAGTAAGTCTGCGTTCCCCTCTTCGCAAGTCTTACTCAGATCCCTGCTGCCCTGAGGTAGTGGATGAGCTCATAGGAGCCCTGCTCTTCGGCTAAAACGATGGCTATCGATCAACACTGATATCACCTCCTCCCCACGGGCTGCTGCGTCGTTCCCGTTGGGGTGATGGAGGTGTGGTACTCATAAAGATTCATCTGAAAAGTAACGCTTTGCTTCGAGATGCAAAAGGTGTAGGAATAAATAGCAACGTATCCAGGAGACGCAGGTCCAACAAGACTTTTCAAGTACTTGTCAGTACTCCGGTAGTTGGGAACAAAAGAGCAGCTTCCAGTGAGCAGCATCCACTGGAAGGAAATGTTGTGTTTTCATCCAGCGCTTGGGCAGGTGCCCCTCTCTCCTTTTGAAACTGCTCCCGTTTTCTCCACCAAGCCTCTTTTACCCAGGCGTTTGATAGCGACCCTGGGAAGGGTTAGTGACCTGGGACATCTCACCCTGCTGGCTCCAGCACCTTGGGCTCTGAAATCACAGAATCTCCCGAGTTGGAAGGGCCCCCCCAGGCCCACCAGCCCAACCCCTGGCCCCACACAGGCCCAGCCCCATCACAGCAGATGGCTGAGAGCGTTGGCCAGACGCTGCTTGAACTCAGCCCAGCTCGGGGCGGTGACCACTGCCCTGGGGAGCCTGTGTCAGGGCCCCACCACCCTCTGGGGGAAGAACCTTCTCCTGATCCCCACCCTAACCCTCCCCTGGGGCAGCTCCAGGCCCTTCCCTGGNGACCCTTCCCCACCTTTGTTCCCTCCTCTGGACACTCCCCAACAGTTTTATGCCCTTTTTGTGCTGTGGTGCCCAAACCTGGAGTTTGTTTCACGTGTGTCAGGTTGGAAATAGGGAAATTTCTTCTCAAAGCGGTCGGGCATTGGAACGGGTTGCTCAGGGAGGGGGGGAGTCCCCATCCCTGCGGGTGTTTAAGGGAAAGTTCGATGTGGTACTTGGGGACATGGTTGGGAATAGGTGGGAGGGACACGGTTGGACTAGATGATCTTGGAGGTCTCTTCCAACCTTAATGATTCTATGATTCTATGTGTCAGGCGTGTCTGATGGACACGCAGCAGACATCTTGCTGGTGCCAGCTCACATCCGTCGTGGTGTGGCTGGTGTTTCCAGTAGGCACAGTGTTTCTACTTTAACGCTCGGGCGCGACGGCGTGGGGAGGGCAACCGGGCCGGGCTGCTTGGCCACGCCGGGGGTTTTGTGCTGGTAGTGATTGGTTTTCATCTTCCCAGTTTGGCAGCCTGGAACAGAAGTTGGCCTTGGCAGAACGCATCCGTGGGCACGTTCTGTCCCTGGCTCTCCAGATGTACGGCTGCAGGGTGATCCAGAAGGCCCTTGAGTTTATTCCCCCAGACCAGCAGGTAATTGTAAGTCTCAATTTTAACTTTCTTCTTGATGTTTAACGTTCCTTGCCGTTTGGTGACCTGAACTGCGACCTTCTGTTCCTCTTGTGGCTGGTGTTCTTTTGGTTTGGTTTATGGCATGTTTGTTACCTTTCGTGTGCATGATAAGTACGTGACGCCGTCCGTGGGTCTTGTCATCTCCTTGTTCCACTTACCTGGTGATGGTGCTCGTTCTCTGTTAATCCCCTGAAATCAGAGTGTGTATGAGGGGAAACTGTGAATGATGGTGAATTAGAAGATATTTTAAGTCCCTTGAAGGAAGCAGTGCTGGAGTTTTGCCTTTAGCATTCACTGAGATATCACTGCTTTGATGCCTGGGTCAATATTCCGCTTTCCTGCAGCGAGATGTACGAGGAGCTCCTAGTTCCTGTCGAGCCAGGCCTGGCACTGGAGAGATGTGGATGATCGCCAGAATTCCACTCACAGCTCATTAATAAAGCAATTCCTCCAGGGTTTTATGAACAATGAATTAAGATCAAAAATACGCCAGGCAAGCTAGCTAATAAAGGTGTTAGGAACTGTAATACAAGAACCTCAACGTCAGTTGTTAAATTAAAAGACTGGAAGAGGCTTTAGGAGGGCCGTTTCCCTTTAGGTCCAGCCTGGGCTAAGCCCTTGTCTTAGTGTGTCGGCAGGGCCCGAACTCCGACACTGCTGCTCTGAGGATCGACTCACTGTCTACTTCCAGAACGGTGGTTTGGGGTGCGCTGTGCTCCTGAAATGCCTGATTTTGTATCAGCTGCAGAAGTGAACTCGTCCAGTGTTACTAAATTCCCCAAAACTGTCATTCTCCGTTTCCCGACGGTGACCCTTCCAGCCTGCGTGTGCTGCTTGAGTCACAGCTAAACCTCATCTTCTTGGTTTCCTTAGTTATCGTAGGATATTACCTTGCCTGTGTAAGATACTAGCAGGTTCTCATCCCAGTGCCAATCCCATTTCAGTGACAGGTGAAGCTGATACCCAGAAAGTTTGTGAAGTTCGGGCATTTGGGATTTTTTTTCTCTTTCAGGAAAGAGAAAATTTTAGATATTTTTTTTTCTCTTAGGAAAGAGAAAAGGGCAGAGGAGGGAATGGGGGATGCACAGCAAAGTCGTGTATCAGTAAAATTTCTTAAATGTTGATACTTAACGTGTAAAAGGACACCCATGTCTAATGAAACAAGTGCTTCTGCTTCATTTCGGAGTGGTGTTTTTCTTGGTGGTGCCTGCAGCGCAGCAGGCTTCATCTCAGCACTTGGCCACTGGAGAACTTCCAGTCTGAAATACATCCGTGCATCCTTCACACCTTTCCTATTCTTTGCCACGTTTAGCAGTGAAAACTTGGCCGTTATCAGCCGTGAATCCTGGTGGTGCTTTCTGTTTGTCTTTCTCTCCTCCTAATAGAATGAGATGGTACGGGAGTTGGACGGCCATGTCCTGAAGTGTGTCAAAGACCAGAACGGTAATCACGTGGTGCAGAAGTGCATCGAGTGTGTGCAGCCTCAGTCCCTGCAGTTTATCATCGATGCGTTTAAGGGACAGGTAAGTCCTTAACCGAGATGCTGACTCTCATTCTTTGTATTCTTACAGCTTGCTTTGAATAGCATGATGTGGCTGTAACACGTTCAGATATCAGGGATTTTAAATTTTAGTAAGCACAGAATCCCACACTGGTTTGGGTGGGAAGGGAGCTCCCAGCCCACCCAGTGCCACCCCTGCCATGGGCAGGGACACCCCCCACCAGCCCAGGCTGCCCAAAGCCCCATCCAACCTGGCCTTGGGCACTGCCAGGGAGCCAGGGGCAGCCACAGCTTCTCGGGGCACCCTGTGCCAGGGCCTCAGCACCCTCCCAGGGAAGGATTGCTGCCTCCCAGCTCAGCTCCAGCTCCCCTCCTGCAGCTTCAGGCCCTTCCCCTTGGCCTGGCCCCCCCTGCCCTGCAACCAGCCCCTCTCCAGCTTTCCTGCAGCCCCTGCAGGCACTGGGAGGGGCTCCAAGGGCTCCCC